>OZ036000.1:8478758-8806258 GCA_964035015.1 Corallium rubrum
ATATGTGTACTTCAGTGTATTTCGGCACATGGAGAGGACTTTCACTGCTTTCTTTAAGAATTGAACCTTTATTAAACAAAGAAAAAATAGGTATTAGAATAAATATATCTATTCTACTACAACTCTAACTCTCTAACTCTCCAACTCTCTAACTCTAACAACTCTAACTCTAACAACTCTAACAACTCTAACTCTAACAACTCTAACTCTAACTACTCTAACTCTAACTACTCTAACTCTAACTCTAACTCTAACAACTCTAACAACTCTAACTCTAACTCTAACAACTCTAACTCTAACTCTAACTCTAACTCTAACTCTAACTCTAACTCTAACTCTAACTCTAACTCTAACTCTAACTCTAACTCTAACTCTAACTCTAACTCTAACTCTAACTCTAACTCTAACAACTCTAACTCTAACTCTAACAACTCTAACTCTAACTCTAACAACTCTAACTCTAACAACTCTAACTCTAACTACTCTAACTCTAACAACTCTAACTCTAACTCTAACAACTCTAACTCTAACTCTAACTACTCTAACTCTAACAACTCTAACTCTAACTCTCTAACTCTCTAACTCTCTAACTCTCCAACTCTAACTCTAATAACTCTAACTCTAACAACTCTAATTCTAACTACTCTAACTCTAACTACTCTAACTCTAACTACTCTAACTCTAACTACTCTAACTCTAACTCTAACTAATCTACCTCTAACAACTCTAACTCTAACAACTCTAACTCTAACAACTCTAACTCTAACAACTCTAACTCTAACAACTCTAACAACTCTAACTACTCTAACTCTAACTCTAACAACTCTAACTCTAACAACTCTAACTCTAACAACTCTAACTCTAACAACTTTAACAACTCTAACTCTAACTCTAACTCTAACTCTAACTCTAACTCTAACTCTAACTCTAACTCTAACTCTAACTCTAACTCTAACTCTAACTCTAACTCTAACTCTAACTCTAACTCTAACTCTAACTCCTCTAACAACTCTAACTCTAACAACTCTAACTACTCTAACTCTAACTACTCTAACTCTAACTCTAACCCTAACTCTAACTCTAACCCTAACTCTAACTCTAACCCTAACTCTAACTCTAACAACTCTAACTCTAACAACTCTAACTCTAACTACTCTAACTCTAACAACTCTAACTCTAACTCTAACTCTAACTCTAACTCTAACTCTAACTCTAACTCTAACTCTAACTCTAACTCTAACTCTAACTCTAACTCTAACAACTCTAACTCTAACTACTCTAACTCTAACAACTCTAACTCTAACTCTCTAACTCTCTAACTCTCTAACTCTCTAACTCTCTAACTCTCCAACTCTAACTCTAACAACTCTAACTCTAACAACTCTAATTCTAACTACTCTAACTCTAACTACTCTAACTCTAACTACTCTAACTCTAACTCTAACTCTAACTAATCTAACTCTAACAACTCTAACTCTAACAACTCTAACTCTAACAACTCTAACTCTAACAACTCTAACTCTAACAACTCTAACTCTAACAACTCTAACTCTAACAACTCTAACAACTCTAACAACTCTAACTCTAACTCTAACTCTAACTCTAACTCTAACTCTAACTCTAACTCTAACTCTAACTCTAACTCTAACTCTAACTCTAACTCTAACTCTAACTAAAAATAAAAGACAAATACAAAAAAATAAAATAAATCTATGGCCGTCACCTCAATCCAAGATATATTATGACGTTGCATTTCATTCATTTTAGCCGTCACTTTAGCGTCCAACTAAAAGCAATCCATGCCACACTGTTAGCACAAATGTATCTATTTTTTAAAAAAGACTTTACTTTCGAAAAAACGGTAGCAAACAATTCTTGACGGATAATATAGGCCTACAATTATTGGATGAGGTTGAGCATGATAGCTTGTGTTATCAACGCCGAGGTAAGTGTTACGGCTGAGGCGGATAATACAAACCGAGGCTTGATAACACAAGCTACCATGCGACAACCGAATTCAATAATTGTTTTATTATACAATTATAAATGTAGAAGCCTTTAAGGAGTTTTATACAAAGTTGAAAGTAAGATAAAAAAGTGAATCATATCATACCGTCTTCAGTTTGAGGTTCGCTTACTTTTTTCTCTTTCAAATACAATTTTCTCTTTCAAATACTGCTTTAAACTCTAACAGCTGTATGTGTAGCTCGCTTGGTTTTTATTTTTGGTTTTGATGTCAACAAAACTTGCCAAATCCGGCCGATTAATTCACTTCTGATCATCACTCCGAAAGGTCCCGGCGGCCATGTTTGTTTCGCTCAAACCGCTGGCCAGCTCGCAATTTTGTAGGTGGCAAGACATCAAGAATTGTCTGTATGTTTTTAGCCAATCACAGTCGAGATTGTATCAGTATTGTATAATAATAGTAAATAACGACCACTGCTACTACAAATATACAACAGGTAAACAGCAAGTCGTCAACACCATCACCAACACCAACACCAACACCACCAACATCAACCCCAACTGTCACCAACACCAACACCAACACCAACACCAACACCAACACCAACACCAACACCAACACCAACACCAACACCAACACCAACAAAAACAACAACAGCAGCAACAACATAAAAAACAACAACATTTAATAACCCCGATTTTTTTATCATCTAAATACGTTCTACCTTTGGCAAATAGTTGAACAATGAAATATTTTTTTTAGATTGGAGCAACTTTTATTGCTTTAATAGAGATTTTTGTTTTCATAATGGTAGAGAGATAACGCCAAAGTAGTCATCATTATCTATACAATATTTATTTGTAGGAGTGACATGACCCAATTCTTCCATTAATGGTGTGTTTGAACAACATGTTCCATATTGTACGAGTTTTTCCACAAAATTCTCAGGTAGTTTATCTTGCCAAAAAGAGAAAGATAGCCAAATGCCTACATAGACGTCATCTCATTACCATACTAGAAATGCGAATCGCCAAAAGACATTGAAGACTAGCTCCAATAAAAAAACCCAAATTCACTGAACAACTGTTTGCTCTAATGTATAACGTATTCATATGATAAAAAATTTGGGTTTATATGCACTTTAAAAACATTACTAGTATAACAGTACAACATACGTACCAAAACAAACAGAACCGACGTCGATGATGACAACACCAATAATGATGATGATAACAACAACAACAACAACAACAACAACAACAACAACAACAACAACAACAACAACAACAACAACAACAACAACAACAACAACAACAACAACAACAACAACAAGCAGCACCATCACCACCACCACCACCACCACCAACACCAACAACAACCACACCACCACCACCATCACCACCACCACCACCACCACTAACAACACCACCACCACTAACGATAACAATGCCACCAAAAGCACCACCACCACCACCACCACCAACAACAACAACAACAACCACACCACCACCACCAACAACAACAACACCAACACCAACACCAACAACAACACAAACGACACCACCAACAAGCACCACCACCATCACCACTACTACTACTAACACCACCACCACCAACAACAACACCATCACCATCACCACTAACAACACCACCACCAACAACAACAAGCAACAACAACAACAACAACAACAACAACAACAACAACAACAACAAACACATCACTACCACCAACAACAACAACAAAAACAACAACACTAGCAACACCAGCACCAACACCAACCACACCACCTCCACCACTAACAACAACACCACCACCAGCACCAACCACACCACCACCACCACCAACACCACCACCACCAACAACACCACCACCACCAACAACAACAACAACACCACCACCACCACGACTAACAACACCACCAAGCAACACCACCACTAACAACATCACCACCAACAAGCACCACCACCAACAACAACCACACCACCACCATCACCACCACCACCACCACCACCAACAACAACAACAACAACAACAACAACAACCCCACCAACCACAACAACCACACACCACCACCAACCACACACCACCAACAACCACACACCACCAACAACCACACCACCACCAACAACAGCACCACCACCACCAACAACAACACCACCACCACCACCACCACCACGACTAACACAACACCACCAAGCACCACCACCACTAACAACATCACCACCAACAAGCACCACCACCAACAACAACAAGCACACCACCACCATCACCACCACCACCACCACCAACAACAACAACAACAACCCCACCACCAACAACAACCACACACCACCAACAACCACACACCACCAACAACCACACCACCACCACCACCACCACCACCACCACGACCAACAACAACAACAACAACAACACTAACAACAACAACAACAACAACAACACCAACACCAACACCAACAAGCACCACCATCACTACCACCAACACCAACAACAACAATAACAACCACACCACCACCACCATCAACAACAACACCTCCACCACCACCACTAACAACAACACCAACACCAACACCAGCACCAACAAGTACCACCACCACCACCACCACCATCAACAACAACAACAACAACAACAACACTAACAACACCACCAACACCAACACCAACACCAACAACCACACCACCTCCACCACCACCACCACCACCATCAACCACACCACCAACAAGCACCACCACCACCAAGAACACCACCAACAAGCACCACCACCACTAAGAACACCACCAACAAGCACCACCACTAACAACAACAACACCACCACCACCAACACCAACAAGCAGCACCATCACCACCACCACCAACAACAACAACAACCACACCACCACCACCACCACCACCATCACCAACAACAACACCACCACCACCACCACTAACAACACCACCACCACTAACGATAACAACGCCACCAAAAGCACCACCACCACCACCACCACCAACACCAACAACAACAACAACAACACCACCACCAACAAGCACCACCACCAACAACATTTTCTCAGTGCAAATACACGTAAACAACCTAGATCTGGCAAAAATCCGACGAAACCCAAGCGGTGCATAACATTGTCTGTTTCCTCGCGGGAAACTAGTTAGTGCTGTTTTCTCTCGACTTTCGATGTTTTAAGACTTATGGACAACCACACTAACTGTTTAGCTCGGAATCAAACATCAATTAAGGGATTCGTTAAGGTTTGCAGGGTCATTTCTGTAAAGCGCTCTCAATCCGTCATAATTTATGCCACAAAAATAAAATAAATATCGTTAGAAAGCTATGAATTTGTAGAATACAATGGTGTCTTCGGTTTCGCGATAAACACAAACCGTTCATAGTTGTGAATTTTTTAATTAAAACCAGAGGGCTTCCCTCGGGGCGACTTAAGAACAAAGCGTTTCATTTTGTTCAAAAAAATTTTTCGCAGTTTGATTCCGAGATAAATGTCCAGCAAAACGGGTGTCAGTGTTTTTTTATTTATTGCCTGGTTTCGAATTTATGACTTATTTTGTCGTTGGTCGAGAAACAGCATTTTTAACTTCGGCAAAACTCGACATATCAAAAAACGCTGACACCGTTTTGTTGCAAACTTATCTCGGAATCAAACTACAAAAAAAGACTTTGAACAAAATAAAACGATTTTTACTCGAGTCGCCCCGAGTGAAGTCCTCTGGTTTTAATTAAAAAATTCACAACTATTAACGGTTTGTGTTTATCGCGAAACCAAAGACACCATTGTATTCCACAAATTCATAGCTTTCTAACGATATCTATTTTATTTTTGTGGAATAAATGCTGACGAATGGAGAGCACTTTACAGAAATGACCTTGAAAAACTATACGAAGACCTCGAGTATATATTGTTAACCTGCTGCGAGTAATGCGTAACATTCTTGAATTTTCTGTAAATGTTTTGCTCAGATAGTTCATCAATGATCAAGCAGCTCTGGTTTCCAAATCTATCCAATCTTAATATCTGAGTCTATAAAAATACAACAGTAAAAAGGCAGTTGTTACATATATGAAAAATTTATACGGGTTCCCCCCCCCCCCAAAAAAAAACCCCAACAACAACCCCAAAACAACAAAAAAAAACAAAATTTTTCTCATGTGTTCTGTTCAGTTCAAACGTGCCATTAAAAACATGTTTTAAAACTTTAAAAATTTGGCTCAAAAGTGCTGTCAGAATACATGAAATGCCATTTCAGAGACCCAAATTTCAAAAATTTCCCGGGGGATGCCCCCGGACCACTAAAAATGCTAACTCATAACAAGTTTGAGTAGGGGTGCAAAACCAAAGATCAACCTAGGACGTCCAATACCCTTGCGTCGCCCCTACCGGTAATGCTATTGCTTATTAATAATATACATGAAAAAATGTTCAACTCACCTGTACTTATACGACATCATTTAGTGTGCCCTTTTCTTGGTCGGTGGTCCGTCAACTCTTTCGTATATTTCGTTGTTTAAAAACGCCTCGCTTCTTTCACCCCTACTTGAAAAAGTTTAAAGCACTAAGAATCTTCTAGTCTTCTTGCAGGTACTTTACTTGACAATATTAGCTTCAAATTTGAACGAATTGTCCTCAGATTGTCTTTCGCAGTCTTCGTTTGGCCACCATCTTTGTTTATTTTGTGCGAGAACTGAAGGGCCTGGATACGAGATTGGAAATACCATCGGTACGTTTTCCTATTGGTTAAAATTTCTGCGCGTTTTTTATTGGCCATGAGGACTATGAGTAGCCTGGTACCCCCCAATCAAAGAATATGGGCCAGGTAACCACTAAAGACTTCTGCTTTCCTATTGGTTAAAATTTCGCGCGTTTTTATTGGCTATGAGTAAAACTGCAATCGTCATAAGTGGATTTAGCCCTGATGACGCGAGAATGAGATTAGTGGTTACCTGGCCCATATTTCTTTTGAAATTGGGCCAGGGTACCAGGCTACAAATTGCTGCGACATTGTTGGACTTGTTGCGTTGCAAGTTGAATAGCGTTGTTGCACGTATTACCACCCACCTCAAACATTGTCACGCAACAATGATTTTGTTGCAAGTTGAATAATCAGCAGGTTGCAGCAAGTAGAACTGGAGTCTACTTTTTTCAACAAATTTTTTCAACTTGCAACAAAATCATGATTGTTGCGCGACAATGTTTCCTACTTTAAGTTGGGTGATAATACTTGCAACAAAGTTGCGTTACAAGTTGAAGAAAAGTTGCCCTTATTTATAACCTCACCTATAGCCCTGAATGAGACGAGAATGAAATTAGTGGTTACCTACCAGGCTACTAGCTGTCTAGCATCATCTATTGCTATTTTATTATCCGTAAATTTTGCTATATTATACTGGGAGAATTTTCCTTGCTTTAAATGAAAAGTTTGATGCCGTTGAGTGATTAACATTCTATCGGTGGACATCAATGAATGATGAATGAATGTGAGTGAGTGAGTGAGTGAGTGAGTGAGTGAGTGAGTGAGTGAGTGAGTGAGTGAGTGAGTGAGTGAGTGAGTGAGTGAGTGAGTGAGTGAGTGAGTGAGCGAGCGAGCGAGCGAGCGAGCGAGCGAGTGAGTGAGCGAGCGAGCGAGAGAGCGAGCGAGAGAGCGAACGAGCGAGAGAGCGAGCGAGCGAGAGAGCGAGATGGATGGATGGATATATAGATAGATAGATAGATAGATAGATAGATAGATAGATAGATAGATAGATAGATAGATAGATAGATAGATAGATAGATAGATAGATAGATAGATAGATAGATAGATAGATAGATAGATAGATAGATAGATAGATAGATAGATAGATAGATAGATAGATAGATAGATAGATAGATAGATAGATAGATAGATAGATAGAGAGAGAGAGAGAGAGAGAGAGAGAGAGAGAGAGAGAGAGAGAGAGAGAGAGAGAGAGAGAGAAAACTTTATTTTGACACGGAATTCCATCAATACATAATATTGTTTTACATGAAAGCCGTGTAGTATAAATTTAAATATTATTACAAATACAAAATATTTACAACATATGATGTATTTACAAGATACGAGTCGGAGAGTTGAGGCAATGGGTATGAAGTTCGCGTTTGAAACAATTTAATGATTTGATTTGTCTTAATTCATTAGGTAGATTGTTCCACCTTAACGCTGCTCTAAATCGAAAAGATTTTCTTACATATTCAGTTTTGGGTTGTGGTAAAACAATTTTGGTATCACAACCTCTTAAATTATATTGATTGGTATCTTCAACCCTCTTAAATTGATTAGTAATATATTCGGGGTACAGGTGATTTAGAATTTTGAACATCGTAATCATTTCATGTTTAAATCTGCGAATGGCAAGATCTTCCCAATGCAATTTATTTAGAATGTCCTTTGAACGGACTTCAAAATTTGATTTGGTAATTACCCTTGCCGCTCTATTTTGGAGTTTTTGAAGACGAACTAACAATTCATTGTTAGCATTTCCCCAAATTTGGTCACAATAATCGAACAATGGCAACATAAGCGAATTATAAATAGTAATTAAGGTTTTCTGAGGAACAAAAGATTGAATTTGCCTCAGTCCACCTATTGCAGAAGAAATTTTCTTCGCAATATCACCAATGTGACTTGACCAACTCAACATTTCATCAAAATACACTCCTAAGGACTTACTATTTCTTACTCTTTTAATTGGTGATCCGCCAATATACAATTTTGGAGAATTTACATTATCTAGTTTATATTTTGATCCTATCAACATATATTCCGCTTTAGTGGTACTGAGGCTAAGTCTGTTTGCTATCAACCAATTATTAACTTCATTTAGATCAAAATTCAGACGAGCCTCAATATCACTAATACTCTTCCCAGAAATTGTGATGTTGGTATCATCAGCATACATTCTGGGTATTCTATGGCGAAGAGAGGATGGTAGGTCATTAATGTATAGTAAGAAAAGTAAAGGACCTAAAATTGAGCCTTGAGGAACACCACATGTTAGTCTTAAAGGTCTAGAAATAAACCCGTTTACACTACATTTCTGTTCTCTAACCTCTAAATAGGAAGCAAACAATTTCAATGGGATTCCTCGTACACCATAGGCTTCAATTTTCTTTAACAAAATATAATGGTCAACCGTGTCAAAAGCTTTAGCCAAATCAAGAAAAACCACTATATTTAAACGACATTGATCAATATTAGAGCACCATTCATTTACTGCATCGAGAAGAGCCGTTACGGTAGAATGCCTTGGCCGAAAACCAGACTGAAAGTGAGTCAGTATATTGTTTTCAGCAAGGTACTCATATAATTGATCAAAAATCAGCTTTTCATAGATTTTGGCAACGACACTAATGACAGAGATTGGCCGGTAGTTGCAAGCCTCATCCTTTGCTTCTTTCTTGTAAATTGGCGTGACTTTGGCAAGTTTCCAATCGTTTGGAAAGATACCAGTAGCAATTGATTTATTAAAAATATCGCAAAGTGACTGTGCAACCACAGGCAAACCTTCTTTAATAAGTCTACACGAGATATTATCTAAGCCAAATGCTTTTTTTACTTTCAAATCTTTAATTATTTTAGAGACTTTCTCCAACGTAACATATTGGATATGAAATGTGGAGTTTGAAGGTTTAATATAATCAAGAAAATTTATTCGCGATGGAGGTAGCTTGGAAGCCAATTTTGGTCCTATATCAGTAAAATGCTTATTCATTAGCTCACAGATCTCCTTTGGATCTGTAATGACTTCTGTATTAGTCTTTAATCTTGTTAGGGTAGAGTCACTGATATTTCTACCCAAAACATCATTAATTGTGCGCCAAATTTCGGCAGAATTACCAGCATTAGTTTCAAAATGTTTATGATAATAATCAGCTTTAGCTTTTATAATGCTATTATTGCACTGATTTCTAGCTTTCTTATATTCAACCCACAACTCAGCTGTATTAATTTTGACTGCACGAGACTTTAGATTGTGTTTACGAATAATCATTTTTTTAATTTCGGAGGTAATCCAAGGTGATGGTTTATGTCTCACTCTTTTGGTTCTAAGTGGAGCATGTAGATCTGCAACTTTATTAAAGTTGCACTTCCACAAATCCCACATATCATTTGGGTCATCAAACGCATGTAACTCATCCCAAGATAGCTTGGTTAGATCTTCTCTAAACTTGTGAGCATCAAAGTGCTTCATAGATCTTTTAGTGACATACTTATGCTTATTAGATGTGGGAATTCTTATTCTCCTAATTGCGTACACAAGAGAGTGATCACTAATGGCTATATGGTACACCCCAGCTGATATTATCCTTTCAGGATTATTTGTAAGGAAAATATCAAGAGAGAGAGAGAGAGAGAGAGAGAGAGAGAGAGAGATAGATAGATAGATAGATAGATAGATAGATAGATAGATAGATAGATAGATAGATAGATAGATAGATAGATAGATAGATAGATAGATAGATAGATAGATAGATAGATAGATAGATAGATAGATAGATAGATAGATAGATAGATAGATAGATAGATAGATAGATAGATAGATAGATAGATAGATAGATAGATAGATAGATAGATAGATAGATAGATAGATAGATAGATAGATAGATAGATAGATAGATAGATAGATAGATAGATAGATAGATAGATAGATAGATAGATAGATAGATAGATAGATAGATAGATAGATAGATAGATAGATAGATAGATAGATAGATAGATAGATAGATAGATAGATAGATAGATAGATAGATAGATAGATAGATAGATAGATAGATAGATAGATAGATAGATAGATAGATAGATAGATAGATAGATAGATAGATAGATAGATAGATAGATAGATAGATAGATAGATAGATAGATAGATAGATAGATAGATAGATAGATAGATAGATAGATAGATAGATAGATAGATAGATAGATAGATAGATAGATAGATAGAGAGATAGAGAGATAGAGAGATAGAGAGATAGAGAGATAGATAGATAGATAGATAGATAGATAGATAGATAGATAGATAGATAGATAGATAGATAGATAGATAGATAGATAGATAGATAGATAGATAGATAGATAGATAGATAGATAGATAGATAGATAGATAGATAGATAGATAGATAGATAGATAGATAGATAGATAGATAGATAGATAGATAGATAGATAGATAGATAGATAGATAGATAGATAGATAGATAGATAGATAGATAGATAGATAGATAGATAGATAGATAGATAGATAGATAGATAGATAGATAGATAGATAGATAGATAGATAGATAGATAGATAGATAGATAGATAGATAGATAGATAGATAGATAGATAGATAGAGAGATAGATAGATAGATAGAGAGATAGAGAGATAGATAGATAGATAGAGAGATAGATAGATAAATCAGTAAATATTAAATAAATGATGGTATGGATTCTTGCATAGTTGTAACCGCTGATCTTCCTGGTAATTTATAACCATATTGGGGCCAAAAATGTGAGGAATATTGACGACCGCCATTTACAGAGGGGAAAACGAGCTAAAATTCATCACGTAAATTTTCATCACGATTTTTAACAAAATAAAACTTAGAGTTTTCGGTCTTATTACTATTATAAATTCTTATTTTTCACATGCCTCGGTTTCCTTTGTTCTTTTAGGGGAATATATTCAATAGCCCCTGACAAAACAATAGATTAATATTCCCCTCTAATATTCCCCTCTAAGGCTCTAATATTCCCCTCTACCATTCCTCGCTATATAATATTCTCCTCTAATCTTCCCGTCTAATATCCCCCGCATCACTCCTTATCTTACGAAATCCTGTCAACCTTGGCATGTGAAAAATCACATATCCCCTCGTAGCCTCAAAATAACCTATACTTACCTTAGTTCTTTATTGAAGCGTCTATTATTTGTTGAATTTTTCCACTCCTTGGATATAAATAATTGTGGCCGGCAAGTCTCATGGGCAAGCCTACAAAGAACCTGGATTCTAGCTTTATTTTCCAATCTAATGGTGGCGCCCTATTTTCCTCCACTGATCACTGATCAATGTTTTTCTCGCACATTTGACTGGACTCAGCATAGGAATGTCCATTCTAGTATTATATTATGATCTCTATGTTTATAACCGCTGTCCGACATATAGTCCAATAAACCTATTGAAAAAAATGAGGTCCTCCCTATTTTTGCCAATTATTTCTGCCATCTTTATAATTGGGTCACATTTTTGGACGGGACCCGCAGTCCAGCAATCGCGGCACTTGGTTTCTCAAACCTACACACGTAAAAACGCGCAAGCTGTTGCATACCTGCAAGCAAGTTGTTACAAGGCTGTTCAACAGGCTGTCACCGTCATGTATTTGCACTGGCTGTCCCAGTCTGTTAACATGTCTGTAACAGGTTGTTGACAACTTGTAACAAGGCTGATGACTCCAACAGACTGATGACAAGTTGCTCCAACAACCTGTTATCGTTCTGCACTTGAAAAGTTGTTAACAGGTTGATGCTAACAAGGTTGTAGCAGCTTCTTGAATGAACAGCATTGTTACAACTTGTTAACAGTCTTGCTACAAGCCTGTTGCGAACACATTCTGTTGACAAGCCGTGATATTTTCAGAGAACAGGCTTGGGCTCGTCCTTGTGCCATAGAACAATGGCCGCATATTGTTTCAAGGCGAAATGGCAGAATGGCCAGTTCAAGCCTGTCAGAAAATGTTGACAACCACAATTCTAATATCAGCCACATTATGCATGAAAAGAGTCGCGATATCTCATCCAGTAGACCATATTGAAGATAAAGAATAGTAAAGGAAAGGTGATTCTGGCAACAGTTTCAATTCTGTCACTTAAATGGAAAAAACATGCAGAAGGTTTGAGTTCTTCAACTTTAGACTCTTGACACTCGTTCGGGGAGCCGTGAGGCCGGAGATCCATTCCATATTGAAAGCCATAGTTTTCTATACCACCGTTTGGAATCACGTCCAGATCTTCTTGAGTCTAGAGTAATTAAATGAATCTGTTTTATTAGTATTAGGTAAGGTGAGGCGAGGTAACGTAAGATAAGATAAGATAAGATAAGATAAGATAAGATAAGGTAAGGTAAGGTAAGGTAAGGTAAGGTAAGGTAAGGTAAGGTAAGGTAAGGTAAGGTAAGGTAAGGTAAGGTAAGGTAAGGTAAGGTAAGGTAAGGTAAGGTAAGGTAAGGTAAGGTAAGGTAAGGTAAGGTAAGGTAAGGTAAGGTAAGGTAAGGTAAGGTAAGGTAAGGTAAGGTAAGGTAAGGTAAGGTAAGGTAAGGTAAGGTAAGGTAAGGTAAGGTAAGGTAAGGTAAGGTAAGGTAAGGTAAGGTAAGGTAAGGTAAGGTAAGGTAAGGTAAGGTAAGGTAAGGTAAGGTAAGGTAAGGTAAGGTAAGGTAAGGTAAGGTAAGGTAAGGTAAGGTAAGGTAAGGTAAGGTAAGGTAAGGTAAGGTAAGGTAAGGTAAGGTAAGGTAAGGTAAGGTAAGGTAAGGTAAGGTAAGGTAAGGTAAGGTAAGGTAAGGTAAGGTAAGGTAAGGTAAGGTAAGGTAAGGTAAGGTAAGGGCAAACTCCGAAGGCGAAAAGTGCATTCAAAACTTAAAAACATGAGCCAAAAGCCAGATAACAAATTCATTACGTTTACTCGAACCTAATTTCACGCGGGGGTGGAAAGGTGCAGAGGTGTTGCCGTTAAAAGAAATCCATAATTTACCAGCTGGTATTTACAAATTACAACTATAGTTAATCATGTAGCATACAAAAGTTGATTTCAAGTTTAATAAGTGATTAACGAGATAAAAATATGTGCTTTCTTAATCAATTTCAATTTCTATTTTCTAATAGGATGTAAACTTTTCAATAGTCCTTGGAGGGCCAAGGTCTTACCTCTTTTACACTGGAAGTCGAAGCTTTTATTCTCAGGTCATTCACGTGTCGCCTGTGTGATGCGTCGAAAAAATTCACCATGGCAAACTCACACAGCCCAGAAAACACGAATATAAAGCAACCGATATAATACCAATCCAAAGCTTTCATGTAGGACACCACAGGCAAGTCCTGTTGACCAACACCAATGAGTAAGGTTGTCATGGTAAGAATGGTAGTGATTCCCATGCCGACCCTAGCTGGTGCACTCTCGCGATCCACCCAGAATGAAAGCCAAGTTACCATCACCACAAGTGCGGCTGGAATGTAGTTACGAGTCAAGTAAAATTCCACTCGACGATGGAAGTGAATATGAAGAATAAGAACGGTAAAGTCGCCTGGAAAAGAAAAAGGGTACTCTAAGTCTTAAAACTAAACTAACGATATATGGACTCTAACAAAAACAGATACAGTACTGTTCTCATCATTTATCGGGCGGATTTCCAGGAGATCTCCATTTCGCGCTATAATATAGTCTGGCGTTCAGACAGAGTAGAATCGTATGGCGTTAGAGTAAAATCGTCTGGCGTTACACAGAGTAAAATCGTCTGGCGTTAGACAAAGTAAGATCGTCTGGCGTTAGACAGAGTAAAATCGTCTGGCGTTAGACAGAGTACAATCGTTCGGCGTTAGACAGGGTAAAATCGTCCGGCGTTAGACAGGGTAAAATCGTCTGGCGTTAGACAGAGTAAAATCGTCTGGCGTTAGACAGGGTAAAATCGTCTGGCGTTAGACAGGGTGAAATCGTCTGGCGTTAGAGTAAAACTGCACTTCTTACCAACTGTGTAGCTGTCAACACGTCTTTCAATTTCAATCTTGCCGATGCTGAACTGTGGAAGTTCCAGCTGGCCCCAGTAAACCGAAGTTTCAGTCTTGTTGGTTAGCCAGTCGTAAACAACATCGCGAGTAGAATAGCCGTCTAAAAATTAAACAAGACTCGTCATTATCAACATCATCATCATCGTTATCACCATCATCATCATATATATCAATATCAATATCATCATCATCATCGTAAACATTAACATCAACATCAACATCAACAGCAGCATCGTGATCATCATCATCATTATCATCATCATCATCATCGACGTCAACATCATCATCATCGTCACAATCATCATCATCATCGTCACAATCATCATCATCATTATTATTATCAACATCCGATCAGCAGCATCGTGATCATCATCGACATCATCATCATCAACGTTATCATCATCATCTAGCGTATCCTTAAATTTGTTCCTTTTAGTTTCATTGTTCTAAGCTATAGACTAGCTGTCTGAGAGAACTATTGATAAAACCATCGTTACAAATGATAAAGTGGTTCATTGGGATTTCGATTATCGATCAAGCACAAAATCAGATGCCCCGCCAGTCAAATGAGAGTGAGTTTAAATTCGACTTCGGAAGCCGCTAAGCTTTGTTTTGATTTTCGGTACTATGTCAAGCGGAACATTTAGTTCCGACATTACTTTGGGAACACAATCGTTTGGTCCGTTTCCCAATGGGACCGGATCGAAAAGGAACAAGCCGTTCTCCTTTCCAAGTTAGGAACGGTTGGTTCCGCTATTTGAAAGCGGAACAAGCATGCGATCTCCCTTTGGGAACGTACAGTTCCGCAAATGGGTACTTTTGTTCCTTTAAAAGGAACTAATAGTTCCTCTTTACTGATAACGATTTCGTTCAGCATTGAAAAGGAACATTCGTTTAATCTTAAGTTTGCAAGCATTTTTCAAACAAATACGAGGCACAACGCTATCAAAACATGATAGTCATCCATGGATATGTTATTAAATGTACGTTGCCATGCATGTATACCTTCACATTTTAAAAAATATAACCAAAAGACTAAGAGAAAGTAAAAGTTGCTTCTATAGCTATCGTTTTCGGCTGACGACTACCATAGAGCTCGGTAGCCCGTGGTAGCCCGTTGGTATAGCCCGTGAATTTTAATAGGTTTATATATATAGGGTAGCCCGTAGCTCGTGGTTGTGAATATAAAATAAGTTTGAGATGTAATTTACATATTATTTGCTCTGGTTTTCATGCATATATATAGCTTATAAATTCGCACTATCTAAAAGAACACGTACAGTGTTTTTTTGACGAACTGATAAAGCAATTGATATTGTTTAATGAATATTAGACGCTCTGAATTGAAATTGTTTTGGTTTTTAATTTCATGGGTGTATATTTGCATCGTTGTTGCATGGGCAAAATCCAGGCCACGTCACTCAAAACTAAAGACCATTTTATTTTTATATTCGAAAGAAAATTAAAGCGGCTGCATCGTAATGTGTATTTAGCATCGTGTTGCTCATATTATACTTCTCACTGTTCTCATTAGCTTTTGTTTAACAGATCCCTTAAAAACAAAAGATTCTAGAGTCAGATATTTTCTAATTTTTATTTCATTTATCATTTCAACGTTCTATCAGATCATTTGTTACAATAATTTTATGGCGATCGCTCGCATCCTTAGTGTTCTTGCTTCTCTGCCAGAATGGAAATCATAGTCAGGATGACGTAAAATAAACGACCACCGTGGTCCGAACTTTTCCAAGCCGCATCTTATAAAATCGTCTTCTTGTTTGGTAAACCTCACGGGTTCTTTTCGTTTTCGCGGGGTTGGCTCTTGCAGACACATCACTTCTCTGTTGACAAGTTCAAGTTCCTTTTCACTGTCGGTGCAATCACTGCGATCGCTGTCGGTGATGTCGATGAGTTCCGCTTTCAACTGCTCAACGCAAGTGTCCATAACTTCGCCTTCGACCCCGCGCAACTTTTCCATGCATGTTCGTCCTCTGATGGCAACCTCTCGCGAGCGCAACTTCTGGTAATGCACTTTGGCGACGTTCGAACTGTGTTTCTGATCCTCACACACCATCTTCTGCTCCTCCACGTCCAATGCAACTGCACTTTCGGTTTCTATTATTTGCCTATATCTTGTGGGATGAATGTACTTTCCGATTGCCTGAAAGACTAGAATGCTTAGGAGTTCAGTAAGTTTCTGAAATTGCGCACCGTTACGATTTACGAGCAAGTACTCGGATTTTGGTTGCAGTAGTGGTCTTACATACCGAACGTAGTCGTCGACAATTCCCAGGCTGATTTTGTCAAAATATAGGGAATTGAGCCCGTACTTTTTCGCTGTTTTAAATCTAGTTTGATCAACCATCCCGCCATTCATTTTAGCGCATTCAAACATGTTAACGGTCAAGTGTATGTAGGTCATCGGTCGACATCCCTTTATCTTAACAAACATAAAGACCGCGAGGAATCGTGTTGCAAATGTCAAGTTTGTTGAACTTACAAGAGTCGATCGTTTCTTACACTCTTCCAAAATCTCCTTGTAACGACCAATGTGAAAGGGAATCACCGTCTGCAACTCGCTCAACGAAGCCCAGCTTCGTCTAGACTCGAGCGTTTCAATATCAAGGTCGGTGGTCCAGTGGGATCGCATTTGTTTTGCCAGGCACTTCTTCGCCCGTTTTATGTATACTTCTGTTACCGAAAAATTCTGTAGCACGAATCCCGGCGGGGAATTAAACTTACGAAAATCGAGAAGTTCCGAAAAACTTGATACGTAGCCTAGTTGACCAGATTGACCCATTTTCAAGGACAACTGGAGATGGTCAAGGAAACGGGTTAGGAGTTTGGAAGAGCCGAAAAAGTAATCGATGACTTCTACAGTCGACAGAACGCTCGATTCGTCTTCTCCCGACTGTAAACAGCAAAATTTAATGAATTTAAGGGCTCGCGTGACCGAGATGTCGGCTTGCTTTTCGGCTTTACCTCCACCTGCAGTGCTCTGTAACCAAAGCGAAAATGAACGAGAGAATTCATTTTCGACCGAACAGCAAGGTAGTGTCAGTTTGTTCCTCGTCGACTTAACCTCGGTCTTTTCTTTCACTTGACTTGCCACGATTTGTGGTTTCTCGTCGAAGTATTTATACCACGGATGTTTCACATTTACATGCTTTCGACAGCCTCGTCGACTTGCAAAACCAGGATGATCACACACCGGAACGGGACACCGATCTAAGCCGTGCTCGTCCTTTTCGACATGGAGTCTTCGCGGCTTGTTGAAAGCCCCTGTCAAGGACTTCCAATCAACAGCAGCATGTGCCTGTAGCATTTAACAGTAAACTGAATTCGTTGGGAAGAAAAATGACGTCTGTTTTCCCAGCACAATCTTAAATATTTTACACCCACGATCGTTGCCAATTAATTTCCGTGTGGGACTTTTCGATTTAACAAATTTGATAAACAAGCGGACATGTCACTCGACTACAATGCACGGGTCCCATTGCATGTACAATTAACCGAGTTTCACAATTTACAAATTTAATTACTTCTTCCCACAAGGGACTTTTCAAGAGCAACTAAATATCAAGTGGCAGAGTCGAAGGCATATTAAAGCCAGTGCGCCTTTATGACACACATGTCATACTCAGCCTCGTTGCTTAATTGAATCTCATTTTTAGCTGCATTGCATCAACGAAACTGCATGTTCACATGAGTGACATGGGATTTTTTAGTTAAAATTAGAATCTGAAAGACGAAAAATAGCCAGGAATGGTATACCAGCTAATCAAATCATCTAATCAAATCATCTAATATAATCCAATCTTCTAAACTAATCTAATGTAATCTAATCTAATCTAATCGTATCGAATCCAATCGAATCCAATCCAATCTAATCTAATCTAATCTAATCTAATCTAATCTAATCTAATCTAATCCAATCTAATCTAATCTAATCTAATCTAATCTAATCATCTAATCTAATCATCTAATCTAATAATCTAATCTAATCTAATCTAATCTAATCTAATCTAATCTAATCATCTAATCTAATCATCTAATCTAATAATCTAATGTAATGTAATGTAATGTAATGTAATGTAATGTAATGTAATGTAATGTAATCATCTAATCTAATCTAATCATCTAATATAATCATCTAATATAATATAATCATCTAATATAATATAATCATCTAATATAATATAATCTAATCATCTAATCTAATCTAATCTAACCTAATCGAATCATCTAATCTAATCGTCTAATCTAATCATCTAATCTAATCTAATCATCTAATCTAATCTAATCTAATCATCTAATGTAATCTAATCTAACCTAATCGAATCATCTAATCTAATCGTCTAATCTAATCATCTAATCTAATCTAATCTAATCATCTAATGTAATCTAATCTAACCTAATCGAATCATCTAATCTAATCGTCTAATCTAATCATCTAATCTAATCTAATCTAATCTAATCTAATCTAATCTAATCTAATCTAATCTAATCTAATCTAATCATCTAATCTAATCTAATCTAATCATCTAATATAATCATCTAATCTAATCATCTAATATAATCATCTAATATAATCTAATCATCTAATATAATATAATATAATCTAATCTAATCATCTAATATAATCATCTAATCTAATCATCTAATATAATCATCTAATATAATCTAATCATCTAATATAATATAATCTAATCTAATCATCTAATCTAATCATCTAATCTAATCATCTAATGTAATGTAATGTAATGTAATGTAATGTAATCTAATCTAATCATCTAATCTAATCTAATCATCTAATATAATCATCTAATATAATATAATCATCTAATATAATATAATATAATCATCTAATCTAATCTAATCTAACCTAATCGAATCATCTAATCTAATCGTCTAATCTAATCTAATCTAATCATCTAATCTAATCTAATCATCTAATCTAATCTAATCATCTAATGTAATCTAATCTAACCTAATCGAATCATCTAATCTAATCGTCTAATCTAATCATCTAATCTAATCTAATCTAATCTAATCTAATCTAATCTAATCTAATCTAATCTAATCTAATCATCTAATCTAATCATCTAATCTAATCTAATCTAATCATCTAATATAATCATCTAATCTAATCATCTAATATAATCATCTAATCTAATCATCTAATCTAATCTAACCTAATCGAATCGTCTAATCTAATCGTCTAATCTAATCATCTAATCTAATCTTTTTATCTAATCTAATCCAATCATCTAATATAATCATCTAATCTAATCATCTCATATAATCATCAAATCTAATCATCTAATCTAATCTAATCTAATAATCTAATCTAATCTAATCTAATCATCTAATCTAATCTAATCTAATCATCTAATATAATCATCTAATCTAATCTAATCATCTAATATAAGCATCTAATCTAATCTAATCATCTAATATAATCATCGAATCTAATCTAATCTAATCTTCTAATCTAATCATCTAATCTTTTTATCTAATCTAATCCAATCATCTAATCTAAATAAATTAGGTTTATGCAAATGACCTGAAACTTATTTTATATTCATAACCCCGGGCTACGGGCTACCCTATATAAACCTATTAAATTGACCGGCTACTATAGTGAGACGACCGGCTACAGCCAGTCAGTAGACGGTCGTCTCTTTTTTTTTTCTAAGTGTCGAGTGAAAACTTAGTTTTGCCTAAAATCGACCGGCTACCGGCTACTCTATATAAACCCTATTAAATTGACCGGCTACTGACCAGCTACTATAGTGAGACGACCGGCTACAGCGAGTCAGTAGGCGGTCGTCGCTTTTTTTTCTAAGTGTCGAGTGAAAACTTAGTTTTTCCTAAAATCGACCGGCTACCGGCTACCCTATATAAGCCCTATTAAAATGACCGGCTACTGACCGGCTACTATAGTGAGACGACCGGCTACAGCGAATCTGTAGACGGTCGTCTCTTTTTTTTCTAAGTGTCGAGTGAAAACTTAGTTTTGCCTAAAATCGACCGGCTACCGGCTACCCTATATAAACCCTATTAAATTGACCGGCTACTGACCGGCTACTATAGTGAGACGACCGGCTACAGCGAGTCAGTAGGCGGTCGTCGCTTTTTTTTCTAAGTGTCGAGTGAAAACTTAGTTTTTCCTAAAATCGACCGGCTACCGGCTACTCTATATAAACCCTATTAAATTGACCGGCTACTGACCGGCTACTATAGTGAGACGACCGGCTCCAGCGAGTCTGTAGACGGTCGTCTCTTTTTTTTCTAAGTGTCGAGTGAAAACTTAGTTTTGCATAAAATCGACCGGCTACCGGCTACTCTATATAAACCCTATTAAATTCACCGGCTACTATAGTGAGACCACCGGCTACAGCAAGTCAGTAGACGGTCGTCGCTTTTTTTTCTAAGTGTCGAGTGAAAACTTAGTTTTGCATAAAATCGACCGGCTACCGGCTACTCTATATAAACCCTATTAAATTCACCGGCTACTGACCGGCTACTATAGTGAGACCACCGGCTACAGCAAGTCAGTAAACGGTCGTCGCTTTTTTTTCTAAGTGTCGAGTGAAAACTTAGTTTTGCATAAAATCGACCGGCTACCGGCTACTCTATATAAACCCTATTAAATTCACCGGCTACTGACCGGCTACTATAGTGAGACGACCGGCTACAGCGAGTCTGTAGACGGTCGTCTCTTTTTTTTCTAAGTGTCGAGTGAAAACTTAGTTTTGCATAAAATCGACCGGCTACTCTATATAAACCCTATTAAATTCACCGGCTACTGACCGGCTACTATAGTGAGACCACCGGCTACAGCAAGTCAGTAGACGGTCGTCGCTTTTTTTTCTAAGTGTCGAGTGAAAACTTAGTTTTGCCTAAAATCGACCGGCTACCGGCTACTCTATATAAACCCTATTAAATTCACCGGCTACTGACCGGCTACAACGTAAAATGACCGGCTATCCTTCATTTGTAGCCGGTCGTTCTTTTTTCTTTCTTTGCAAGTGTCCTTTACAATCAAGTTAAGACTTTTTTTTAGTTTAAATTTGTCTAAAAATAGTGTAAGTTCGACAACTTCTTGAAAACAGAAACACTGCAGGTTTGAACTATTCCATTCGACATTTAGACCATTTTCAGGCAAATTTAAACCAAAAAAAACCCCGAGTCTTAACGTTATAATTTTAAAGGAAACTTAGAAAAAAAAAGAACTAAGTGTCCTTTACAATTATAAGGTTAAGACTTAGATTTTTTTGGTTTAAATTTGTCTGAAAATGGTCTAAATGTCGAATGGAATAGTTCAAACCTGCAGTGTTTTTGTTTTCAAGAAGTTGTCGAACTTACACTATTTTTAGACAAATTTAAACTAAAAAAAAGTCTTAACCTGATTGTAAAGGACACTTACAAACAAAGAAAAAAGAACGACCGGCTACAAATGAAGGATAGCCGGTCATTTTACGTTGTAGCCGGTCAGTAGCCGGTGAATTTAATAGGGTTTATATAGAGTAGCCGGTAGCCGGTCGATTTTAGGAAAAACTAAGTTTTCACTCGACACTTAGAAAAAAAAGCGACGACCGTCTACTGACTCGCTGTAGCCGGTCGTCTCACTATAGTAGCCGGTCAGTAGCCGGTGAATTTAATAGGGTTTATATAGAGTAGCCGGTAGCCTGTCGATTTTATGCAAAACTAAGTTTTCACTCGACACTCAGAAAAAAAAAGAGACGACCGTCTACAGACTCGCTGTAGCCGGTCGTCTCACTATAGTAGCCGGTCAGTAGCCGGTCAATTTAATAGGGTTTATATAGGGTAGCCGGTAGCCGGTCGATTTTAGGCAAAACTAAGTTTTCACTCGACACTTAGAAAAAAAAGAGACGGTAGCCGGTCGTCTCACTATAGTAGCCGGTCAGTAGCCGGTCAATTTAATAGGGTTTATATAGGGTAGCCGGTAGCCGGTCGATTTTATGCAAAACTAAGTTTTCACTCGACACTTAGAAAAAAAAGAGACGACCGTCTACAGACTCGCTGTAGCCGGTCGTCTCACTATAGTAGCCGGTCAGTAGCCGGTCAATTTAATAGGGTTTATATAGGGTAGCCGGTAGCCGGTCGGTTTTGGGCAAAACTAAGTTTTCACTCGACACTTAGAAAAAAAAAAGAGACGACCGCCTACTGACTCGCTGTAGCCGGTCGTCTGACTATAGTAGTCGGTCAGTAGCCGGTCAATTTAATAGTGTTTATATAGGGTAGCCGGTAGCCGGTCGATTTTATGCAAAACTAAGTTTTCACTCGACACTTAGAAAAAAAAGCGAAAGTATATTAAATTGTCTTCTACCTCGCTCAGTTTACAGTAAATAACACGACAACTATAGTATGCAAGTTTACTTTAATTGCTTGCCTACGAAACGTCACTGTAAACGTTATTGAATTGATCGAACACTGTTCGTTACCAAGGTGTCCATTTCTTGATTTTCGTCCAGTAGGATTGCGAGCTGAGCTGCGGACGCCGTGGTTCTCCTTGACTATCTACCTCCTGGTCTTCGTTTTGTCCCCCTTCTACTTCGGGGTCTGCCAGTGTCATTGCGACAGGACATCGACTAGGCAGCACCAGCACGTTGACTATTTTTCGAACTCGTTCCAGTTCTCCAACACTGTGCGGGTGCTGGTGGGCAAAAGATGTTACATCGAAAACTTCCCGCTTCCTACCAGTGATAAGCATCCACGCGTCAATCTTGGGGTCAGCCTGTGTCCAAAAGTCCCGTTCCTTTTTATTTCTTCTCAGCTCGGCTCTTCTCCTCTGCTCTCTAAACGTCCAGAGATCGCCTCTTTGCAGGTCTTTTAGCAAGTTATTCTTGATGAGACAGAAAACTTTCGCCATGTACGTCTTATCATTAAGAACCCAACCAGATGGTGGAGAGTAAAATTTCATATCGCAGCTGTCCATCTCCTGTTCCTCGTCTTCTTCCGCTGCCGACGTGTGCTCGTTTAATACTCGCGACGTTGACGGTTCTCCGCGATCGATAAGTGGCGCGTCATCTTTCCCAATGTGACTGGACGTGCTGGGTGTTGCATTCTTACCACAATCGTCCTTTTTTGGCGGTGGATCATAAACTGGTAGCACGTGATGTATCGTTGATGCTAATGGTTGTTCATCTGTATTGGGTGTGTCCTGTAGCGGCTGCTGTGATAGTTGGTCGTCTTCGACATAGTCATTGTGTGCACATAGGCTTGTTGGTTGCTCGTTTGTTTCTGCGTTGTTGGGTTCCAGGGGCATTCCAGTAGTTTCTTCCTCACCTTGGTTATAATCGGTTACGTTCTCACCAGGGTCATCACTCCGTGTAATTGTGGACGAAGAAGGCAATTTCCGTCTTTCGACTCTCTCCGCACGAGGGTGGTCGTCATCAGTTATCGAGAAAAGGAAATTTGTTCTATTCTCGTCGTTGTCGGCTGATTCGCTCGCGCTCCTCAGGTGCTCACGATTTGCGTTCCTCTTTCGGGCGAGACGTCGTGAACGAAACTCAGCTGCGAAACGTCTGTGGATCGTTTGTTGGCACTGGACGGTGACTTCGGTGGATTCTTCGCGCAGATCAACACAGGAAATTCGCCTTATTTGTTCATTGCTAAACAGGGTCTCTCCTTCGTTGGCTTTAATCGTCAACATTCGTGCATCATCCGGCTCGTACCAGAGCTCATGTGCAACGACCATATCGCGGTTCGCGTTAATTTCCTCCGCAATCCACGAGCGGTCTATCCCTGGTAATGTTTCAGGTAGTGATTGGGTATTGAAAATTTGGATCCGGCGTTCCACGTTTTCGTCGTCTGTCCCAAAATCAGGAACGTGATTTGTGGTTATGTAATAGGGGCTGTTGTTTAACACTGTCCTTGGTGAACCGTGTTTCACAGCTGTAACCATGCATCCAGCCACCTTGGAGGATAGTTTTGGCGAGGTCTGACTGCATCGTACTTGCCGACCATTCGTCCACGAGGACCAGTTGAGTTTCGTTGGTAACCATCGAAGCAGAAAACTGCCTCTCGTTGGTGATCGATGCGATGTAACCTGGAGGAATAATTCGGTGGAAGATATTTGACCAAGAGGTTTTTCCGGAGTCTTTCGGGCCAACTACGACGAGTTTCTTAACCTTATGTGGCATCTTGGATGCCAGCAAACATTGATAAAATTTGTTCAGGAAGTTCACTCTGACGTCGGCATCGGGAAAGGAGTTGATAATACCCTCTCGAAAATAAGCTGGCTGCGGTTGTGTAGAACAGTCGTATGGTATAAAAGCTCTTGGCGACAATTTGCCATTCATCGATGCGGGGATGGGACACACGACAAAGGTCCGTGATCTAATGGAGAAGCAAAACCCGTTGGAGACCTCGATCAGATCGAGGTCAAACTGAATCTGCTGAACAATCTCGCACGCTGGGTGGGAAAGGATTCTTTCGACCGGCTGAAAATGCTGAACCAGCTTATCGCGCAACGCCTCGTTGGCAAGCAGTTTGTGTAAGTAGCTGGTGACATCCATCATTTTCACAAAGGTTACTCTCGCGTTCTCTGGTTTAGCGTAGATGTCTGACCGATACAACGCGTGATCACATAAATACATCAATCTGTGTATTCTCTTGATGGTTGTTGCTACGTCACTCGTCGATGCGTTGTTGACAATAACGCCCCTTTCCGTATCCAAATGGACGACAAGCCCGTCGGACTCTAGTCTCTCCGCTGCTGCGTATAAGTCAGTTTCAAATTCGCCTTGGTTGATTTCTCGTTTATTTCGCTTCTTGTAATTACAGGATTAAATTGTAAGCGATTTACAAGTTACTTAAACTATTTTATGCATATACTAGGATAATTTTATTTACAAAAATATATATATATATATATATATATACTATGTGAAAGGAAGATATTATAAGTTAAAATTATTGTTACTATTTATATCTATATGTTAAAAATTTTTTGCATCTATCAGTCCGGATCTTTCTTACTCCTATTTGGTTTTGGTTTCCTGATCTTAAGGTATAACCGTGCGTGTTCGTATAGGATGTTTTCGTTAAATGATGTAGAGTATGGGACGGATCTTTAAGTTTATTCATATACTTCTTACATAGGTCTACTCTCCTGTCCTTAAGACTTTCTAAATTAGAGGTCTTTAATGCTTCGCCATACCTTTTCTGTACTCTTTCTAGTTTGTCGCTTAGGTACTGTGAGAGGTCAGACCAGGCTTCAACAGCATATTCTAGAACAGGTCGAATCATGGACCTATACACTAGAACAAGTTCTCTTTCCTGCAATCCAGCTTTCTTTAGTACTCTTAATGCATACAATCTTTTACACGCCTTTTTAGTTTTATCATCAACTTGCCTATTCCATTTAAGATTACTTTCGAGCATAACGCCTAACAATTTGTACGCATCAACGGATTCTATTTGGGTGCCATTAACGACTATATCCCTACTTAATATATTCGGGTTTGTCATAAAATTTACAAACATTTCCTTACATTTCTTGGGGTTTAACTTCATTTTATGATCTATGCAATACTGTTGAATTTCTCTTGCTACCAAATCCATCACGCTTATTGAGTTCCGCGGGATTGTTTCTACTACGGCTATCGTCGACAAACTTTGCCCTTCCTGGCCAATTTTTAACCAAGTCGTTAACCATTATTACAAACAATAACGGGCCTAATTTTGTGCCTTGCGGTATTCCTCCTTTTGGATATTTCCACTCAGAAAAGACTCCATCTACCTTTACACGTTGTTTGCGGTTTGTTAAAAAGGCTGCAATCCACCGTATTAGGACATCACTTACTCCGAGTTTTACAAGTTTATCGACCAGAATGTTATGGTCAATTAGGTCAAAACCTTTTGTAAAATCAGTAAAGAAAATCCTAACAGCTGTATCTCCATTATCTATTCCAGTATGAATATTGTGAAGAGTACTCACGAGGGCGTCCTTAGTTGATTTTCCTTTGTTTGCAAATTGTTTAGTATCGATAAGTTGTTCAACTTCCGGCATTAATCTATCTAGAGTTAGGCCTTCAAAAACTTTACTTATCTGACATGTAAGGCTAATGGGTCTAAGATCTTCTTCGATTGTTTTTGGTGGTAGTGTCTTGGGAATTGGAACAACAGTTGACGCTTTTAACAAGTCAGGAACATAGGCTTGAGTTAACGAGGTGTTGTAAATATCTGCGAGGACGACGCTAAGTTCTTCGGAAAATTCTTTTAGTATTCTGTTGTTAAGATTATCAGGGCCAACAGCCTTCCTACTATTTACTGCCTACTTCCTACTATTTACTACTATTTATCACGACGAGGCGACACGGCACGAGTGGAAAATGCCTAGGAAGAAAGTGGATGTTCTCTTGGCTTTCATCGTCGGTAGACGTGTCTTCCGCATTTCTATAACAGTACACATTAGACACCTCGAGCATCGCCTGGATTGTGGCGTTATTGTGATCCTTAACGACTTGAAATAGCTGTCGAGCAGCGGTCTCCATTTCGTTGTTTGTCTCCGCTTTTGTTCGCACTCGAATTGGCTTGATTTCTGGCTCGACGTCTTGATTGTGCAGGGTTGCAAACAAGATATTTTCATTAAAACCTTCGCACTGTCTGAACACGATGAAGTAAGCAACCGCTGGGTAGGTTTCATCCGCGTTCGTCTCGCCGTCTTGGCTCCCACTCGATTTTGCATTAGAGCATACGCTTGTAATAGAGGAAAAAAAGAATTGAACACCGTTTATGGATGAAACTGCGTCGTCAAGCAGTAGTCGTTTCGAAGCAATTTGAAACCTAGCTAGTTCCACGTCCTGCTGCTTGACCCTCCACGTTGCTCGACACGCCACAGCCTGTAAATTATTGGTAATCTGAAAAAAGGTTGACAACACGAACATAAGTTATGCTAGAATTCTTACATATTACAGCATCTCGGGCTGCGTATCAAATAAAATAATAACTAAAATGACTTACCAAGGTCAATACGTTGGCACGAAGCGAGTTTTGTAATCTCTTTGAGTCCAGCTCCTTGCGAGGCCGTGGCGGTGACATTTCGTTGCGAAACTCAGGCTTTTCGAGCTATATTTTGTTCAAGATCACATATTTATACGTTTTCGTTCATACGCATTTGCATATAGATTTAAATCGGATCGGAATAATTTACTTTGGTCATCATCATCATCAGCAACAACATCGTCGTTGTCATCATCGTCATCAACGTCATCATCAACATCATCATCATCATCATCATCAACAACAACAACAACAACAACAACAACAACAACAACAACAACAACAACAACAACAACAACAACAACAACAACAACAACAACAACAACAACAACAACAACAACAACAACAACAACAACAACAACAACAACAACAACAACAACAACAACAACAACAACAACAACAACAACAACAACAACAACAACAACAACAACAACAACAACAACAACAACAACAACAACAACAACAACAACAACAACAACAACAACAACAACAACAACAACAACAACAACAACAACAACAACAACATCGTCGTTGTCATCATCATCATCATCATCAGCAACAACATCGTCGTTGTCATCATCGTCATCATCATTATCATCATCATCATCATCATCAACAACAACATCGTTGTCATTATCATCATCATCATCGTCGTCAGCATCATCAACAACAACAACAACAACATCATCATCATCATCAACACTAAATGCAGTCCGTTCAGGCTCTCATTCTCCTTTGAGAACGAATAAGTACTAACAACAAAATATCCAGCAAATGCATGCAATACTTACAACTCAAGAAAGTCATCTTGCAAGTTTGCCTGTCCATCGGAAAGTCGTGAAACACCATTGGACAAGACAGAGTCAGAGTTAGTCTTAATAAAAGATATTATCAGAGTTATCAATAATTCTGAAAAATATATAATATATAAATTTGACACTAACGCACTAGGCTCACGCAGAGAGGTATCAAATCCACAGACGATACAGTGACTGTATTGTAATGCCCCAGAATTATGTCAAAACATCCAAATTTAAGAAGAATTGCGGGTGACGTGGCATTTGCCCGTACACATGAGGTGAGATACGATGACATGAGAAGAGATCGGGGATGAGATGGAATAGTGCGATGCGAAGAGATGAGATGAGCTGAGCTGAGCTGAGCTGAGCTGAGCTGAGCTGAGCTGAGCTGAGCTGAGCTGAGCTGAGCTGAGCTGAGCTGAGCTGAGCTGAGCTGAGCTGAGCTGAGCTGAGCTGAGATGAGATGAGATGAGATGAGATGAGATGAGATGAGATGAGATGAGATGAGATGAGATGAGATGAGATGAGATGAGATGAGATGAGATGAGATGAGATGAGATGAGATGAGATGAGATGAGATGAGATGAGATGAGATGAGATGAGATGAGATGAGATGAGATGAGATGAGATGAGAATAGATGAGATGAGATGAGATGAGTTGAGATGAGATGAGATGAGATGAGATGAGATGAGATGAGATGAGATGAGATGAGATGAGATGAGATGAGATGAGATGAGATGAGATGAGATGAGATGAGATGAGATGAGATGAGATGAGATGAGATGAGATGAGATGAGATAACACTTCGAAGTTAGTTAAAAAAACATCGGCTTCGCCATGATTTCTCAACACACTTCTTGTATGCATGGTAATGCAATATGTAACACAGATTCCCAGTACCTGGAACTAAAAAAGACACTTCCATCAGGAGAAAGTCGAAGAAGTTGATTCTTGCTCATAATCGTGTGCAGAGTGGCACTTTTTTCGTTGGCAAAATATGGATCAGGGAACCACATGGCATCCCAAACGTAACCAGGAGAAAATTGGATGTAGGATTCGTGACTTAAATTTAATTTGCCATATGCTAATCTAGGATCCTTCCAGGTTTGTCTGAAATACACTTGAATATCTAGTTCCTGGAAAAGATTACTAAATATAAATACACTATTTTTAAATACATGTAGTTCATTAAAAAAGTGCCCATATCATGATCAGAGCCGTAGGCAGGATTTTTTAGTCAGGGGGGCAGTAAGACTACCAAATTTCTAGGGGGGGTCCGGGGACAATTTTGTATGTCTAGTATGCTCCCCCCGGAAAATTTTTGAAAATTGAGTCTCTGAAATGGCATTTCGCGCGATCTGACATCGTATTTGAGCAAAATTTTGAACATTTTAAAACATTTTTTTTAGGACACATTCTCTCATTTTTACAAAAGATTTTGTCTAAAACTACAGTATCACATTTACAAAGACAACTACAGTCATTTGCAACTCACTTGTCACTTTTCACCAAAATCTTCACTGAGAAGTTCGTTACGAAGTTCGTTTGGAAATTCAAAGCTCGTTTTGAACTAGGCAATTGATTGCCGGCTACTAGGAACCAAGAAGGCAGAAGTCAAACAAATGCGTAGTTTAAAACGAGCTTTATTTGAACTTCCCAACGAACTTCTGAACGAACTTCCGAACATTTTGGTGAAAGTGAATAACAAGTGACTGTAAAATAATAATTATTCTAACGGGATAAAGCGCGAACACCACGCGAAAATTCATTGTCAGAGTTAGGATATTAATTAAACGACTAGTTCTTTATTCTGTGACTCTGGGAACAAATGTGATGTGTGGCTGAAAAAAATCCATGAAGACGAAATTTTAGAAAAGGAAGATATATTACAAATCTTCTCAGAAGGTTCCAAATATCCTAAATATGTAAAATCCCCAATCCTAGTATACGAACTTTAAGGTAATTCCTCAGCTTTCAGACGTGAAAAGTTGCTGAAACTCTGCATGCAGTATTAAAGATTGTAGCTAGAGTTTCACTGGATACAACGATAACTGTCATTGGTTGGTTTGTGGTCACATGACCTTAGCTAAATTTCAATGTCTATCGAGCGGGCAATAATTGAGAACTTATTGCTAGCTCGGTCAATAAGTTTTCAATTGTTGCCCACTTGCCAGCTAGAACTTTGAACTCTTCACGGCATCCTATAAACAAAAGCTTGTTTGGTACGAAAAAAAGAATATTTATAGGTCTTCAAAGCATGTGTGAAGATTAACTGGAGAAATGTATTGCTGTAGAAATGTATTGCTGGAGAAATGTATTCCCTCGAGTCTCGATGTTTCCCTCGACTTCGTCTCGGGAAATATCAAGACTCTCGGGAAAACAATATACACTTGTTGACTGGCGCCGAGGGAAACATCGAGTTTTACGGACCCGAAGGCTTCAATGTCACCCGAGGGCTTTAGCCCGAGGGTGACATTGAAACCTGAGGGACCGTAAAACTCGATGTTTCTCGAGGCAAAAGTCAACAAGCGTTTTGTTATATACCAAAGACTTTTAAAACACAAAATACCAAGTTGACTCGAAACTTACAAAAGGCAAAAAGACTTACCAAAATACTGTGACTTTGTCTTCGTAATTTCAATTCAACTAAACAAATACACCAGACTCAACAAGTACAAAGAACAGCTGTAAATTTATCCAGGTTTTCTTCAGACCGTCTTTGAAGAGATGTATAGATATTTTTTCCTTTGGAAAATGGACTATTTCGTACCAAACAAGCTCGAAACAGCTCTTGTTTTCAAAATGTTCCGAAAAGTCCAAAGTTCTTGATCTGATGCAATAATCATTGTGTATTCACGTGAACAACGCATGATTAAAGCTGACGTCAGAGGGAAACATTGCACTGTTTCCCTCTTCGTTGTGACGTCAGAGGGAAACAGTGCAATGCTTCCCTCGGCAGAAAGAAACATTGAGTTTGTTGAACAACACGTGACCATGATTTGACCAATAGGGTTTCATCTTTGGCAAACGGAAGTCTTTGGTATATAACAAAACTAATTGTTTCCCTTGGGAGCAGACATTAAGTGTATATTATGATATGTTCATACTAAAATAACAAAAAAAAAGGTTGAGTTGGCTAACTTTTGATTTCGTCTTGAAAATCCTTTTATCTTGAAAAATCCTTCACGACGAAAATAACAATTGACAAACATTTTTGCGGCGATATAAGAATGTCAACATTCTTTCTTTTTACATGTCTTTTTGAAACCACAAAAACGAAAAAACGTAGGATATTTCAAATCCTCGACGTGATTTTTTCTCTTTTTTCATATATGCCGTAGAGCTGGTTGGAGGAAATTAGTAATTGAAAAAAAGTAGGGGTCACCGAGTGTCTTCGTGAGCTACACAGGGTTAACTCTTTCTTGTCCGAATTGGTCTTTAGTATTTTATTCTGGCTAACGCCAGACGATTTTATTCACCTCTGGGGAAGCCCCCGGACAGGAATGAGTTATAAACTATCTCTTTAACTCTTTCTTGTCCGAATTGGTCTTTAGTATTTTATTCTGGCTAACGCCAGACGATTTTATTCACCTCTGGGGAAGCCCTCGGACAGGAATGAGTTAAAGCCTGAATGAACATGGAGCATTTCCCTAACTGCAATTCTGTAACTGCATTTCAGTAAATGCATAGGTAACTAGTTACAAAAAATAACTGCTACAGACCATAGCCCCCCCCCCCCCCCCCCACCCAAGACAATCTGTTTACACTTCACAGCTAACTATATATAGCTAATTAACAGTGGGTTTTTTTCTCTTTTATATCATGTCTTACCATATCAGATTCTTGAACTTTATTAATGGAAACAATGTATATTCCAACGCGAACTAAAACTGGCCCTCCTATAGTAAACAATATTTAAGCAAGCAATTAGGTTCATATTTAAAGTGTCTATGAAGTGAAAAATTCGTTGGCATTTTTGTTGTTTTATTGTACAGAGGAGCATGACAGGAGCACTCACTGAAAATTTCAAGAAAATCTGATGCGTAGTTTTCGCGCTATCAACTCTCAAAATTTGCCGTGGATAGTTTGTTTTGGGGAAATTTGGGCTTCTTGGTAACAATGCCTTATGACGTACGCAGATGGATCATTAATAGCGAAATCTATTGTTCTTATGCATAGCTGTCCATCTGCGTACGTCATAAGCATTGTTTCCGAAAGCCCAATTTTTCTCCAAGAACGAACGAGCCACGGCAAACTTTGAGAGTTTATAGCGCGAAAACTATACGCATCAGATTCTCTTGAAATTTTCAGTGAGTGCTCCTGCCATGCTCCTCTGTACAATAAAACAACAAAAATGCCAACGAATTTTTCATTTCATAGACACTTTAAGAAATCTCTTATTGGGTACGGGTTTTTCGTCCAAATGTTGTCTGCAGAAACGTTTTTGTTACGTTTGTCGGTAATGGCGGCCAACTTGCTTGTCAACCTGTTTCGTTAACGTTTTATTAGCTGTAAAAGCTATCAAATAACCAGAAAAAGCAGTATGATAAAGAAGTTAATTGTTGATTATTCTAGCAAAAAGTTAAACTATACGGTAAGAAACACATATACTGTAAATAATGTCCACTTTTGACAAAGAGAGTGTGCTGTGAAGTGTTTAAGGCTGCGACAATGTTAATATATATAGTTAGGGAGGTTTATAAAAGGAACGCCAGTCCTCCTAGAAGGGCCAGCCCTAATAAGAAAGCCGAATTTCACCTTGCATTTACATGCAATAATTCTAACCCTTCTTACCAGAATTACCAATAATAGGCATGAATTGTCGGTAATTCTATGTCCCACGTGCGGGATGTTAAGCTAAAAAGTATATAACCCAGGGTGTTGTGGTCGGGGTTTGAGATGTATTAAGACTTTCTTCCCGGAGAGTTGTGGTTAGGTTTAGATCCACCGGGGGGGGGGGGGGTGTTGTGGTTAGGTTTAGTTTAGAGGTACAGTCGAACCCTTATTAAGTGGACACCTTTGGGACCTCGTCAGGTGTACGCTTAATAGGGGTGTCCGCTTAATAGGGGTTGGCACAGTAGGGGTGCGCATGTGATTACCAAGGTTTTATTATAGACTTCGTTTGGTTTTACTGTAAAACAATTAATACAGCACTATTTGACTTGAAATAAGTCCACATTCAAAATATAACAAAACATTAACCAAACTGAAAATTATGAAATACATTAGATAAGTTAAATTATTAAATAAAGAAAGGATCTATAAGTGTTTGCTTGCGAGGTTCGCGTGGCCGCAAGTCTCTCAAAATGTCGTTAACGTTCAAAAGAGCACTGGAAAGTTCTTCATTACATGCATGTCGATCGCCTAATGTTGGTATGTCTTGTAAAATCTTAAATGTTAAATGTTACTGTCAAAGGAAAACATTAACCTTGAACTCCATGTGTCCGCTTAATAGAGGTTATTCTGTTCATAGAGACCCAAGATAGGTGTCCGCTTCCGCTTAATAGGGGTGTCCGCTTAATAGGGGTTGTAATTATAGGGTATAGGGTTTTATTAAAGAAATGGCTGGGACCTTTCATAGGTGTCCGCTTAATAGGGATGTCCGCTTATAATAGGGGTTGGAACTATAGCGTTTTATTAAAGAAATGGCCGGGACCTTTCATAGGTGTCCGCTTAATAGGGGTTCGACTGTAGTTCTTTAAAATTCACGATTACTGTTAATTCTATTTTGGCCATTTCACAATTAACGATAATCATCAATTATATAGAGTTCTGGCCTTTATGCATGGTCATGCGCACAATATAGCTCTTTTCAGCCTTCCTGAAACGGCCAGCCCTCAACCTCATCCCCAGGGCGTTTGAGGAAGGAAGCGAGCAGGCCGATCAAACGCCCTGGCGCTGGAATCACGTGAGAAAATATTCCAATATATTTGGAAAATTTTCCCGCCAGATTGACCATCGGGCTTCCGGTCTATGTACGTCAGCTAATATTTTTGAATGAACTGAATCATTAAATAAGCCGTTGTACAAGTCAACATGATTTATTGTCTCTAAATTAGCTCAAAATAACCTGCTAAATTAGCTCAAAATAACATGCTAAATTAGCTCAAAATAACCTTAACACACTGAAATAAACAAAATACACTTGCCTGGGTTGTTGTTTGTGGGGAATTTGCGATGATATGTTGGTTTGAAGAGTTTCGTGATTGCTGCACACCAACCCGTAATAATAATATTGACGGGTTGTTATTCTGGAGCAATCACGAAACTTAACCATCGCAAACTCACCACAAACAATCCAGGCAAGTGTATTTGTTTATTTCAGTGTGTTAAGGTTATTTTGAACTATTTTAGCATGTTGGATTTCTCGTAAAGACAATAAATTGTTATTGACTTGTATAACGGCTTATTTAATGAATTCAGTTCATTCAAATATATTAGCTGACGTACATTGACTGGAAGCCCGATGAATCTGGTGGGAAAATTTTCCAAATATAAGGCGTTCGATCGGCCTGCTGGGGGACGAGGTTGGCCAGCCCTTTTGAGCGTCGTTGATGTGGAAACTTCCAGCCCTCCTAGAAGAATCAGTCTTCTCAAGCGTTGTTTACATAAAAAAAGCGTCTAGCTTTTCAAGAAAGCCAGCTTCTTAAGCATCGTTTGTATAATTATATGGAAAACTTCCATCCCTCCTAGGAAAGCCAGCCAGCTTAGCATCGTTTATATCAAAGACTTCCAGTCCTGCTAGAAGGGGCAGTCTTCTTGAGCGTCGTTTATATATGCATGGGAAACTTCCAGCCTTCCTAGCCGAGATTTCGGGTGGTCAAGGACTGGCTCTCCTCTCATGCAAACCAAAAAAGATTTACAACAGATTTGACTGACAGATGGGAGGGCTGCATGGCTTCCATATAAAGATCCCCTTATAGACATCGCTATATCTGTTCTCGTTAACCTCAGTACTTAATTGCGTTATATTAAACAGCTCTGTACTATTTTTATTCATTCGTTAATTGTAACGTATGAGAGAGTGATATTTATGATACACCATCGCAACGAATAAATAAGAATCGTACGCAGCAATTACCATTAAGTATAAAGTTATATTTCTTATATTGATTTTCAACTAACCATTTTCACAAGGACGCATCGCTTTATCATATTTGTCCGGAGCAACCAGTTGCTTGATGGCATTCACCGCATTGAAACAGGTTCTAAATGAAGTACAACAAAGCTAGACATATTAACATAGAAATATATTAGAACCATCGTCAATCTTGGTGTTGAATTGATAGAGTAGAGTAGAGTAGAGTAGAGTGGAGTAGAGTGGAGTGGAGTGGAGTGGAGTGGAGTGGAGTGGAGTGGAGTGGAGTGGAGTGGAGTGGAGTGGAGTGGAGTGGAGTGGAGTGGAGTGGAGTGGAGTGGAGTGGAGTGGAGTGGAGAGGAGTGGAGTGGAGTGGAGCGGAGCGGAGCGGAGTGGAGCGGAGCGGAGCGGAGCGGAGTGGAGTGGCGTGGCGTGGCGTGGCGTGGAGTGGAGTGGAGTGGAGTGGAGTGGAGTGGAGTGCAGTAGAGTAGAGTAGAGTGGAGTGGAGTGGAGTGGAGTGGAGTGGAGTGGAGTGGAGAGGAGTGGAGTGGAGTGGAGTGGAGTGGAGTGGAGTGGAGTGGCGTGGCGTGGCGTGGAGTGGAGTGGAGTGGAGTGGAGTGGAGTGCAGTAGAGTAGAGTAGAGTAGAGTAGAGTGGAGTGGAGTGGAGTGGAGTGGAGTGGAGTGGAGTGGAGTGGAGAGGAGTGGAGTGGAGTGGAGTGGAGTGGAGTGGAGTGGAGTGGAGTGGAGTGGAGTGGAGTGGAATGGAATGGAGTGTGGAGATAAGCGTAATTGAATGTCGAGCAATTTCCCAAGTGTTTGGATAAGAGTCTCCAAACACGGAAAAAAACATTTGTAATTTATTTTATAAAATAATCACAAGTGAATATGATATACAGTCCGACATTTTCAAAAAATCGTTTTGGCGGGAATTTTCCGTGTTTGGATACTCTGATCCAAACACGGCAATTGACCAATCAGGGCTCGCGTAGTATACATGCTATTTTATAAAACTTGGCAAGGGATTCACAGTTGATCATGCCTTATCCTGCTTGTAAGGAGGCTTCATCCACCGTCGACACGATGAGATATGCGATCTCCTAGCTGCTGCTATTGACGAAGTAGCGTATGATGTTTCAAAAGAACCTGCCCTTGCTCTGTTATCTGGTGAAATGCTGCCACCGAGTGCCAATTCAGCTGATGATGCTCGGGTCGACATAGCTGCGCGAGGCTTTTGGCAGAGATGTGAAAAGGCATTTTTTGATGTCCGGGTATTTAACCCCTACGCGTCTACACATCGAAACCGGAGCCTCGCCAATGCCTTCAACGACAATGAGAAGGAAAAGAAGCAACACTACAATCAACGCATCATTGAGATTGAGCATGGGTCCTTCACACCACTTGTTTTCAGTGCTTTTGGCGGGTGTGGAAGAGAAACTCAACATTTCTTTTCCTCGCTGGCAGACAAGATTGCTTTGAAGAAGCACTTTGAGCAAAGTACGGTGATGAGCTGGCTGCGGAAGAAAATATCCTTCGCCCTGCTGCGAGCTCAAGTTCTTTGCATTAGAGGAAGTCGATCGTTGCACAAGCGGGCTCCTGTTCTTAATGCATCGGACATCGAAATATCTGAGAAAAACTCTCAAATGTAACTCAAAATGTGATAACCATTTTGCAAAAATACACGTTTTGTATAGGTTTAAAATTTATAATTTATATAATATACTATTTGTAATTGAATGTTATATGTAATCCTACATTGGATCTTATTAAAAATTTTTGTTAATAAAAAAAGTAAAAATTTATAAAACTTTCTCCGATAAGTCCCCATGCACGTGTGACGTCAGGGTAGTTAATTTGTATATCAAACAAACTGAAATGTCTCACTAACAAGGAAGCAAGAAAACGGAAAACTGCAAAAGATGTTAAGACTTAATTTTCGCTTTGTAGGCACTTTGACTCTTTAGGCGACAAGAATTTTCAAGTCTGAAGTATTTTACTCTGGTTATAGTAGAAAATTACTGTTTTACTCGTCACAATTGGAGCTGAATTCACCGACAGAAAACGGTTAATGAAACACGTTCTTGTATATTAATATACAATCTTACCTCGTTTTATTCTCAGCGTCGCTTGTAGAAGTAATTTTAAGAACAACTGCAAACAGAAATACAATTTCAAGTGCCTTGTTCATAATTTACTTTATATAGATTCTCTCTGTAAATGATGTTGTGTACAGTTCAACTGACCAGAAACCGATTCCTTCCTATATGAGAAAAAAATAGTACAAAATTAGTAATTTATACTATATATATACTATATATAAAAAATACGTCAAATACAGCTGCAGTTCATTGAGATAAAAAATCGCCAAAATATTTCACGATTTCAACTGCTCTACCTAAATTAGAGAAAAAAATTGTCCAATCATCTATAAACACTTGTAGACACTTAACACCTTTTTTATAAAGCTGGAACAAACCGATCTGCTTCGGTGCTATATAACTTAATCGCGACGAAAATGCTAAATTAGAACACCTACAAAGCTATACATATCTATAATTTATAGGTTGTAAACGCTGTCGACAGGTACTAATAGGTTTTCGAGTTAATGAAAGAAAGCTCTGCGGGCGATTTATGAAAAGTTTATAACCAAAGGTCCCCCGACGTTTACTTGTTGAGCATGTTTATGTTGAACATCTTACACCTCCTTTGTTTCCAACCGTGCACATCCTTTGTTTTAGGTTTATTAATATTTAAAGTGCCCATGAAGCGAAAAATATTATTGTCTTAAATGAGAGAACTCTCAAAACGACAAAGTAAATCTTTTGCAGATCTTCGTTTCCGTGCCTCGTTGTTGAGATATTTCAATTTTTTTGATATGTAATTAATTAAACACTTTGACGTCACACGTGTATAAAGAGTTATCAGAGAAGGTTCGGTATCTTTGCTATTATCAAACGAAATCAATTACAAATCTGTATGTCTAATGCTGTATGCGAAATAGACGCACAAGATCGGCTTCGAAGTGATTTCGTTTGATAATAGCAAAGATATAGAACTTTTCTCCGATAACTCATTATACACGTGTGATGTCAAAGTGTTTACTGACTTAGAAAGTGAAAAAGCCCTCTCACTCTATCAGTAATTTGCATATCAAAGAAACTGAAATATCTCAACAACGAAGCACGGAAACGAAGATCTGCAAAAGATGTTACGTTGTAGTTTTAAGAGTTCTTTCATTTAAGACAATAATAATTTTCGCTTCATAGGCATTTTAAATAGCACGGTTGAGTGATTGAACTGAAACGTTGCTATTGGACAATTCGTTCATAATACTAACATACAATGTGTTCAGTACCGCGCACCGTGCACAAAAATGCATAAAGGCGAACAAAAAGATAGAACAAAGATTTTAGCTGAGTTTCCAGACCATATCTCGATTGACTATGGTATAATCACTCGATTTTGACCTTTTTTATTAAGGTGGTAATACACTATGCAATTTTTCGTGCAAGAAATTGCAGAATGTAACATAACCCGCAATCACCGAGTCTCACAACATTTTTGTTGCAGCATGTCTTGCACGAAGTAGAATCAAGTCCTACTTTTTGCAACATTTGTGGCAACGCTGCAATGGATTATTGAAGTACTGCACAGTGTAATCACAGAATAGTAATACAATCAGAAGTCCAACTCGCGTTGGAACCTTTGAAGTTTATGTCCTCGCGTATGTCGCCTCGCGCACCTTGATTCCTCGCCATCCTACGCAATCCTGGCACGTTCCCCCGGCAGTTTGGACTTTTAAAAGAAGGTTAAAACTGCCGGGGTGAACTTGCAGTATTGCGTAGGATGGCGTAGGAACATTGGGTTATTACTTTGTGTTTCGCGCACGAATATGCATTAGGGTTAGGGTTAGAGTTAGGGTTAGGATTAGGGTTAGGGTTGGGGTTGGGGTTGGGGTTGGGGTTGGGGTTGGGGTTGGGGTAGAATTAGAATAGTATTAGGTTTAGGTTTGAGGATTAGGGTGTTTTCAGGGTCAGGGTCAGAGAATAAAATATTCGTGCGCGAAACACAAAGTAAGCACCCAACGCTGCATAGGATCGCGTAGGATGGCGTCGGATGGCGTAAAATATCGCGCCTGCGCATTGAAGAAATACGGACAAGTTTTCACTTGAGTCGGACTTCTGGTTGATCTCTATTCTGTGGTGTAATACCTCTCTTTCAAGTTTTCTCGCAACAATTTGCGCAATCAGCCAATAAAAATACGCTTTCAAAACCGTAGGAATCGAGTTGCATAAAAATTTGCATAGTGTATTAAGGACTTATTAACCGAGTGTGAGGTCTGTACGGGAAAGTATTTGCCTGAGGCTTTCGTACAGACCGAGCGACGAAGGAGCGGGGTTTGTGCGATAAAACCGAAGGCAAATACTTTCCAGTACAGACCGAGCAAACGAGGTTAATAAGGAATTTATTATATGGCTATTGGTTCATTTCATTTTTAAGCTTCGAGCGTTGTTTTCGTCTTCGGAGTATGCTGTTTACCTTACCTGTTAACTCTTTCGTGTCGCTTCTTGGCCTTCTTGTTTACACCAGTTCGGCTTTTATTTGTTGTGTTTTTAGATAAATAGCTTTAAAGAAAACCTGCAGTAATGTTCCAACACATTTTATTGTTCAGAATATTTGAATAAAGATACCTATTTCTCTTTTATTTGTATTCAAATCAACTCCGAAATTTTCCCGCCAAAACTTACAGGGCCGAGAAAAAAGCGTATTGACCGGTCGGTCAATATCGTAAAATCCCGACCTCTCAGGAACCAATCAGTGTGCGTCGTTTTGCGCACGGACCGGAAATCAAACCCATGCAGCCATATAATAAAGATAGATATACTACCTTTACACGTGAACATCAAATGTTTCTATTACATGAGTTCCAAACTTGGTTGGAGTTTTAATTGGACAAGTTGCAAGAGAGGTGTTACACTGCAATGCTTCAATAATCCGTTACCGGCAATCGTCGCAAAAGGTAGAATTTGATTGAATTGATTCTACTCTAAAATGTTTCGAAACTGGTGATTGCGGGCTATGTAATTAAGGCCTGGCCAAACGCATTCAACATCATTCAACATTGTTGAACGATGCTGAATGATGTTGAAAGCACGAGTGGCCAAATGAATTCAACATCGTTCAACATTCATGCATGAATGAACGCGGGCTACCACAAAGCTGGAATCGACAATATCCCGCATGGCGCATGTCTCTGTTCAACAAAGTTGAATGAAATGTGGCCAAATGCGTTCAACACCTTTCAACATTTTGAGAACAATAGAAATGTTGAACGCGTGTTGAACGAAAATTTGAACATGTTCAAATTTCGTTCAACATCATTCAACACCATTCAACAACGTTCAACATCATTCAACAGGGGTGGCCAAACGCTTTCAACATGTTGAATTCAACAATGTTGAACGATGTTGAATGAAATGTTGAAAGCGTTTGGCCAGGCCTTAACACTATACAATTTATCACGCAACTTGCGTAGCAACCAAATTACGAGAGAATTAAGGGCTGTTTACATGGCAGCTGGAACGGGACAAGTCAGCGCGACGGGACGTTTTTCATTCCGGGTTTATATGAGATTGTTTTCAGGCGGGACAATTACGACCGGGAACGTATCACAACACAGCTAGAAAGATGTAAAAACCACAGAATAAGAGAGAAATAAATAGAATTTGACGTATTATAAAGAGCTGCTGTCCTCCTACTAGCCGTTATCACTCATTTGTATCGAATCAAAATAAATACTCGAAACAGTATCCGTCATACCGACCCAGTTAATTAGGCGGGGTAGAGCATTTATATAATAACAGAAAATAACATATGGCGAAAATTGTCCCTCTCAAGCCGCGATCCCGGTTGACAAAAACGTCCCGGCAAACACATTCTTCATATAAACGAAATGAGATAAATAAAGGGCTGATATAATAGCGATGCAATCCCGCTTAACGCCCCGTCCCGCCTTCCATGTAAACAGCCGCTTAGTTGTACGGATAATTGTACAGCGTATACCGCCTTTCAGAATGAGACCCCGTTTACACGGTGACGGTACAATTTGAAAACGGAACAAAATCATGCCGGTATGCATATACAGCATATAACATTTCATGTTATTTTTGTGCCGGTATCGTGTAAACGCAAGGCCTAAACGGCATGATTTTGTTCCGTTTTCAAATTGTACCGGCATCGTGTAAACGGAGTCTCAATGATAAGAGTTGTTCGCGCGTGGCTGCGATACGTTTGCCACCTGCAGCCATATCACCATAGTGAATGGCTGCGCGTTAAATAATCGGTATTGGCATTTTTTCTTACCGATAGATATTCATGTTTATTTACTTGGCTACACAAAGCCGCGTTTGCCGCCTGCCGGGCCAACTCGGTTGAAAAGAGGTCTTTATAATGGGTATAGCAAATGAATGTGTGCATGCATGATGGCATTTGGCATCCCAGTGTCATCTTCTATCAATATTTATAGAAAAGTCCGTTAAGCACATTATCAGTTTTCCTTATGCCGCCATGTTAGATAGATCTAAATTTCTATTTTGCGATCTATATAAGGCCTAGAAAACATTTTGCAAAATTTGGACAAAAATGGCTCCTTTTATGTTGCACTGTATGTATGTTTTTTACAGCCTAAAATATTTAATATAATGAACATTATATATATATATATATATATATATATATATATATATATATATATATATATATATATATATATATATATAATCAAACTAATTAATAATTCATGAGGAAAACACAAAGAAAATCAGTACCGTGTCGCTGGTTTGGATATCGGAGGAAGAAATTACATAAATTAATCAAACTTTTACCCCGATTTTCTCTTACAGTAAAATACTGATTTGTTTGAGATGCTATATTTCGCCTCGGTTTTCAACAAACGTCTCAGTGTTTGGATATCCTGATGAAGCACTTCTCCTCGTGTATGATACATATATATATATATATATATATATATATATATATATATATATATATATATATATATATATATATATATATATAATATCTATATGAACATTGTCTGAATAAACGATAGTAATAAATTTCTAATTAAATCATTTCTATATGAAAAGAATACTCTATATACTACGTACATTTTTCTGTCACCTGCTGGTGTGTATCTATATGACTATGGAGTAGTACAGTGAACACGACGATGGATGTCAACAAGGCGAATTTGTATCTTAGACACAATTATACCCAAATGTCTCTGACCGACGCTTGCACGCTTTCCGCCAAAAACGGCTTCATCAGTTCCATTGGCCGGTATATATATAGCGTCACGGTTCCGCCACGTATATTATTCAGAATGAGTGTCCTGGGACCCCGGTTTGACAGGTGGTATCGGTTTCAATTATAACAAGAAATTGTGGCTTACCGCGCAATTTGAATTGATCTGCCGTTTTGCTGTACTGGAAAGACGTACATCTTTTTCAGATAGAACTATAACATAAATAACACAAATCAAATTAGTAAGTAATGTTTACAACACGAGCGGCTGTGTTGTATTGAATATACAATCACGAGCCATAGGCGAGTGATTGTATATTCAATACAACAAGGACGCGAGTGAAATGAATGAATAGTAAAAATCCCTTTGGGATATTGAGATGCTAATTAGTTACAAGCACTAGTGGTTGTATCAGAAGAGTATACATCCACTAGTGGTTGTAACTAATTAGCATCATTGGTTTTAGTTTGTATGGGGTTTACAGGGGTATACATGTGACGTAATTTCTGAAATTGGATTGGCTGCAAAACTCATGAATTAGTAGTGAATTTCACAAATATATATACAATGACAATGTTTTCTTCGGAATTTCACGCATTAATATTGTTATTATATATATACAGTACAAAATAAGCATTTATTTATTTATTTATTTATCTATCTATCTATCTATCTATCTATCTATCTATCTATCTATCTATCTATCTATCTATCTATCTATCTATCTATCTATCTATCTATCTATCTATCTATCTATCTATCTATCTATCTATCTATCTATCTATCTATCTATCTATCTATATCTATCTATATCTATCTATCTATCTATCTATCTATCTATCTATCTATCTATCTATCTATCTATCTATCTATCTATCTATCTATCTATGTCTGTCTGTCTGTCTGTCTGTCTGTCTGTCTGTCTGTCTGTCTGTCTGTCTGTCTGTCTGTCTGTCTGTCTGTCTGTCTGTCTGTCTGTCTGTCTGTCTGTCTGTCTGTATATATATATATATATATATATATATATATATATATATATATATATATATATAGACGAAGTCATTTGAAACAAACAATCGAAATATAGTAAGGTTAGATATACTGCATGCCGAAACACGAAACAGAGAACGTACGAGTCTAACATTTCGCGCGAAGGCCCTTCGTCGTTTCGAGCGAAGGGCCTTTGCTCGAAACGTTAGACTCCTCACTATATTTCGATTGGTATTCATGTATTTGTTTGATAAACATATAAAAACCACGAAAATAACCACAAGCGTTTCTCGATTCGGACTGGTCTCACGCAGAGCTTGGCATTCAAGACTGATTTACCCGCAGCGTATATATATACCTACCTTTCGTTATGTATAAAACTTCGGATTTAAACAAGGGAAAATTAAGAACTATATAATATAGATTACTTCATTGATAAATATGCATGCGTGGGGTCAGTGCAAAGAATTGAGACGTTTCATGTTTAAGCCTGGTTCTCATGTCGCCGATTTGTGATTTAGATGCATGTTAAAACGGGAAGTGCAGCAGCATGTCAGTAATAAAGAACAATACAGAAAAGCAGTGCTTTTATTCTTTTACTTAACATGCATCTAAATCATGGATCGGCGACGATCGGCGACATATGAGAACCAGGCTTTATACGGAATTGAAGGCGGAAGCGTACGAAATCTTTGGACATTTTTAAATTCATAATAATTTCCCAAAGATTTTCAAGGATTTTCCAGGGGTTTCCAAACATTTTTAGGGATTACTATGGGGGAAGCATTCACTCTTATTAGGATCGTCACTCACGCATCACGACGCCAAGAGTGCCTAGGGAAACTACCAGGCCTGGGAAACTACTGCGGCATGTGGCATGGCTGGTGGCAGGAGTTGCAGAATGACAAAAAATAATGCGCTTACGTACTGCCTGACCCACTCACTATCGCTAGCGGGTTAACGGTTGTAAAAAAATCATTTTGATTTCCATTGAAGAAGAGTCCATTATATGGCACAAGTTAATTCCAGTAAAACTGCGTGCTGGGATTGGTTGAGACGCATCATGTGCTAGTCCGTTATCCCCGGTAACGGGACTGGTGCAGACTACAGGTTTCGTCATTTTGTTTACAAAAAACAATGAAAGGAAACTTTGAAAATTCCCAAAAGTTCGCAAATTTAAATTAAGCAATAAATGATGTAATCAGAATGAACAATGTGAAAGGGAGTTTTATCATCCTGAAAGCAATAACAACATTCCTTTATTCGCCTCTCCTCTCCTCTCCTCTCCTCCCTTCCTTCCGCATAACCTCCCCTCCTCCTACCCATTTCTTTCCTCCCTCCATCCAAACCTTCTTTCTCCTCGCTCTTTCTTTGCGCCTGCCCCTTGTCCCTTCCCCACTCCCAAACACCCAATAACCCACCCACCGTCCGTTCGTCCGCCCGCCCGCCCGCCCGCCCGCCCGCCCGCCCTCCCTCCCTCCCTCCCTCCCTCCCTCCCTCCCTCCCTCCCTCCCTCCCTCCCTCCCTCCCTCCCTCCCTCCCTCCCTCCCTCCCTCCCTCCCTCCCTCCCTGCCTCCCTCCCTCCCACCTTCCTTCCCTCCCTCCCTCCCTCCCGCCCTCCCTCCCTCCCTCCCTCCCTCCCTCCCTCCCTCCCATTAAAACTTCACGTTGAGAATAAAAAATGCGATGTGAAAATCGATGAGAAAATCTCTGTTGAAGCGCGTTGAAAGGTCGTCGTTAGAACATTCTTAGCCAGTTCTATACGAATCGAGCTTTCTGGCCGTTCCTCTTCGACAGTAACGCTTTGCTGATCAAGTAAATTTCAATTGTCGATTCACCTATATATGGTTAAAAGAAAGTAGAATAGCAACAAAAGTGTATACATCTGCATGTGTCTTCGAACAAGACATTGTCTAGAACTATATTCAATGTTTATTTCGTTTACTGCTTTGCAAAATCCATCTCCAGGCAGCTCGTCTGTGTTCGTTTCACTTCACTTGTCAAGGCAAGCCGACGGAACTGAGTAGATCAAGGCTGAATGCAAGGCCAGTTGTATTTCTGGCCACTATGTTCGAACGCGTACAACTATGCAGTACAGGTACGCGCCAGTTGACCTATGTTAAGGGATATCTTCGAAATCCCAAAAGTCTTTTTCGTATCCTTCGCTGACGTGATCTAGAAGGACTTTCCGTCGCATTTCGCAGTATCTGCAATCGTAAAACAGAATATTCAACATTAATAAAGCCGTGATGCACGAGGAACTTGATCGTCTAGGTCTAATAGCACGTAGAAATCTCAAAAAGCAAAATTAAGGCCATTAATCAACCCCTCGCTTACTCAATCAATCAATCAATCAATCAATCAATCAATCAATCAATCAATCAATCAATCGATCAATCAATCAATCAATCAATCAATCAATCAATCACAAATCAATCAATCACAAATCAATCAATCAATCACAAATCAATTAATCACAAATCAATCAATCAATCAATCAATCAATCAATCACAAATCAATCACAAGTCAATCACAAATCACTCAAATCAATCAAATCAATTTCAATCCGCCCAAATCAATCAATCAATCAATCAATCAATCCATCAATCAAACCAAACCGAATCAAATCAAATCAAATCAAATCAAACCAATCCAATCCAAATCAAATCAAATCAAATCAAATCAAATCAAATCAAATCACTCATTCCATAAAATCAATCAAAACAATCAATATAATAAATTAATAATTATCACTCTGATGAAAACCCAACTGAAGAGGTCAGAAGCTCAGCAAATGAATATTAATGTGATTGCCACTAAACCAAAGTCTCTAAGATTATCTTACCTATATTTATCTTGCACTTTCTGTTTAATACAACCAAGATTTTCCGAACTAATGTCCCGTTCAAGGTACTCGGATAACGTTTCAGTCGCCATTTCCACGTCTTTTTGATTATCCTGAGACAATAAATAATACATTCTAAATCTCCAAGAGCGTAAAAAAAGTAAAGGGCTGTGTTGGCAGTGTTTTGGATAGAGCAAAGGAATCCACCTGAAACGTCAGGATTCCGTTGCTAAAAAACCTTGGCTTTTTATCACCTTTTCACGACGTCTAAATCTCGAGTATGAGTCACTGATCTCTAAAAGAAGACTGGACCGAGCAACTATTGTTTGGGAAATGAAGCCAGAATCCGTCATTGCTAAGGGAGCAACTACATGAGTGAACTGTCGCTACGGAGTTTTTTTCTCGTTCTTTTTCTTCTCTTTTTCGCTATTTATAACTAAAAACACAGCATTGTGTCCCGTATTATCCATTTTCGTATTGATCTACCTACACAATTGCCTGACTGGCGCCACATTAAGCCTGGTTCTCACTTGTCGTAAGAATCGGGGATTTTTCCTTTCCCAGATCGCCCCAAACGAGTGGTTTCAGTGTTCTTCAGTGTTCACACATGTCGTAACTAGTCCTAAGAATCACCGATCGTCGGCGACCGTCTGGGATGTACTTTCTAAAGCCTGGTTCTCATATGTCGCCGATGGTCGCCGACCCATGATTTAGACGCATGTTAAGTAAAAGAATAAAAGCACTGCTTTTCTGCATTGTTCTTTATACTTAACATGCTGCTGCACTTCCCATTTTAACATGCATCTAAAGCCTGGTTCTCACTTGTCGTAAGAATCGCAGCAATGTTATGCTGGCCGATGTCATTGAGTGCTGCCAGTCTAGACTGCGTGATTTGCATATATACAGCAGTCAAGACACAATACAATATTATTCTATTTTTCTATTGTGTCTTGACTGCTGTATATATGCAAATCACACAGTCTAGATTGACAGCACTCTATGCCATCGGCCACGATAACATTGCTGCGATTCTTAAGACAAGTGTGAACTAGGCTTAAATCACAAATCGCCGACGATCGGCGACCATCGGCGACATATGAGAACCAGGCTTAAATAGAAATGATTCCGATTCTTGCGATGCTTCCGATCAGATCGGCGACTGTCTGGGACGTTACTTCAGCCATGTTCACACTTGTCGTAACAATCCCAGGCGATCGGGGATGTTCACGACAAGTGTGAAGGTTATGGTCTTTGAACTTACGATAAACTTTTTTCTACTTTACTTTCTTTTTCTGGCTGTCGCAAGAATCGCCGACAATCGGGGATAGAACTGTCTATCGAATGGATTCTACGAAGTGAGCACTTAAGGCGGTTTTCCACTAGGCGAAAAATGTCTCGCGAAGCGACATTTTCTTTTGTCTCGCAAGCTATCGAGTGGAACTAATTAGCCAAGACAAAAGAAAAATGTCGAGTCGGTCGACAAATGTCGCCTAGTGGAAAACCGCCTTTAGGCAAGGAACCAAATTGACATTTCACGAGCTTCATTTCCTGACCCCGACAAACAATGAGTTACTCGAGCCAATCTTCTTTAAGAGTAAATTGTTTTCATTCGTACCTCAAATATAACAGATTGGTTATTTTTGTTGAGATAAAATGCGAATACATATGTGTACTTCAGTGTATTTCGGCACATGGAGAGGACTTTCACTGCTTTCTTTAAGAATTGAACCTTTATTAAACAAAGAAAAAATAGGTATTAGAATAAATATATCTATTCTACTACAACTCCAACTCTCTAACTCTCCAACTCTCTAACTCTAACAACTCTAACTCTAACAACTCTAACTCTAACAACTCTAACTCTAACAACTCTAACTCTAACTACTCTAACTCTAACTACTCTAACTCTAACTACTCTAACTCTAACTCTAACTCTAACTCTAACTCTAACTCTAACTCTAACTCTAACTCTAACTCTAACTCTAACAACTCTAACAACTCTAACTCTAACTCTAACTACTCTAACTCTAACTACTCTAACTAACTCTAACTCTAACTCTAACTCTAACTCTAACTCTAACTCTAACTCTAACTCTAACTCTAACTCCTCTAACAACTCTAACTCTAACAACTCTAACTACTCTAACTCTAACTACTCTAACTCTAACTCTAACCCTAACTCTAACTCTAACCCTAACTCTAACTCTAACAACTCTAACTCTAACAACTCTAACTCTAACTACTCTAACTCTAACAACTCTAACTCTAACTCTAACTCTAACTCTAACTCTAACTCTAACTCTAACTCTAACTCTAACTCTAACTCTAACTCTAACAACTCTAACTCTAACTACTCTAACTCTAACAACTCTAACTCTAACTCTCTAACTCTCTAACTCTCTAACTCTCTAACTCTCCAACTCTAACTCTAACAACTCTAACTCTAACAACTCTAATTCTAACTACTCTAACTCTAACTACTCTAACTCTAACTACTCTAACTCTAACTCTAACTCTAACTCTAACTAATCTAACTCTAACAACTCTAACTCTAACAACTCTAACTCTAACAACTCTAACTCTAACAACTCTAACTCTAACAACTCTAACTCTAACAACTCTAACAACTCTAACAACTCTAACTCTAACTCTAACTCTAACTCTAACTCTAACTCTAACTCTAACTCTAACTCTAACTCTAACTCTAACTCTAACTCTAACTCTAACTCTAACTCTAACTCTAACTAAAAATAAAAGACAAATACAAAAAAATAAAATAAATCTATGGCCGTCACCTCAATCCAAGACATATTATGACGTTGCATTTCATTCATTTTAGCCGTCACTTTAGCGTCCAACTAAAAGCAATCCATGCCACACTGTTAGCACAAATGTATCTATTTTTTAAAAAAGACTTTACTTTCGAAAAAACGGTAGCAAACAATTCTTGACGGATAATATAGGCCTACAATTATTGGATGAGGTTGAGCATGATAGCTTGTGTTATCAACGCCGAGGTAAGTGTTACGGCTGAGGCGGATAATACAAACCGAGGCTTGATAACACAAGCTACCATGCGACAACCGAATTCAATAATTGTTTTATTATACAATTATAAATGTAGAAGCCTTTAAGGAGTTTTATACAAAGTTGAAAGTAAGATAAAAAAGTGAATCATATCATACCGTCTTCAGTTTGAGGTTCGCTTACTTTTTTCTCTTTCAAATACAATTTTCTCTTTCAAATACTGCTTTAAACTCTAACAGCTGTATGTGTAGCTCGCTTGGTTTTTCTTTTTGGTTTTGGTGTCAACAAAACTTGCCAAATCCGGCCGATTAATTCACTTCTGATCATCACTCCGAAAGGTCCCGGCGGCCATGTTTGTTTCGCTCAAACCGCTGGCCAGCTCGCAAAAATTACGTCATAGCTACAGACAATTTTTGATATTTTGTAGGTGGCAAGACATCAAGAATTGTCTGTATGTTTTTAGCCAATCACAGTCGAGATTGTATCAGTATTGTATAATAATAGTAAATAACGACCACTGCTACTACAAATATACAACAGGTAAACAGCAAGTCGTCAACACCATCACCAACACCAACACCACCAACATCAACCCCAACTGTCACCAACACCAACACCAACACCAACACCAACACCAACACCAACACCAACACCAACACCAACACCAACAAAAACAACAACAGCAGCAACAACATAAAAAACAACAACATTTAATAACCCCGATTTTTTTATCATCTAAATACGTTCTACCTTTGGCAAATAGTTGAACAATGAAATATTTTTTTTAGATTGGAGCAACCTTTATTGCTTTAATAGAGATTTTTGTTTTCACAATGGTAAAGAGATAACGCCAAAGTAGTCATCATTATCTATACAATATTTATTTGTAGGAGTGACATGACCCAATTCTTCCATTAATGGTGTGTTTGAACAACATGTTCCATATTGTACGAGTCTTTCCACAAAATTCTCAGGTAGTTTATCTTGCCAAAAAGAGAAAGATAGCCAAATGCCGACATAGACGTCATCTCATTACCATACTAGAAATGCGAATCGCCAAAAGACATTGAAGACTAGCTCCAATAAAAAAACCCAAATTCACTGAACAACTGTTTGCTCTAATGTATAACGTATTCATATGATAAAAAATTTGGGTTTATATGCACTTTAAAAACATTACTAGTATAACAGTACAACATACGTACCAAAACAAACAGAACCGACGTCGATGATGACAACACCAATAATGATGATGATAACAACAACAACAACAACAACAACAACAACAACAACAACAACAACAACAACAACAACAACAACAACAACAACAACAACAACAACAACAACAACAACAACAACAACAACAACAACAACAACAACAACAACAACAACAACAACAACAACAACAACAACAACAACAACAACAACAACAACAACAACAACAACAACAACAACAACAACAACAACGGTAACAGTAGCAACAGCCGTAGCAATTAAAACAAACAAAACCGATAATAACAATCACCACAACATTTGAAGACAACCGGCTATATACCTGTAATGCACTACAAGCTCACCTCACATTCCAGTTTCGCACTTTGTATGTGATTCATATATCTATTGCAATAAAACAGGTATCTTTCCAATGAGGAACGTGATTTCTACACATGCAAAATAAGAATTTCATTTCGTATGTATCCCATCCATCATACACAGAGCAAATGAAACAATCGAAATATAGTAAGGTTAGATATACTGCCGAAACAGATAACGTAGGAGGCTAACGTTACGAGCGAAGGCCCTTCGTCAGAGCATAGTCAATCGAGATATGGTCTGGAAAGTCAGCTAAAGTCTTTGGTCTATCTTTTTGTTCGCCTTTCTGCATTTTTGTGCACGGTGCACGGTCACTGAACGCATTGTATTTTATTATAATGAACGAATTGTCAAATAGCAAGGTTTCAGTTCAATCACTCAACCGTGCTATTTCAATATTAATAAACCTAAAACAAAGGATGTGCACGGTGTAAGGTACGGTTCAACATAAAATCACAGCTCATTATAGGTGCTTTGAAGTTTGCCGAGTTTCCAGACCATATCTCGATTGACTATGGTCAAAGAGAGGGAGCACGGGTGGCGTGTGCTATTAGGGCGCTGCCTCTCACCAATAGTTAAGCCCGGTTAAACGGGGTTAGTACTTGGATGGGTGACCGTCTGGGAATAACCCCGTTCTCGGGGTGGGGACTCATGTGAGTAGAGTTTAGTTGGTCTCTCCTGTGCTTCGAGGGTTTTTCGCCGGGTTCTCCGGTTTTCCTCCCTCTGTAAAATCAACACCTATAGGTCTTAGCTGTAAATGGAGGACCCCGCCAGCTCTGCTGAAAAACTTATCCTCCTTAAATAAAGAATAATAATAATAAAAACGTGACGAAGGCCCTTCGCTCGAAACGACTCCTATACGTTCTCTGTTTCGGCAGTATATCTAACCTTACTATATTTCGATTTCGATTGTTGTTTGTACACTGCCTACGCAGCACGCTACTTTTATTACACGATATCTAGACATGTAAACACTTCACAGTCTTCAACATATTGATATCTTATTTCAGTTATTTGCTGTATTCGGTACATAATACTATGCTCTAAAGCAGCAAGGCCAGGGCCAACCTGTTTCGAAATAGTGAAATAAAAGTAGCGTGCTGCGTAGGCAGTGTTGAAACAACAATCGAAATATAGTGAGAAGTCTAACGTTTCGAGCGAAGGCCCTTCGTCAGAGAGAAACGCGAGGAGAAACGTAGAGTGTAAACAAAGACTTTTCGAGCGAAGGCCCTTCGTCAGAGAAACGTAACGTTAGACTTCTACGTTCTCTGTTTCGGCAGTATATCTAACCTTACTAGATTTCGATTATATACAAGATCGTTATATACAAGAAAACAGGTTTCCAAGCGGTTTAAAAACAGAAAATGGCTTATTTTCTTTGTCATCCCTATTATTAGTTTGTTTATCTCCGGTGCATTTCACATGTGCTGTCATTTTGTTTGTTGTTCAGTCTGCATGTAAGAAAATACTTCCGAAAATACTGTACGAAAGACACTTACAGTTTGAGCTTCGCGGGCATTTAATGACTCCTTTTCGTCGTAGCGATTACAACTATACCTGAAATGAAAACCGAATTTTTCTCAGTATTAAAACTGCTTAACAGCTGGAACAACAAGAATTGACCTTTTCACCAATAGCGGCGCCATCAATGCATTGTGGTGGCAACAATGTCTAAATATATGATGGTTGTGATATAGGCGAGTTTCAAGGTGTTGCACGCGCATCATTTTTCAAATAAACTAGCCAGCTCCACTCAAAGTAAACATACTGTTTAAAATAAACAACGTATACTGTAGATGCAGTTTCTGGATGTTTAACACTGTTATTCCGCTGTTGTTGGCTCGCTAGCAAGTCTGTTTGCCATTGCTTACTTTGTGGAGAGCCCCCCAAGAGCCCGCCAATTTCTTTGCAAAACGATGGCGCGCACAATACCCTGAAATTCGCCTATTGGTAAAAGCAACAATTCTAGGACGTGTAAGGATAGATTCATGACAAATGTATCCTTATACGTCCAAGCATTATTACTTTTACTAATATTCCAACGTTGATATTTAGACATTGTTGCCACGAAAATATAAGTATTTATACAGATAAATTTATCGCATCGTGTTTCTACACTAAGCAATCACCTTTTAAATTGAGCTTGTTATCCTGGATAGATCACAATTGCATTGCAAATACAAGATCGCGCCGCTATTGGTGAAAAGTTGATTAACAAAACTTTACAAAATCCAAGTTGAAAGTACTATACTGACAAAAATTGTAATTAAAAAATAAAAAAGTGGAAAACCGGCTTAAGGTGGCTCCATACAGTTTCTTGAAAAATGGAAAATACAAGTTTGAGAGTCCATCCGGAGCCGAATACACAGCCCCAGCAAGAACCACCTTCAGTTTCTCTTCCGTATATCGGACCAGCATCTCACAAGATTGAGAGGATTCTAAATCGTGCTGGTATGAAGGTATTTCACAGTAGTCAACACAAATTGTTCAAGGTACTTTTCACACATAAAGATGAAGTGGATAGCTTATCTAAGCCTGGAGTGTATCGCATTCCTTGTGAGTGTGATTTGGTATACATCGGAGAAACGGGAAGGAATCTTTCAACTCGTCTGAAGGAACACAAGACATGTTGCATAAAAGCGCAACAAGAAAAGTCTGCTGTTGCCAAGCACGCTTGGAAGTATGACCATCGTGTTAAGTGGGAAGACTCATCACTCTTGGCCAGCGACAAGCAATACTTCACGCGAAGAACAAGAGAATCCATTGAGATCGCAAAACATCACACTATTTCTCAGGAGGGACAGCCATTAAATAGCACGTGGCGTGCCCTATTCGGAGACAGTCTTGATTTTGTTCTCTAATTAATAAAATTAACGTGATACGCCATTGTATTCTTACGTGATTTAATTGATCAGTTGCTTAGTTTATAAATTACGTGAGCCAACAACTTGTTGTCATTGCTCTGATGAAGGCCTGAGTCAACAGGCCGAAAGCTTAGCAAAGAAATATTTTACGTGGTGTTTCCACAAAACTTATTTATATTACTTTATCGCCATGAAAATGTTCAAAGAATTAATTAAATGTTATGCATAGTTAAACAGTCCGACGATCAAAAACTGCTACCAAATAAATAGCAACAGTTGTTGCATAAAAGCGCAACAAGAAAGCGCAACAATGACGTTTCAAAATGGCTGCCAATTACCCTTCAAACTAATTTAATTCGGAAAAAACTTAGGTGACCCGCAATTTTTTTTTCATTAAAACTTTCCTTGAAGTATGAGTAATCAATAGGCCGGTTTTAAAAAAATTCTGTAGAACGAAATTTTTTAAAAATTAACAAACATGATTTTTCCGAAAAAAAATTATTCGTTCTACAGAATTTTTTAAAATCAGCCTATTGATTACAAATACTTCGAGAAAAGTTTTAATGAAAAAAAAAATTGGGGGTCACCAAAGTTTTTAATGCATTAAATTAATTTGAAGGGTAATTGACAGCCATTTTGAAACGTCATTGTTGCCATAGCAACAACTGTTGCCATAGCAACAACTGTTGCCATAGCAACAACTGTTGCTATTTATTTGGGAACAGCTTTTGATTGTCGGACTGTTTAACTATGCATAACATTTAGTTTTATTGTTTTTCCGAATTGTTTATGTACGTGTTTTGGACTCTCAAACTTGCATTTTCCATTTTTCAAGAAACTGTATGGAGCCACCTTAAAGCCAGCTCAGAAAACTTCCCTGAGCACCAACAGAGATGAAACTGGCAAACTTCTAATGACCGGTTAGACGCTCTAACCACTGCGTACAACAAATTACAAAACAATTAAGATACTATACTATACCACAGAATAGTAATACAACCAGAAGTCCAACTCAAGTGAAAACTTGTCCGCATTTCTTCAATGCGCAGGCGCGATATTTTACGCCATCCTACGCGATCCTACGCAATATCCTACGCAATCCTGGCAAGTTCCCCCTGGCAGTTTTAACCTTCTTTTGAAGGTCCAAACTGCCAGGGAATCAAGATGTGCGAGGACATAAACTTCTGGTTGTATTACTGTTCTGTGACTATACTCACCAGTTCGAGCCATGTGGTTCCCAAGGCCCAAGACAAACCCAACAAAAATCTGCCTGTAAAATAAAGAGAAGATCACACACCTGCAACTGAAGTATTTTTGACACTGCATACATTTCCTTAGAAATTTCCAAAAACTATAATTCGTTAAAATAAACGGTCTGCATGCATGCAAAGAAGCTATGCTCTACTGAAGCCTGGATAATCTTTAAATCTAGTAAGCAAACTAGGATATATTTTTCAATTTCCATTTCTATTCCCATATTCATGCAACTTCCTTGGACAGAAGATAAGATAAGATAACCTTTAGGCCTGCGCTAAACGTCGCCAGTGATGGATTTACAGGGGGGTGGGGGTGCACACACACCCTGGCCTTGGCCAAGGGGGGTGCAGGGGGGTGCCAATTCCTTGTCAAATCCAAGTACATTAAAGGACGCATTCATTCAATGTCCGTGTATTAATAGGTCCCCCTACCCCCCAGCCCCACCACCAGCTCGGTCCCTGGACCTGCTGGGGGCTGTCCCCAGACCCCTGCCGTAGCTCCCTCAGCGGCGCTCCACCCTGCCTCGGTCACGCCCCATGCCGCAGGCCTATCTCAATTCGCTCGCTCAGCACCCCTCCCCCCTACCAGATCAAGCTAGATCCATCACTGAATGTTGCCACAATAGACGAATTTAATCCAGATGAATTTAATTCGAATTAACTTCGTCGGTAATGCGACGTAAATGCGACGTCGAGTTAAACGTCGAATTTCAGTCGAATTTAATTGTTTTTCGATGAGTAAACTAACATCTTTTGTTGTTCCTTGCAATAACAGCGTCCTGAAAACGTGACAACGCTTCACTTGACGTATATGGACAGCAAGGACAGTGTTGGTAATACAACGGAGACTGCGCATTGCTCAACGTTTTAGTTTTTGTTGAAAAATAATATTGTTAACGGTCATCACGTTTGCGTTGTTCTAGCTTGAGGTTCCTATATCGGCAGAACGCGGGCCAGCTATTATAGGTCAGCAGTCTTACCTTGCAGCTATTATTCCGACACACCATGTGATTACACCCTCCATTTTTCTCTATCGTTACACGACATTTGGGACATTCCTAAACCGAAGCACGATATTAACAATTTACAAAAAACACACTGACCATTTGATATTACAATGTTCATATACAGCACGTACATGTACCACTCACAATATAATTTTAACTACATGTCATATGAAAAGTTGAAAACCCTACCGCTTAGAAGCGCATATGACTATAAATTTGTAACCTTTCAGTAGCTCTCCAACCGAGCCTCGGTAACTCAAAGGTTAGAGCGTTTAATTGCTGATTAGGTTGCAGGTTCGAATCCTATCTGGCAAACGTACCACATGCACTACATGCATGCATACGTACAACTTAAACACGGAGCGACTGCATAAGTACTGGCTGAGGTACTCAGCCAATCCTGCCCAAACGCATCTGATTGGTCCACACAGCTAAAATTACTTCCGGCCTTACCGAGGAACTTTGGCTAAGACTGAAGAGTGGAGCTTTTGTGAGACTTGTTTACTGTTTTTAAATTAAACTTGCCACTTCCCAAACGTCGAATTTGTCTTTTTCAAGTGTAACACATCATTTTGAGTAGAAAGACGGAAAAATTACGCTTCCAATACGTCGAAATAAAACTAAGGTGAGGAAAAACCGTACGAAAAAGACCAAGCGTCTCACCATTTTTCTTGTTGAATGCAGACGATGTCGGTGTTCTTTCTTATTCATTCATATATTCCGTCCTTGTAATTATAAGACCCTTTTATATACACCAAGAATGTTGATAATGAATATATCCATGTAGATGTCTGAACATCATCTCACTTTTCAACGACGACAACTTTGTTTTTGCACGACCGACAGTACATGTTGTCTGGAAAGCCAGACAAATGACTACTAAAAAGTTCTCAATTTGTGATATATTGACTTGCGAAGTTAATATAATAAACTATTTATTGTCTTCGTTTAAATGGTCTGTTTTAGTTAAATATCAAAGTATTGTCTTTTATGTGGAACTCTATTTAAAAAAATGGCAAAAGACAAAGCAGCTATAACGTGACCTTCAAACATCGTTTGAAAGCAAGGTCATAATATAAGCTTATATATTTAACAAATTCATTGACCAAACAAATATAATCACTTCAGAATTGTTTTTATCTACGACTCTTATGCTTCTCTTTACAATTTACGTGGGTAATTGAAAGGTAAAAAGATTTTAAATAAAAGATAATTCTCAAAACTTCACCAGCTCACTCACTCGTTGTTGACTTGACTGTTGACATTTCAAACTGTCAGTGCGTAGCCGGGGGGGGCGCTCCCTTTTATGCGCTCGCTCCGTGTTTAAATTATTAGAACTTTAATTTGGTTAGAAGTTTAACGGATACTACTCTACCTGACACCATCATGCAGATAGTAGATCGCGAGATACCAAAGACTGGATAGTTACAGTCGTGTATTATTACTATATATTATACTACTCAGTTACAGTTCAACGTTTCATCTTTCAATTTCGTTTTTATGAACGACAGTCAACGTTGCGCGACTTGTATATATGTTCATACTAACTACTCTAGTTATCGAATTCGTAACAATACAAGTTCTACAAACTTCAAAAATAAGTACCTTTGTATTAGCTGATATCCAGTTGGAAGTTTCACTGTCATCATTGCATTTTCTGATCCATTTTCTTAATAACTAAACAGAGAGACACACCAAATCAAATTAGTCTTAAGATTCCAACGGAAGTACGAGTATAGCAGCGCTTTATTTTCTACCTGTGAATCAATCAATCGTTCGTTCGTTCGTTCGTTCGTTCGTTCGTTCGTTCGTTCGTTCGTTCGTTCGTTCGTTCGTTCCCTCCGTCCTTCCTTCCATCCATCCGTCCTTCCTTCCCAATCCATTCATCCATCCATCCATCCATCCTCCCTCCCTCCCTCCCTCCCTCCCTCCCTCCCTCCCACCCACCCACCCACCCACCCACCCACCCTCTCTCCCTCCCCTCCCCTCCCTCCCTCCCTCCCTCCCTCCCTCCCTCCCTCCCTCCCTCCCTCCCTCCCTCCCTCCCTCCCTCCCTCCCTCCCTCCCTCCCTCCCTCCCTCCCTCCCTCCCTCCCTCCCTCCCTCCCTCCCTCCCTCCCTCCCTCTCTCCCTCCCTTCATATCCTTCCTTCATGCGGAATGAATAGCCACCGCACCGCTCTTCGTATTTCAACTATTTTAAAGAACGCAGGAATGCTGAATTTCGCTTACCGCACAATTTACTGGTTCGTGAACAGGTTCCCCACAGCCAAAGCTAAAATAAATGACAACACAGTTTTTAAGTCTTAATAATAAAACACACTTAATAGAACTTAATAAAAAGATTAATATATTTAGTTTTAAACGCTGTCGACGTCTTCGGAGTTCGCCGTTTACCTTAAGCCTGTTCTCCACTAGGCGAATTTGTTCGCGCGAATCGAATCGAAATACCCGTTCATGCAATGTAATTGGTTGGTGCTGCTAGTTTTCGCGTCAATTTTCTTACTTGCCAATCATATTGCCGGAGAATTCGCTTCGCGCGAACAAATTCGCCTAGTGGCTTTACTTGTTAGCTTTTTCGTGTCGCTTCCTGTTTAAGGTGAAAACCAGCAGTAATGTTCCAGCACATTGTGTTGTTCGAAATATTTGAATAAGATGCCTAGTTCTCTTTTATTGAACAAATAAAACATAAAGCTCCGTGCATATGTACTCTTATAAAGACACGTTTGACGTCATTTGAACACGAAAGAAGTTGAGTAGAGGTTCGTGTTCAAAGGACGTCAAATGTACTTTTATAAGAGTACATATGCACGGAGCTTTATGTTTTATTTGTTTTATAAAATATAAAGGGAAAAAACAAACTAAAAGTGGGATCGTTCGTTTGCTAGCTTTTCCCGCCAGATGACGCCATCCTACGCCACTCCATTTTACGTCATTCATGATCTTCAGGGATGTCCGGGAGCCCAGCCAATCAGAGCGCGCGTAGAGGACACCTTATTTTATCATTGTTTTCAAATCAACTCCATTGCCGTTTTATGTGTTCTTTCAAATAAGACAGACTTAATTTTCGTTTCATATAGGCATTTTACTATTTTCATAACCAGAAATGCGAAATTCTACTTACCAAAATTCATGACCACATAAACACGTCACAGCATTGGCATCTGAATAACTAGCTTTGACAGCATTCATACAATCTGGAGCAGGACACCATTTTATTAAACGATTATTCTTAAAACAGACAACATGAACTGCGTGAGCTTTCATAGTTAATCAATTACTTTCAGTAAAAATTAAAGGCTCACCCAGAGCCAAGGAAGGCATTGTTTTGTACTTACTACAACAAAACTATCTGCTATAAGGTGGTGATACTTTGTTTTTACAATTGGATCACTGAGAATTCTTCTGCAAAATGCAAACATGTATTTATTAATTAATCATACAGTAATAGAGTAATAGAGTACGACATGCTAGACATCTGAGGTTTGTTCAAGTAGGAAAAACTAAGAACACAAAAGAGCAAATGATTTTCTGAATTGCATACTATCTCCGTCTTGCACCTGTGGTGCACCTAAAGAAGATGTAACCCATTATTTAATGTTTTGTCCTCGATTTGCTGCTCTACGCGCCTCAATGCAGAGCTTGAAATAACGGCCGGCGGCCGGCGGTTTTCCGACCAAATTCCAGTTTTTCCAACCAAATGCTGAAATGATCGGAAATTTTGTCCGGACAAATTTTGGGGAAAAAAATAATCTGTTTTTTTAAATGATCGGGTCGGCGCTCAACACTCCATTTTTCTTGTTAAAATTCCATTGGGTTTTCCATCAGTTTTGAGTTAATGTTGGTTTTACACTTTACAGTGCACTATCAAAATTTCTTCGATCAGAGTATGCTTTAAACAAAGTTTAGTTAACTTAAGTGTGTGACAGTGAGTTACGAGTCAGAGTGACTGCTTTCATTGTTGTTAATTTGACGACCTGGAAGACAAAGAATACGTTTCCTCGACGTTTCGAGCAAAGGCCCTTCGTGATCAGGACAGTTAAATAGGCTGATCAAATAGGCTTATTTGACTCTCCTGACGAAGGTCCTGAGCTCAAAACGTCGAGGAAACGTATTCTTTATCTTCCAGGTTGTCGAGTCGAGAAAACAACAGTGCGTGATTTTTAATTCAAAAAAATTGCGTTAAACTGCGATTGACGCCATTGTAATCACAGACTGAAACTAATGCTTTTCAGTTTAAAGTTGTTTCATAGTTACCATTTTAATTAAATTATTATTCACTATAACTAATACGCAATTCAGAATTAAACATTTGTGTTTTATTATTACAAATAACAAGTAGAGTGATTTACTGCATGCTTGACAGAATTTACTCAACGGAGGGGGTCAAACTAAACTAAAACATTTCCGACCAAATTTGAAAATTTCCGGTCAAATTTCATTTTGCTCGGAAGTTTTGCCGGACAAATTTTAAAATTATTTCAGGCTCTGCAATGCTTGCCTCTGTCATGCATCTTGCCGGCAATAGGTGGTCCAATTTGAATATATCAGAACAAGTAGATATATTATTATATGGTTCAACGGACCTGGACTTTTATTCTAATGCTGCTATTTTTTCAAAAGTAAGATCTTTTATAAGCCATACTAAACGTTTTTTATAAGTTAATTTGATTTCTGTTAATAGAAGTAGCAACTGCTCTAGTTAATTACCGTCATTTATTTATTTATTTATTTATATATTTTTTTTGTTACTGCATGCTTGTCCTATCTTGTTCGTGGCCCTCAAAGCATGTATGTAACATAAATTAACATGAGCCCCCATGATGAGCTTTTAGCTCTTGGGGTTATTGTTGTTCAAAATATTGTTCAAATTCAAAGGCACAATCTGAGCTAATGATTTTATTGATCATAAAAAATAAATGGGATGTCCAGTACCATACTGGTGTGAGAGAATACTAGTTAAACATATCCTGAAGAAACTGTACTGGCATAAGTAAGTCAGGTCAAATGAAGGTTTTCCATAAAAATGAATTTCAAATCAAACTTCATAAAATTATTAACCAACTTTCTGAATTTGGAACTCACATGATTCAAAAAGTGAGCTAAAACCGACAATAATGTCAAACGATACTTTAGACACCATGCAAACATAAAACTTACCCTACAAAAGTCTCATCAACTAAAATGTCACATTTAACAGCTGGACAGGCAATATTCTATAAAACAAAAACATTGACAAATACAATATGTACATGTATACAAATTTACAGTTTGGTAGGCAACAGAGTAAAATAGTCTGGTGATGGGCAATTAAATTAAAACATAAAAACTTCTCTTCACCAAAATTCCTAGAGTTGTACATGTACTTACTTGCTTTTTGTCATCCATAATTTTAGAAGTTAGGTACTCCTTCCAGCATCGCGTACAAAATAAATGGCCACATTCAAGACCTGTAAAGGTCTACAGAAAAAATACAAAAAATGAATAAGAACACACAGTGCATATGAGAGTATGAGACATGCAAGATTGGCAGCCTTCCCGTTGACATGTAACATCATTATTATAGCATTAGCCAATACAGTGGAGTCTCATTATAGGGTGCATCATTAAAACGTGCAACTCGGTATACGTATAACGCGGTTTATCCTTGGACCCCAAAAACTTCTCTTTGCCTGGTTATTATGATCACTAGAGAGAATTTGAATTTCTTAACAATTGCTGAGCATCTTGAATGATCGCGACTCTAGTCGATTCAATGCAGATGACATGTCTAACTTAGCACAAGTATTTGATGAATCGTTTTCCGCAGAAGAGGTGAACGCATGGCTCAACATTGACGAGAATGAAGCGATTTCTTCTCAAATGACAGAGGACGACATCATCAGTAGCATAGTAGAAGAACCAGTACCAGAAAGTGACAGTGAAGACGAAGAGGAGGCAGAGCTGATCCCGTCAATGAAGTCTGTGGTGCAGAGCATAGAGACAACGCTGAAGTGGGCCGAATCGCAGGAGAACTCTGCCGCTGTAACTATTTTTTATCTTAGAAATTTGTTACATCAGGCTAAAGTCAAAGCATGAAAGAGTTGCATATTTAAATATTGGTTTTGTATGTATTTAATACTGATAGTCTGATATTCACTAGGTAATATAACAAGATGAATAACATAACAGAAAATGTGTGTTGATTTTATTAGACGTTATAAGGATCCAACAAAAAGTGTTTCTGGCAGTATCTAAGCTTGTTCCCAGTACTCTAATTTCACAATATTGCACCAGGACCGAGTAGGAAGAGTACTGGGAATGAGATTTACCCAATAACTCGCAATAACGTGTTTCATCTATAACGCGGTCTCCACTATGGACCCCAACTACCGCGCTATAGCGAGGCTCCACCATGTATTCAGTACACCAAAAATATCTGAACACAGTATGATGGTGTGTATCATTACAATTACTGTATCTATTACTGTTTATTATAATCTACAGATGAATCATCATAATCATTCTTACAATCATCATGACATCATCATTGTAATCATCATCATGACATCATCATCATTGTAATCAGGATGACATCATCATCATGACATCATCACAACACCATAATCATCATCATGACATCATCAACATGCCATCATCATCATCATGACACAGCATCATCATGACATTGTCAACATGATATCATGATCATAACATCATCATCATCATCATCATCATTTCATTATCATGACAAACTCACAGCAGAAGAAAAGCCTTGAAAACAGATATCACATGCCAGTACATTACAGGATGAGTTGGATTGTGATCTTGATCCTCTCTGTAAAAAGACAAAAAATAAAGAAAATCAAAATTCTTGTGCTGACTATAAAAGACAATCAATGTTACAGTATTAAAGTGTCTATCTCACGTTTGGGGATTTTACATATTTATAATATTTGGGTCTTCCTGAAAAAAAATTGCAATATATCTTGTCAGCCAAAAATTTCATCTTCATGGAGTTTTTCACTGTCAAAGTTACCGGATGTAATGTCAAAAGACGCATTCCAAAGCAGTTTTCTTTTGTTACTTGCCACAAAAATGCCTCTTGTGACATCACATCTGGTAACTTTGACAGCAAAAAAGTCCATGAAGATGAAATATTTGGCTGACAAGATATAATATTATGATTTTGCTCAGGAAGACCCAAATATTACGAATATGTAAAATCCCCAAACGTGAGATATAGGCACTTTAACAATCTTCACCTACCTTTTGTGATGTGGTCTGTGCTAAAGGATTAACTAAATGAGCCTCCTTGAATAATTTCTCTTGGTCCCCACAATAATACCTTTGCAAGCAATAAATGCATAAATAAATGTGGTATTGAAGAATAATTAATTTATTATTGAGTCGGTTTTCTTTGTTCTTTCGAGGGCTTTATATTGCATAAAGCCCTTGAATACTAATTAGATCAGAAATGAAGACAAAAACTAGGAAAATCTTTGTCCAAGGTGGAAAAAAAGACAATTATACTTTGTTGGAAAACCTCCTTAATAATAAATTAAGTCAGATAAATCCCTCGAACGTTGGGATTTATGCGATATAAAGCCCTCGGATGCTGCGCGTCCTCTGGTCTTTATATAGCATAAATCCCTTGTTCTCGGGATTTATCTATTACATAAAGAATTTAAGGAAAGAGGGAAGGAAGAAAGCAAGCAAGAAAGAAATAATAAAGAAAAAAAGAAGAAATGACTAGCACGTAAACACTAAAATATGGCAATGTCGCACTACTTCTCGACTGCAGATGCACTGTACATTTATGCGCTGCACTTATGACAAATGAAAGAACAAACAGATAAATGAATGAAAGAAAACAAAGCATTTCTCAATAAGATTGGAAAAGTGGAATTTTATTCAAATTTACCTTTCTAGAAGTTTTTCCTTATCCCATTTAAAATGACTTAAAAGAATTCTTGCCACAGGGCGTGTTAGCTAAAACAAATCAAATGAAGTCCAATTCATTTTTGCTAAAATGTTCTTTCCTTGACAAATACAAAAAAATCATTGGACAGAAAAAAATAACAAAAGGTGGAAAAAAGTCAAGCTGGCTTAATTTCCACCTTAATTTTCTTTCCATTAAATATTTTTTTCTCGCAAAGTAAATAATTTCTGTTGTTCACAATATTTTGAAAAATAAATTATTTTTGTGAATACTACTATCATGCATTTTCAAAATACAGGTAGATGAGATTTCTGATATTTTGCCTACTTGTACGAACAGTTGTCAGTTGTCAACTGTCAGTTGATGATTCATTTAAAACTGAAAATTAGCATTCTAATTACAGTAGCTGCAGTTGAGACACTGTTCACTTTTATTAAAAAAATCACTTTGAAAAATAATACAGTACTGCTCAGAAAAGTAATAAACATTAATAATTGATAGAAATGGTACTAAACTTTAATAAAGCACAATAAAATTATCTAGTAACACAGAAAACAGTCCATATTTTTATTCAGTGTTTTGGAGACACTTGAATTCTAGCTAACACTGAACAGAGTTAGATTATGATTAAGCTGACTGGTTCAATCTAGGTTTGACCTCAGTTTTTGTCAGGTTATTTAATTCTGAGCAGTACTGTACATGTAATTGTGCACAGGCACGTAGCCAGGATTTTGAAAGGGGGGGGAGCTAAAATAAAAAATGTTAGGGGGGTACGGGGGCATGCAGAAATCGAGAGTCGCTGAAATGCCATTTCCTGGCTTTTGGAGCACGTTTTTACAGACTCTAAAAGTTAAAAAACGTCATATAAAATACTCAAAACACGCAAACGTCACATAGATACTCAAAATGCATACACTCTGTAGATTGAATACACTGTTTACAGTTCACTTCCTGACACAATTCATATTGCATCAGTTTTGTAGTTACATGTCTGTCGTTTTATATCAAAAGGGGGGGAGCCGCAGCTCCCCCGGCTCCCCCCCTGGCTATGTCCCTGGCTATGTCCCTGACTGTGCACCTGATATTTTGACCTTAAAGTCACCCTCATCAGAGTGCCAGTACTCAAAATTGCATTATAACTACAGCAGTACACTTTTGTCCACTCTAAAATTTTGGCAGTTTACCACCTTTGAAGATTTTCCATATTTATAACACTTTGACTCCAATTGGTCAAAACTGGTCCCTTCATTCTTTTAATTTGTCTAAAGGCTAGTTTCCACTCAGGAAAATCTCTCTGCAGGACCAAACAGACAGGGAAGGTTTCTTTGTAGCTTGTGAGCTCTCGGTCGGAACTAACGACTTTAACACAAAGGAAACTTTCCTGTCCATTCCTATCCTGGGGAAAATTTTCCTGAGTGGAAACTAGCCTTAAAGGCCCATTTCCACTCAGGAGAATTTTCCTCGGACAGGAAATTTCCCTTTGTCTTGTGAGCTCTTGGGCAGAATTAATGAGTTTGAGACAAAAGAAAATGTCCTGTCCGAAGAAAATTTTCCTGTGTGGAAATGTGCCTTAACACCAGACAATTTTACAAATCAGGGAAGACATTTTACTACTACTCTGAGAATAACTGAGCCATCTGCTCTTCCATAACCCTGACTCCCCCCCCCCCCCTTTATTATTTTACTACATATAACAAAACTAGATGATTTTACTCATTAAGTGAGTAGTCAAAAGGTACATCTATATATACTTTACAATAGTAATTGAAAAATCCAATTACAGTACTGAGTAGAGTATTATCATAATTTACACAGTCTGCAAATCTTAATGATCTAAATGCTATACTTTATTATAAAACACCTGTCCTTTTGAACAATGATCCTGCTAATCCCCTACACCAACACACACATTTACTCTGATATGGGGGTTCTCAATGAGGGGCAAAGAACTTCAAATATCTCCTACACTTGGCCAAAAAAGCCTTAAAAACCTCAATCTTTAAAAATCCATAAAATCCTTGAAAAATCAATAAAATTCCTAGAAAATTGATAAAATCCTTGGAAAATCACTAATAATATCCTTGGACAATTCCTTTCAAAATCCATAAAAATCTTTGGAAAATTAAAAGATTACAAAATCCCCCTAAAATTTTCCAAAAGTCAAAACAAATCCAATGAGAAAATATTTTTAAAAATCAAAAAATCTCATACACTTTTCAGAAAGTGATTGCCCCTCGGTTGTCACGTAATGAGTAAAATCATCTGGCATTAGACAGAGTAAAATTGTAACAAAGTGGCCAGTTTTGGAAGGCCAGCCCTTAGTAAGGAAAGGGTTTTAAAAAAGGAAGGTAGATGAGCAGATACCGTAGGCCCAGTTTAAACACTTTCCCTCCTGTGGGTTCTCACTTGATGATTGAAATCATCTGGTGTTAGACAGAATAAAATAACAAAGTGGCTGGTTTTGGGTGGCCTAGTTAAAAAGGGTTAAAGTCATTAAACCTATTGTTAGATGATAAATTAAATATATATCAGCCCTTAAATGCAGTATAAAGATCTAATGTATATAATTACAAAAGCCAATATGTACTCCAATACTAAAAAGGTGAATTTCAGTATTTTATACACCTGTCTAGAGAACACTCAATAACAAAAAAAATAAAATACAGTAGAATTGTAGAGTACAGTACAGTACATGGCATGCAATGACTTCTAGCAAAGAGAAATTTTATCAGCTATTTTTGCCTCTAAAAGTGGTTCATTAATAATTAAGAATATGTATTAATATTTCAATATTCAATATTAATATTTAACTCTTTCATTTTGCAAGGCAGCTCTCACTTGACACGTAAATTATCATCTGGCTTCAGACAGCATAATAATTATATCTAACAGAGAGTGGTTTAAGGCAATCTAGAGAAAGAAGGCCAGTTGAGCACAACAAATAGGCCAAACCCATATTGTACAGTAGTTAATAACCTTTTCTTTCCAAAAGACTCTCACTTGATCAGTAAAATCATCTGGCATTTATGAATTAAACTAACAAAGGGATGTTCAACTGGGCAGTCTAGAAGGAAAGGGTTAAGCACAACAGATGGGTCCAGTTCACAATTTTCCCTCCAGGAAATTCTTACTTGATAAATAAAATTATCTGCTGTTATATAACCCATTGATGTCGGAGCTAGCAAAAAACAGCCCCTTTCTCATCAAAGGGTGATTAGAACAGTTCGTGGTGTGCAATGAAGTGCACACCTTATACACCTCAGGTGCATGAAGAGGTGTGCACATGCAATCGCACACCTCTCATTGACAGGCTTCATTAATGTATTTTTAATATTAATTTCACAACTCTCTGAATGCATATATTAGTCCTGAAGGAAATGCTTTTTGGTATTAAAACAATGTTAAATATTATTTAGTAAATTTTATAATATAGATCACATCAATAAGAATTGCACAATAAATATTTCCTCAATAATAATAATAATAATAATAATAATAATAATAATAATAATAATAATAATAATAATAGAAACTTTAATCAAACTCACTAAGTAATACTGTACAGTACTACAATAATAACAACAGATCACATTACTGAACATTACAAACAGTAAAAGATGAGTTTGATGAGGCTAGAAAACGGCCACAAGGTCCCAACTAGACAAACCCCATATATAAATCAATAAATTCAAGACAATACACATACAGTAATGGTCCGCTATTTACTACAATACAGAATGCACCATTATTCGCACCTGACACTGAACTCAGCCTTCTAAAATTTGCCACCCCCAAATGCCTTTGAAAATGTTCCACCCAGGGGGAAGTGCCCAGCAGCCAGCTGTTTTATCTTTCGTTAAAAAGTGCAAACTCTTTTGTAAGTTTGTTTAGGTTTGAAAAGCAACTTTTCCCAATTTAGTTAGTTATATTTACAACAGTTAGTGGCTTTATTTAATGAGAGATTACACCTGACAGTATCGACACAAAGTTGATTTAAAAGGTAAACAAACCAGTCAAATAGTTTGCACTATATGTTTGCAAAAATCATAATCTAAACAATGAAAATGCGCAAAATGCAAATTATTTATTTATATTTTATGTATTCATTTCAGTAAAGTAAAACCAAACACAAACTTGCAAATTTCTCCCAAAAGTCAACTTATAAACAATTGATTTTTTATAATTAGAAAATACAGATCATTATGCTGATTCTTTACTGATAACATAATAATCAGCGAGATTCCCACTCTTATAGCATTTATATATGATGCTTCAACACACTCCCAACAGACACTCCCTACCCACCACCCACAAACATCACATACTTTGTGAATAGGCCCTTAATTCACAAATGAAATCTTCCTGTAACCATCCCCCCCCCCCCTCCCCAGGCCAGGGGGTGGAGACTGGAGAATTGTTTTATTAATTTTATCCCAGGGGTACAGAGCGTTTTCACTCACATGATCGGTGGCCCATTGGGGTGGTGAAACAATACGAAATATTTGAATAAGAAAGAGCTAATTCCCATACCGTACACCAATATGGCCACCATTTCATTGTTTTGATACAGCAATATGGCCACCGTGATGTAAGATGAAAATGCTCTATAGGAGCAATCTTGGTATGAATAGGAGATGTGGGGGTCTGGTAACTAAACACTTCTTCCTTCCATGTGTTGAAAATGGTGACAAAATTAAAAGATTTTTCAGGAAAATATTCTGAGCATGTGCCAAGCATATGTGAGTATATATGGGCATACAGCAACAGAAATGAGTCACAGTCACTAGCCAATAGATGAGTTTCAGGGTGTTGCGTGCACATCGTTTTGGAAAGGAATTGGTGGGCTCTTGGTGGGCTCCCCACGAAGTAAGCAATGACAAACAGACGTGCTAGTGAGCCAACAACAGCAGAATAACAATGTTTTATATCCAGAAACTGTATCTACACTTTGTTTATTTTAAACAGTATGTTTACTTTGAGTGGAGCTTGCCAGTTATTTTGAAAAATGATGCGCGCGCAACACCCTGAAACTCGCCTATTACAAGGAGACTTTCAGCTTTGTGATTTAAGTACGTCTTCACAGATAAATGTGGGTTAATATCATTAATTTGCTATAACATGGCAAGAATGTCATTCCTGGTTGAATTTCAACCCAGATAATGGATTCCATCCCCAGTTGGAGCTACTCGGGCTGGAATTTCAGCCTGGGCTGAATGTCTCCATGCAATCAGCCCCTAATTTTACATTATTTTGTTTCATGTTCAAAACATAAATTTGCAGTTGATATATTGTAAATCACGTGTTATTTCTCATAATTATTATTTATTTCAGCCTTGACCCAGGGTGGGGAATTAGCAAATTTCAAAGTTCTGGGGGTGGGAAATTTGCTATGAACTTGAGAAAAAATTACAAATCCCCAGGGTATTGCCTGGGGGCATGGGGGAATAATTTACAACATTGTATAAAGCCTAGTTTACACGGGCAATTTTTCTTTGGCAATTTTCAACTTGATAAGTTTTATTTGCCTGTGTGTATGAGGAAACATGGCAAGTTTTTCCTTGACAAGTCTCCCTTTTGAAAAGCTGGCATGCCAACTTTTCAACAAGGAGACTTGTCAAGGAAAAACTTGTCAAGGAAAAATTGCTCGTGTATAAAACTAAGCTTAATTAAGTGTTCAAACAGCAAAAAGACAGCTTTTTTGCCAGATGGCATCCATTTGCATGAAGTGTTTGACTTTTAAAGACATTGAAGAACTAAAGATAAACCACTATAAAACTTAAGCCTTACTCTTATTAATCACAAAAAGAAAATCGCCCACCAAAATAAAAAAACGCTTTATTTTTAATAGCCAAGTTATATTTAATATTCATACACCCATGCGAGTTTTGGTATAACAGCATAAACTATCTTGATGGATAAATTAATACATATTCGGTTAATTAAAACTGTCACAAAGCACCGAAACACAACAAGCTGTAAGGATGCAAGGGCAAAGCATTTTACAATTTGAAAATGCTAAACTTTAATAGTCAAAAATTATTATAGGTAATCTGATCTTAACTACATGTAACTTATATCAGTTACATCATTGAATAAAGTATCAAACATCTAGTCGATTTGCAAAACTGTGATCTAGATTTACCGGAAAGGAAAGCTTTAGAAACTGCGGGTTTGAGAGCAGACTGTTGAAAACGTGAAATACAAGGTTTGTATCAGGTACGGACTCGGATAGGGAAATTAATATTATAAGAAGGAATCAGAAGGAATGAGAGGTCGAGATATTGAATATTATCCTACCTGAAAAACGCCGTTGACTTCGTCTATAATTGTATTCATGTACGAAACGATGGTATCTGGTGTGAGGACTTCGTAAGAGAAATCGTCCAAAATATGTTGTTGGTTTGTGGTGTCATAGTTCAAGTCGAATCCTTCCCCCGCATCGGCGCTCAACTCTCCACTGTCGTACTCCTCTTCCTCTTCCTCTTCGTACGAGATGTCATCCTCGTCCGAATCCATCAGCCGAAGCTTTTTCGAAGCAATCGTGATGTCCGTACGCAGCCAGAAAGCACAGCGATGGACGACGAAAGAGAAAATACAGTACAACTTATTGGAGTTATTTCTCGATCAGACTTCAAAAGGGATATGGGAAAAGCTTGGTCACATGACCTAAAACCGGAAATACGTCACAATACTCGCCAATTACGGTGCTGCGCATATTTGGTGACCGATTTTTGCTCTTTGTATTAATAAGTCATGTCTCCGACCCCTCGCATTGTCGAAAAGTCAAAAATTTGAACCGTAGTTTGACATCTGGTCGACTCAAAAAAGAAAAAAGATCAATTTTAGCACACAAATCACACGGGATTACCGTTCAGATCTTCCTGGCCCACTCCCGGTCAGAAAAAAAATTAACGCCCCTTTAATAAGCAATATTGGGCATTTCACTCGATTACATAGCAAGTTCTAAGGATTTTGGGTGAAGGAAATTCGAGTGTAGAATATATACATTTTAAGACCAAACTGGGACCAGTTGCGAAAAATGCAACTACACAGGCCTTCCGGCAGGAATTGAACCCACGACCTTGCGATTCTAGTGCAACGCTCTGACCACTGAGCCACGGAGGGCGTTGCCGAGAGCTTGATCGCGAGCGCCAACCTCTTGCATAGGCTGTTTCTTTCGGTGGCCGTTTATACTTTCCGGGCAGCCGCTTCTTTTGGGTTACTTTCGGTGTCAAAGTGCCATGGCAAACTTAAGCCCGATTAAACGAAGGTTAAGTCTGTGGTTAAGTACTGGAGTGAGTAGTGACCGCTTGGGAATGACCCCGTTGTTGGGCTTCGAACTCATGTGAGTAGAGTTGTAGTCGATCTCACCTTTGCTTGATTTTCACCGGGTTCTCCGGACTTCCTCTTTCCGTAAAATCAGCACCCACATCTTAGCTGTGAGCCGTGGTCTGAACTGTGTCGTATGGCGGCTGCCTGGAGCGCCTTTGATATAATATGCCTCGATACGGCCACGTTGGTCTGCGTCCTTCGCGCGTAATTCAGCCGCTCTGCCGCTGGCTGCGAGAACGGAGTAAGGGTGAGGTAATAACAAAGTTGCGTTGGAAGTTGAAAAGCGTTGTTGCACGTATTACCCAAGCTACGGAAATACAAGCGTCTGCACGCAGGCAAGTATTACCATAGTCAATCGAGATGTGGTCTGGAAACTCGGCAAACTTCAAAGCGCCTATAATGAGCTGGGATTTTATGTTGAACTGTACCTTACACCGTGCACATCCTTTGTTTTAGGTTTATTAATATTTAAATAGCACGGTAGAGTGATTGAACTGAAACGTTGCTATTGGACAATTCGTCCATTATTCTAAAATACAATGTGTTCAGTGACCGTGCACTATGCACAAAAATGCATAAAGGTGAACAAAAAGATAGACCAAAGACTTTAGCTGAGTTTCCAGACCATATCTCGATTGACTATGGTATTACCTCCCGCCTTAAACATTGTCACGCAACAATAATTTTGTTGTAAGTTGAAAAAAAGTAGACTCCAGTTCTACTTGCGGCAACATGCCGTTTCATTCAACTTGCACCAAAATCATGGTTGCGCGACAATGCTTGAGGTGGGTGGTAATACGTGCAACAACGCTTTTCAATTTGCAACTCAACAATGTTGCAGCAATTTGTTGCTAGCTCGTATTACTTCACCTTAAGAAACTAAGCACGAAATGATCGACGTGATTGGAAGCGCATTTTATTTTTATTATAAATTTCGTTGGATCGCTCTATGTAAGAAAAACAGTTGTTGTTAAAGAAACATTGAACATCAAAGGATGATCAGGTATAGGGAGAAATGGAGAATCATTGCGCAATGGATTGGGGGTAAAGCGGGTCTGGGTTGGGGTTTTTTGGTACACCCCATACCAAATGAGTTGACTTTTTAGGCACTTGTCACTAAGAAAGCATATTTTTGTGGAACAATTATCTCAGTTTGCAACTAAGTAGATGTTATGCTGTAGTGTAAATTGTCAATGTTAAAGAATCAGATCGGGTTCGGATTTCAAGCATCAACCAATACATGGATCGCGAATCTCGACTGCGCATCAGAATGACGCGTTCTGAGTCGGGATAAAACTTATTTCAATTTATAACATTAGGCTGAGGAATTCAGTACAATGAGTTCAGAAATGTAAATGAAAATGCAAATGAAAACTGCAGCTCTAGCCTGATGTTATAAAGTTAATTAAGTTTTATCCCGACTCAGAACGCGTCACTCTGATGCGCAGTCGAGATTCGCGATCCGTGTATTTATAGGATTGCCCTAGATCATAACTGCTAAATAGGCTCCAATCTCGTTCCCAGAGCCCACGTTCCCCACCCGGGAAACGAGAGACTGGGATAATCCGTTTCACATCGATATTTCATTGGCTGATGAACACAGTGAGCTCTATATAACGCTTCTTCCGGATAACAAGAATCCAGTGATGGCGTGAACGGATTATCCCAGAGTCTCTCGTTTCCGGCCCGCTGGGTAAGGGGAACGTGGGCTCTGGGAACGAGATTGAATAAGGCTCCTAAAGTGAGGAAATACAGGTAACATTTTTCTTTAACTTTCAACGCGATTTTGTTGCGCGTATTACCACCCACCTTGTCACGCAACAACGCTTTTCAACTTGGTTGCAGGTTTCACCTCACATCCAAAAATGTGGGCGTGGCAGGCCAAAAACCCTAAAATACCCCTTTTAACCCTTTCGCGCTGAAAGTTTTCCCCAACAATACTAAATAATTCAATATGCCGTTTTGGAAATTTAATATTTTCTTATTCAATTTGCACTAGAAATCACATAAAAGGAAATTTTTTTGCAAAAGCATATTTTTTGTCCATTTTGAAGACTTTTGTGACACTATTAAATTTTACAAAATATCTGTACGAGGAACTAATAATATTCACGAAATAATACTGGCAATTGGAATATGGTGATTAGAATGCAGGAAGGCTTTAGGTGTGGTTTCAGGCACAGCAACCCTTCTTGAAGGTTTTCACTTCAGTCATTTCTTTCTCGGTGGTCGGTGCTACGTGTTGTTTAAATAGTTTGTGACCACGGGTAACTTCCCAGTTACTTGGCTTCGACATCGCAGCGGAGTATGGACGGCCGGATGCTGGCTTCAAATTTTCCCAATACTCGCGGTTAGCTCTGCAATGAAGATAGATGCCTTATTGAACGTCAGTTAACAGACACACAGAAACAGACACACACAGGCATATTTTTCAAAAGGCATATTGTCCCAAACATCACAATAATCAAACAGTGGTTGAACTAATGAGTTATATATTGTATAACTGAAGTTTGCTGAGGAACAAAGCGTCTTACTTGTCGAAGACCTGAAATTCCGGCACTTACTTTTCTTGATATAGTGTTGATATGATCTAACCACGATAACCTTTCATCTAGTATGTATACCCCAAGAGATTTGGTTACCCTACTCGTTTTATAGGTTTTCTATCGAGATATAATAAGAGCTCGATAAGAGCGGCATATGTCTTAGATAACCGCCGCGGCTCCCCCCTTTTGATATAAAACGACAGACATGCAACTACAAAACTGATGCAATATCAATTGTGTCAGGAAATAAACTGTAAACAGTGTATTCAATCTACTGAGTGTATGTATTTTGAGTATCTATGTGACGTTTGCGTGTTTTGAGTATTCAGTTATACGACGTTTTTTAACCTTTAGAGTCTGTAAAATCTTCCTCCAAAAGCCAGGAAATGGCATTTCAGCGACTCTCGATTTCAAAATTTCCCGGGGGGAGCATGCTGGACCCCCCGAAACATTTATTTTGATTTCGGCTCCCCCGCTTTCAAAATCCTGGCTACGTCCCTGCTATGATAGATGTTCCAGAAGTGGATGTTAGTATCGTCAGACGCATACACAAACAGACACACACACACACACACACACACACACAGATGGAGACAGCCCCCTCTCCAAGCAGAGGTAATGAAAGTGAAAAGGACTGCTAGCTAACCGGTCGAGGTGGCAGTGTAATAACATAGACCATATTCATAAATGGTTGTCGAATTAATATTCTTTCATGCGCATAAAAAAAATTCAAAAGAACTTTACTCTAAAACGAAGTCAGAGGGGCTAATTTATATACAATTCTCAAACTCATTAATAATTCATAAACCAAAAACAAAAGAAATTAATGTCTAATCAGTGCTTTGAAATCGGAGGAAAAGTACTAGTACTTTGAAATAAGGCAAATTATATTACGTTTCAGAACGTTTCAGAGGTATCTTCGGAGTTTTGAGTTTGAGAAGTCAGTTCAAATACTCGACGTCGGACGTTACCGGGATTACAAAGCCCTCGTGCATTAAAAAGGCTCCCCTTTAGCTCGCCTTTTCAAAAAGCACTCGGACTTTGAAATCCCAGTAAAGTCTTCCGTCTCGTATTTGAACTGTTACATAAAAGGATTTTAAATCGTCGGCTATTTATGAATAAAGTCTATACCTTTCTCTAACCCAAGGTTTGGTGTGGTATCGAAGACTAGCACCCCATTCCTCGTGTTTCTCAGCGCCCTGGCACTCTTTACCACGTTCTTTCGACAGCTAAAAGATAAAAAATCAACAACACACAAACTAGTTAACACGAGAGAAGATCTCTTAAGACTAGAATATTAATTGTGGCTACCTACCTCTTGAGCTATGGCACGGACATGGTAAGGTTCAAAACCACAACATCCTCCAATATAACGAACTCCAAGCTCGTACGCTTGCCGAGCGTACTTCTGGATCTCCCATCTCGTAAGCACACGTGGTTCAAGTGCTATTAACAACGAGAAAAAAAAATTCTTTTCGTCTGGTGTTCCACTAGACGGAATTTTCCGTGTGGAGCGGTATTCAGGCTTTCTGGCAGGTGTTGGTAAAAAAGTAAGACAAAAGTAGGACTACAATTTTCGAAAAAGTAGGAAGAACGTAGGAAAACGTACAAAAAAGTAGGACAAAAGTAGGAATATTTTGTGATTAATTTCGAATGACAATACCACAAAAATACAATTTAAGCCCCCATTTTTACTAAAATGAAATATACAAAAGTGGCCTCCTCTTCCCCTACAGCCAACCAAGTTTTACTTCTGAGTTTTACTTCCTCTTGGCAGTATCAAGTCAAAACATAATGATTCCACAAAACAGTTTTCAAAAAACCCCTAGGATTTTAAGTGAAAAAGTAGGAAAACCCAGCAATTTTGCATAAAAAGTAGGGAAAGTTGGAGAGTGGAGAAAAAGTAGAAAAAGTAGGATCGCCAGAAAGCCTGGGAATTTTTCTTTGTTTTGTGAGCCATCGGGCAGAACTAATGAGAAAAGACAAAGAAAAATTCCGCTGCGCGCGGAAAATTCCGCCAAGTGGAAAACAGATGGAATAACGATATATCGAGCAGGGGTGGTAACGTGACGTTACATATACGGGCACGTTACATATACGGGCATGTTACATATACGGGCATGTTACATATACGGGCAGTTAGAAGGGTGGTGTCCTAATGTTACATATACGGGCACCAACGGGGTGGTAACCTAATGCTACATATACGGGCACCAGGGGTGTGGTAACCTAATGTTACATCCAGGGGGTGGTAACCTAATGTTACATATACGGGCACTAGGAGAGTGGTGTCCTAATGTTACATATACGAGCACCAGGAGGTATATGTAACATTAGGACACTAACCCCCCCCCCTGGTGCCGGTATATGTAACATTAGGTTACCACCCCCTGGTGGCCGTATATGTAATGTGCCCGTATATGTAACATGCCCGTATATGTAACATGCCCGTATATGTAACATGCCCGTATATGTCACATGCCCGTATATGTAACGTGCCCGTATATGTAACGTGCCCGTATATGTAACGTGCCCGTATATGTAACGTGCCCGTATATGTAACGTGCCCGTATATGTAACATGCCCGTATATGTAACGTGCCCGTATATGTAACATGCCCGTCATTATGTAACGTGCCCGCATATGTAACGTCACGTTACCACCTCATATGGATATATCGGTTATCAGTGTAGAACGCGAGCATGCACGCAGGTTGGGTTCCCCTAAGCAACCCGAGGATCAGGTGCCAGGGGATAGAACAAGTGCCGAAACTCAGCTGGTTAGCCACCATAACAGCGCTGACAAACATTTTGCGCCTGCACGAGCTCGCGACCAAGGAAACGCGAGGCACTAATTTATAGTCAAACAGGATGACCTTGCTACATTGACAGCAACATTGCAATGTTGACTGTCTAGCAAACGGTATACAACGACTTCTTCGCAAGTTGCTAAAAATTGGTATTTCTAAACATCGAACTTCACATAATATGGAATTCAACTGAAAGTCAGAACAATTAACTCTATGTAAACTTCATGTGAAATTCGATATTTAAAATGCCAAGTAGTCGTCATGTAGCGTTTGCAAGTCAACATTGCAATCTTGCTGTCAATATTGCAATGTTGCTGTAATGAACATCCGGTTCGACTGTAAAGAAATTGCGTTATCACTAGATATTCGTTTTGGTAAACGCGTTTTACATTACAATACCGTTACCGACCTCCGGTTCGTGTCCGCCAGCCAAACAATCCCCTTGAAAATTTCAGAGAAAACTCACCAAATGGAAATTCAGGCAAGTCAATAAAGCCTTGCTTTCCACAATCAGGAGTAAGGTAAGCCAATGGTTGTATCATCAAGTGAGCCTTCAGTCCAGCTGCTTCGAGTCCTTCCTTCATCTTTTTTACAGTTTCCAGACAAATAAAAGGATCAAAGTGGCAGTTGATGCCAACAATATCAGCACCTAGAAAAAACAAAGATAGTGTCACATAAGCAGATAAAAAAATTGATTCCTCTTATTATCACCTGAAACTAGGGATGTGAACGCACAGTGGAGCAATAGCATTGCTGCAAGTGGCATAGTACACAAGGTCCACAGCCAGGGGAGCCGGCTTTTGATATAAAACGACAGACATGTAACTACAAAACGAATGCAATATCAATTGTGTCAGGAAATAAAATGTAAACAGTGTATTCAATCTACTGAGTGTATGCATTTTCAGCATCTATGTGACGTTTGCGTGTTTTGAGTATTTTATATGACGTTTTTTAACCTTTAGAGTCTGTAAAATCTTCCTCCAAAAGCCAGGAAATGGCATTTCAGCGACTCTCGATTTCAAAATTTCCCGGGAGAGCATGCCCCCGGACGCCCTTTTCAAAATCCTGGCTACGTCCCAGTCCACAGCTATGGCCTAGCCTACATCACAGCCTGTGTCTACATATTTTGGAAAACACAGACTCTTTCCTCCTTATTACTGGTACATATCTCGCTCACAAAATTTAAATGTTTTTGCTTTCCGAATTTGGGCAGTATAAATTTTTACTTAGAGTGATAAAATAAATTCAAAAGGAAGTATACTGTAAGATATTGTAATGGTAGCAAAGGGCACATGACTGCCTCCACTGCCCTTGTGGCTCTGGAGCCCCTGCCCTGGGGAAAATTGCCCTGCTCCCCAGCAGCCTGTAGGCACACAATTTGGACGGCCCATGTTTTGGGACAAAAAAAAATATTTAGACACTATTTCAAAATTTCCCCAAACTTTATATATAACATTGTGCTCTATAACTCTACATCTGTAAGACTGTAAATGTCGAATCTCATAAATTTGATTTGTTCTACTTTCAAAGATGGTCCCCTATACTTTTCGCGTGAAGCGTGATTGGGTTATTTTACTTACCAGTGAAACGTGATCGAATTCGATGATTTTTTTAATCCGTGATTCGTGATCGTAAGGTTTCAAATCTTTTTACGTGCACGTGAAAGTAACTTTTGATTTAACCGTGACCCGTGAATGAAGGCTTGAATTAAACGTGATTCGTGAATCGTCTGTTTTGCGTGAACAGTTTTTTAGGATTTATGGAATTCCTGTTGTTTGTCTTGTCTGTCTTCGAACAGTTGAACACCGGAATAGCATGTATACCTAGCTACTTACAGATTATTTTAACTATTTTACACTGGCTAACTCCAGACGATTGTATGTTGAGACAAAGATAATAAAAAGCGACGCCAGGCGGCGCAATTTTGCATGATCGCAGTGTTTACAGACCTTTACAATGGACTGCAAAGACAGAAAGAAATCTTTCAAACTTGCTGCATCCTTCTGAGATTGAAGAGAAAGACTTCGAGAATGCGAAATATTATTAATCAGTCAGATGATGCGAAATATTAATCAGTGAATTTCTTTTGTATTTTCACGTGAATCGCGATTGCCTCGATTTTTGCGTGAACGTGAAAGAGTTTTTGCGATTTTTCGTGACTCGTGAAAAGACTAAATATTTTTACGTGAATGCATTTTGTCAATGGGTATAGGGCACCCTCTTCAAACATAATTAGTTTTCTACTTTGTTAATTAAAATACACTGTTCTTCATTTATGTATAATTAATTATTCTACTTTATAGAAATATTTCTTAAAAATGACAAGAAACTCTGTTAAAAGATGGGATTTCAGACCTTTATATTTTGCTCAAAAGTGTCACTCCTCAAAATGTGGGAAATGCTGTTTCAGAGACCCCAAATTCAAAACAATTCCAGGGGCATACCCCTGACCCCCCCCCCCCCCCCTAGAAATGTGTTGTCACACTTAGCCTGTAGGCCCAAAATTAGTAAATCCGGGCCTGCTCCCCAGCCCTTATTGGTGGACAGTCTGATAACTATATAGCCTGCTGCAGACGCTTGTATTTCCGGAGCTTGGGTAATTGAATCCCTATAAGCGTCTGCGCATTGGAGGCCAAAAGCTTGTTCTGGTCACGAGTGGACACATGGATTTTTAATCGCATTAAAATGATTAATTAGTGAAGTAAGGAATAATTATAGCTATTATTCACGGCGCCTCACTAGTATCTCTTTTTCAACCGCGATCAACTTCCACGTCAACGAGGGCCATACACGAAGCGGATAACGTTTCAACTGCCCAAACGACAATTGTGTCTGTTAAAGTATTGCGGAGAAGCAAAAGAGCCACTCGGACTTTGCCCAGGATCTTTGCTCTATTGGCAAAATGCTGTGTAAAGGGACATACACTCACAAATCGCGCGCGCAGCTTGGCGCTGTGAAAAGGTCAGAGAACAGACTGTCCTTTTGTATCTGAAGGAGATCAACCGAGAGTGTTCGAATATGTGCTCTAAGAAGAGTCCCAGCATTTTGCGCAAAACGAGCAAAGAAGACATTGTGAACTTTTCGTTGACAAAACTCGACCAAGAATTAAAGGAAAGAACCCCGCTGCTCAGGAGTGTTTTGATGTCAGCTTCTATTCGTTCCTTTAAAGAATGCTTAATTGCCTTAACTTGGTCTTCGAAAAGGCTATCAATTTGAAAAAAATGACAAACGAATCGCAGAGCACATTGAAAACATTCACCCCCATCAAACTTCGAAGCTTCGACAAACGCCATGTTTTTATAAGTGCTCGAGCTAATTTTAGCGAATTCGTGATAAATTGCATAATTAACAAAGAACCAATAACATGCGGTTCCAACTTTCTGTGGAAAATCCACGTGACCAGAACAAGCTTTTGGCCTCCAATGCGCAGACGCTTATAGGGATTCAATTACACAAGCTCCGGAAATACAAGCGTCTGCACGCAGGCTAGTAACTATATAGAATATATACATTTTAAGACCAAACCGGTGTCACAGGAAATTCGCCCCCCCCTGTAAATTCGCCCCCCTCCCCTCCCCATGGGGGGGGGGGGGGCGAATTTTCTAGGAATATCGCCCCCCTTTAGGAATTTCGCCCCCCCTTCTCGATTTCGATTTAAATTCAAAACATGACAAGAACACTGTTTAGTAAATTTAATATCTTATAAAAATTATACTAGTTGATTATATAGCTCAATGGGTTAGCTTAGTCCTTTTAGCTGGTGGTTCTACTCTACCCTACTCTACTCTACTCTACTCTACTCTACTCTACTCTACTCTACTCTACTCTACTCTACTCTACTCTACTCTACTCTACTCTACTCTACTCTACTCTACTCTACTCTACTCTACTCTACTCCTACTCCTACTCTACTCCTACTCTACTCCTACTCTACTCCTACTCTACTCCTACTCTACTCCTACTCTACTCCTACTCTACTCCTACTCTATTCCTACTCTACTCCAACTCTACTCCTACTCTACTCTACTCCTACTCTACTCCTACTCTACTCTACTCTACTCTACTCCTACTCTACTCTACTCTACTCCTACTCTACTCTACTCTATTCCTACTCTACTCCAACTCTACTCCTACTCTACTCTACTCCTACTCTACTCCTACTCTACTCTACTCTACTCTACTCTACTCTACTCTACTCTACTCCTACTCTACTCTACTCCTACTCTACTCCTACTCTACTCTACTCTACTCTACTCTACTCTACTCTACTCTACTCTACTCTACTCTACTCTACTCTACTCTACTCTACTCCTACTCTACTCTACTCTACTCTACTCTACTCTACTCTACTCTACTCTACTCTACTCCAACTCTACTCCTACTCTACTCTACTCCTACTCTACTCCTACTCTATCTACTCCTACTCTACTCCTACTCTACTCCTACTCTACTCCTACTCTACTCCTACTCTACTCCTACTCTACTCCTACTCTACTCCTACTCTACTCTACTCTACTCTACTCTACTCTACTCTACTCTACTCTACTCTACTCTACTCTACTCTACTCTACTCTACTCTACTCTACTCTACTCTACTCTACTCCTACTCTACTCCTACTCTACTCCTACTCTACTCTACTCCTACTCTACTCCTACTCTACTCTACTCCTACTCTATCTACTCCTACTCTACTCCTACTCTACTCCTACTCTACTCCTACTCTACTCCTACTCTACTCCTACTCTACTCCTACTCTACTCCTACTCTACTCCTACTCTACTCTACTCTACTCTACTCTACTCTACTCTACTCTACTCTACTCTACTCTACTCTACTCTACTCTACTCTACTCTACTCTACTCTACTCTACTCTACTCTACTCTACTCTACTCTACTCTACTCTACTCTACTCTACTCTACTCTACTCTACTCTACTACTCTACCTACTCTACTCTACTCTACTCTACTCTACTCTACTCTACTCCTACTCTACTCCTACTCTACTCTACTCCTACTCTACTCCTACTCTACTCTACTCCTACTCTATCTACTCCTACTCTACTCCTACTCTACTCCTACTCTACTCCTACTCTACTCCTACTCTACTCCTACTCTACTCCTACTCTACTCTACTCTACTCTACTCTACTCTACTCTACTCTACTCTACTCTACTCTACTCTACTCTACTCTACTCTACTCTACTCTACTCTACTCTACTCTACTCTACTCTACTCTACTCTACTCTACTCTACTCTACTCTACTCTACTCTACTCTACTCTACTCTACTCTACTCTACTCTACTCTACTCCTACTCTACTCCTACTCTACTCTACTCCTACTCTACTCCTACTCTACTCTACTCCTACTCTATCTACTCCTACTCTACTCCTACTCTACTCCTACTCTACTCCTACTCTACTCCTACTCTACTCCTACTCTACTCCTACTCTACTCCTACTCTACTCTACTCTACTCTACTCTACTCTACTCTACTCTACTCTACTCTACTCTACTCTACTCTACTCTACTCTACGCTACTCTACTCTACTCTACTCTACTCTACTCTACTCTACTCTACTCTACTCTACTCTACTCTACTCTACTCTACTCTACTCTACTCTACTCTACTCTACTCTACTCTACTCTACTCTACTCCTACTAGTGCACGAAGGGCAAAGCCACTCACTCTCCGTAGGATGGCATTGTACACATTTTAGGTGGAACCATTCCCCGCAAAGATCACATGAAACCATATCGTCGTACTCTTCTGGAAGCTTGCATGTGCAGAGGGTCTCAATTGTGGCGCTGTTGTGGTGTCTGCTCTTAAATTTTTGAGGAAGAACACTTGTTCAATCTATGTTAGTCGCGAAAGTAAGGTTAAACTTTCCCAAGGCTTCTGTAGTGACTCGGGTTCCGCGTTGTCTATGCAACGTGAAAATGCTTTTTCACGTTGTCAACAGAGTCACAACGGTATGAAAATTACTCTTGGGAACCGACGTCGTTTGTATATGACATAAAATTCTAGTGTTCAAACACGTTGCCATAGTAGTTTTATTTCGACTGGCTTCCAGAATGCATATGTTGTTGCCAATTTGGGCGATTTATGTTTTGCGACTAAAAGGGGGAGGGCGAAATTCCTAAAGGGGGGCGATATTCCTAGGAAATTCGCCCCCCGGGAGGGCGAATTTCCTAGGAATATCGCCCCCCGGGGGTCGATATTATGGCGGGACGGATTTCCTGGGACACCTGGACCAGTTGCGAAAAATGCAACTACACAGGCCTTCCAGCAGGAATTGAACCCACGACCTTGCGATTCTAGTGCAATGCTCTGACCACTGAACCACGGAGGCCGTTGCCGAGAGCTTGATCGCGAGTTCTGTATATATTAAGGTGGTAATGCCAGGAAAGAATTGGGTTTATTAGAAGTAATTATTGGGCATTTCACTCGATTACATAGCATGTTCTATAGGATATATGGTGAAGGAAAATTCTAGTGTAGAATATATACATTATAAGACCAAACCGGGAGCAGTTGCGAAAAATGCAACTACACAGGCTCAGGTCCCGGTTTGGTCTTATACACAACTACTCCCGGTTTGGTCTTAAAATGTATATATTCTACACTCGAATTTTCCTTCACCATAAATCCCTAGAACATGCTATGTAATCGAGTGAAATGCCCAATATTACTTCTGATAACTATATAGTCTGATCATTTACCTGCTTTAGCCAGTCGTACAGCACATTCTCCTGTGGAAACACCATGTACATCACCATCTGGTCCAATGCAGAGAGATGCAGCAACAGGCAAACTACTTTCTTTCAACACCTCCACAGCCCAAACAGCTTCTTCCACATGTTCAAAATACTTCAGTAAAAAGAGAAAAAAATTAATTGCAGAAACAAATACAACTTGCAAAGGCCAAACAAAACGGTATGATTTGGGCTAATTCCTTAGTCTAGTGGAAATGAATCTAGAATCATAGCATTCATGGGTATAGGAAACAGGGGGGTGGGGGTAAGGAGAAAGACCACCCTACAACCCCTGTTGCAAAAAAATTGGTTGTACATGTATTCCAGCAAGAATGCTCTTGATATTAGGGCAAAAATTATCCTGTCTTAAATTTTAATTCAATGTTTTCATGCAACTACATTTAGTTGCAAATCAGGAAATTTGTTATTTTTCATTTTGCAATGGTCTGACAGTGCCACGTACAGACTTGTGTCCAGGACATACTCTGCCAGTGTGGGGGTGGCCCCCTTTCAAAATCTGCAGGGATGCTGCACGCATGAACGGCCATATAGGTGCCTCTCCCTGCCATCCCCCCCCCCCCCCCCTACACCTACAGGTATGATCAGTGTTCCCAACTACAGTAATTTGACAGTCACTGTACAGTACAGTACAGTATTGTACTGTGTGTACTTCTATTAATTTACCTCAGCCAGCAACAAGTCAGCCTTATTTTCAATAAATACTTTTGACTGCTTGCGAAACTCCTCCTGTACTTTCTCCTTACTTCCTTCATCTAAGTAAGTTGGAGTCTGGCACACACCACCAAGCCATAAACAATCGTATTCTTCAGCAGCTTTTTTTGCAAGGTCACATGAAGCCTGGTTAATCGATGAATACTAAATGAAAAACAAAATGAAATTAAAATTAATACAAACTAGACTACTGTACAGCACCGATAGTACCTAGCTAATTTAATTATACCTAGCCGGCTATACTTACACAACCCTAGGTATTAATCTGCATGCTAACCAGAATTTTACCATCCATATACAACCCGGCTCTGTCTAACACCAGATGATTTTACTTGTCAAGTGAGGCAAAAGGTTATTCCAGGGCTACATTAATTACAGGCATGCCAGAATTGCCCCACCCCATTTAAAAGCGGCTTATCAGAAAACTCCCTTTTTACTTCGAATTAGTCAAACCACTGCGAAACTATCTTGAGGAAGGCCCACCTTTTAAAAGCAACTACTGTACAAAATATCGGCTGAAGTTTCACATAAGAGTCCCCAAATGACGTCATACGCTCTCTTACCATGTTTTATAATACGCGATACATTGCGCGGCGGCGTTAGGGCCGTTCTTAGCGTTCTTGCCGTTCCTAGCGTTCTTGGCGTTCTTGGCGTTCTTAGTGTTCTTGGCGTTCTTAGCGTTCCTGGCGTTCTTGCCGTTCTTGCCGTTCTTAGCGTTCTTGCCGTTCCTAGCGTTCCTGGCGTTCCTGCCGTTCCTTGCGTTCTTGGCGTTCTTGCCGTTCTTAGTGTTCCCGGCGTTCTTGGCGTTCTTAGCGTTCTTGCCGTTCTTGCCGTTCTTAGCGTTCTTGGCGTTCTTGCCGCTCTTAGCGTTCTTGGCGTTCTTGCCATTCTTAGCGTTCCCGGCGTTCTTACCGTTCCTGGCGTTCTTAGCGTTCTTGGCGTTCTTGGCGTTCTTAGCGTTCTTAGTGTGCCTGGCGTTCCTGCCGTTCTTAGCGTTCTTAGTGTTCCTGGCGTTCTTAGCGTTTCCGGCGTTCTTGCCGTTCCTGGCGTTCTTAGCGTTCTTGCCGTTCTTAGCGTTCTTGGCGTTCTTAGTGTTCCTGGCGTTCTTGCCGTTCCTGGCGTTCTTGCCGTTCTTAGCGTTCTTGCCGTTCCTTTCCCGTTCTTGGCGTTCTTGCCGTTCTTAGCGTTTTTGGCGTTCTTAGCGTTCCTGGCGTTCTTGGCGTTCTTAGCGTTCCTGGCGTTCCTGCCGTTCTTAGCGTTCTTAGCGTTCTTGGCGTTCTTGCCGTTCTTGGCGTTCCTGGCGTTCTTGCCGTTCTTAGCGTTCTTGCCGTTCCTGGCGTTCTTGCCATTCTTGGCGTTCCTGGCGTTTTTAGCGTTCTTGGCGTTCCTGCCGTTCCTGGCGTTCTTGCCGTTCCTGGCGTTCTTGCCGTTCTTAGCGTTCTTGCCGTTCCTGGCGTTCTTGCCGTTCTTAGCGTTCTTGGCGTTCTTAGTGTTCCTGGCGTTCTTGCCGTTCCTGGCGTTCTTGCCGTTCCTGGCGTTCTTGCCGTTCCTAGCGTTCTTGCTCTTCCTAGCGCTCCTGCCGTTCTTGCTCTTCCTTGCGTTCCTGGCGTTCTTGGCGTTCCTAGCGTTTTGCCGTTCCTAGCGTTCTTGGCGTTCCTAGCGTTTTGCCGTTCCTAGCGTTCCTGGCGGTCTTGCTGTTCCTAGCGTTCCTGCCGTTCTTAGCGTTTCCTGAGGTTTCTGTAAAAAATTTCAATAAAATCAGACCAAGTATTAAGTCTTGCAATGGAATATGACTTCTGTAAAAAATTTCAATAAAATCAGACCAAGTATTAAGTCTTGCAATGGAATATGATTGCAGAAAGTAACATTTCTGGTAAACAATTTCCGCTGTTAGTTTGTTATATTGTTAGATTGTTTAAGAACACTTTCAATGATCGAAATTTTTTACCTTTAGCTGTAAGAGACTCAATACAAATGGTATTTGGGAAGCACAGGGAAATCGTTCCAAGATTTGTGGGTCGTGGCTTAAAAATCGATGGCCGGATGCACACATATATGTTCGACTAACGAGCAGAACAATCCCATCTACGTCATGTATTATACGTGGCCTCAATCCAGACTGTTGCTTGCTTTGCCATGTTCCAAAGGTCTTCCACAGTTATCACTTGGGCATTGTTGTATAGCAGCAGCGGAACACGGAAATTGAACAATTGGGTCTCATAAAATAATGTCAGGAACAAAATTGATATCTGCCACAGGATTTGCTTCAATTGAAACGAAAGGGATGCAGGAAGGTAACCACGGTTTTTCATCGAACATGGAGGTTTGTTGTTCTAAATAAACAATCCAGTGACAAGGCAGGTCGACCCCATGGGAAACAGAGCAGAAAACGAACAAAAGACCGAATACCTTTAAAATAAAACCACACACGAACATCTTCCAACGATTAAATCACTTGTATTTACGAACTGTTTTCGAAACTGTAATGTTAAATTTACTCGCACCAGACCCAATCGCAATCCATGTGCTTTAACCGGCTTCCCAATTTATCACAATGCACGCACTTATGATACTGCTTTGACTTTCGCATTATTCACACAGAAAACAACTAAAAACCAAGAGGCCATTTCATATAAACAACAAGACATTTAATCTTAAATACTCTTTAATTTACCGTTAGTATGGGCAATTTAATTTCGGCAAGAACGCCAGGAACGCTAAGAATGGCAAGAACGCCAGGAACGCCAAGAACGCTAAGAACGCCAGGAACGCTAAGAACGCCAAGAACGCCAAGAACGCTAAGAACGCTAGGAACGGCAAGAACGCCAGGATCGGCAAGAACGCTAAGAACGGCAGGAACGCTAAGAACGCCAGGAACGCCAGGAACGCTAAGAACGGCAAGAACGGCAGGAACGCCAAGAACGCTAAGAACGCTAAGAACGCCAGGAACGTCAAGAACGCCAGAATCGGCAAGAACGGCAGGAACGCTAAGAACGGCAGGAACGGCAAGAACGCTAAGAACGGCAAGAACGGCAAGAACGGCAAGAACGGCAGGAACGCTAAGAACGGCAGGAAAGCCAAGAACGCTAAGAACGGCAAGAACGCAAGGAACGCTAAGAACGCTAAGAACGGCAGGAACGCCAAGAACGCCAGAAACGGCAGGAACGCCAAGAACGGCAAGAACGCAAAGAACGGCAGGAACGCTAAGAACGCTAAGAACGGCAGGAACGCCAAGAACGGCAAGAACGGCAAGAACGCCAGGAACGGCAAGAACGCCAAGAACGTTAAGAACGCCAGGAACGCTAAGAACGCCAGGAACACTAAGAACGTTAAGAACGGCAAGAACGCCAGGAACAATAAAAGTCTTTTTAGCATATATTTGAATAAGTTCAGTGCCAAAGTAGGGTGTTGTTTCCTCTTTTTTGAAATTATTTACTGACAAAGACTGTGGCTTGCTAACATCGTCTGTGAATAAATAGAATCACCACTACTAAAATGAAAGCAGTTTTTTTATCAACCTCTGAAATTATACTAAAACAATTAGTCACCTCAGTCTCGGTGACTATCGGTGTATTTACCTCGCCGCTTCGCGGCTCGGTAAATATTCACTGATAGTCACCTCGACTTCGGTGACTAATTGTTAAATAGAAAACTGGGGCTTGTTATACTGGCTTTTTGACTTAACAATTATAAACCTACCCCAAATTTTTCCCCAGCTTCATTTCCTCTGTTAAAAAGTTTGTCCTCACTGGCATAAAATGTGAAGGCTTGTGCAATATCTGAACCTGCTCGACAAAATTCTCTGTGTAGTTGCATAACTATAAGATAAGTGAATAACAAAATGTCCATTTAGACAAATACTACATCATGATTAATTTGTAATCTCAATCCCAGTAATAATCATTTGTTTAAGGTGTAGCACAGAAGACTCTAGCTGGGAAAAATTGGTTTTCATCTTTTCATATAGTTTGTAATATTGCTGTGCAAACTCCGGTTTTTCAGCTCCGACTCCGGCTGCTTTACAGCTCAAATATCCGGCTCCGGCCTCCTTGATAAATTGGTTCACAATATACACTTGTTGACTGGCGCCGAGGGAAACATCGAGTTTTACGGACCCGAAGGCTTCAATGTCACCCGAGGGCTTTAGCCCGAGGGTGCCATTGAAGCCTGAGGGACCGTAAAACTCGATGTTTCTCGAGGCAAAAGTCAACAAGCGTTTTGTTATATACCAAAGACTTTTAAAATACAAAATACAAAACTGCCTTGAAACTTGCAAACGGCGAAAAGACCTACCAAAACACTTTTACTTTGTCTTCGTAATTTCAATTCAAGTCATTCAACTAAACAAATACACCAGACTCAACACTAAGAACAGCTTTAAATTTCTCCAAGTGTTTTTCAGACCTTTGAAGATATGTATAGAAATTCTTTCTTTCAGAAAATGGACTATTTCGTACCAAACAAGCTCGAAACAAGCTCGAAACAAGCTCTTGTTTTCAAAATGCCCGAAGAGTCCAAAGTTCTTGATCTGATGCAATAATCGTGTATTCACGTGAACCGTTAACGCATGATTAAAGCGACGTCAGCCTGGGGGAAACATTGCACTGTTTCCCTCCTCGTTGTTGACGTCAGAGGGAAACAGTGCAATGTTTCCCCCGGCAGAAAGAAACATTGAGTTTGTTGAACAACACGTGACCATGATTTGACCAATAGGATTTCATTATTGGCAAAGGAAAGTCTTTGGTATATAACAATTGGGGATAAAGTCCAACCGGATATTATTCGGCTCAACTTTCTCCCCAGGGTCTTTTCCAGGTGAAAGCTGCGAAACTGTCAAGCGACTCAAGCAAACGCAATGCGACAACTAGCAATGTCAGGAATGATAAAAACTTTATAGAACCGAATAAAGTTACACTACTACAAATAATAAAATACAAAGTATAAATTGTCAAGGGTTTTTAAAAAAGTATAATTAACTTTAATGAACGCTAAGCGACCAATGTTGCCTGGAAGGAGTGCGCAACGCTTCTTTGAGACGATGTTCCCCGTCAACGAAAAGACTCGTTCAGAAGTAACAGAGGACGGTGGACAAGAAAGATATGAGAGAGCTAGACGCGTCAAAGCAGGTCATTGGTTTTTGTGGTGATACCAATAATCCAATAAATCCTGAACATTAACTTGGGATCTGACTGGTATCACTGGTTCAGACAGGTAGGCAGTGAGTTCTTGCCCTGGTGTTAAGGTGCCTGCGAGTTGCGGTTCAACAGCTCCACATGTGTTCACTCACAATATCTGTCAGTGTTGTCAGCAGTGCCCCTTTATGTGGTTTATGAGCTGCATTTCTTGTCAATCTGAATTTCCAGCCGGAGCTGGGAGAACTCCGGCTCCGGCTGACCAAAAAACGCTGGAGCTCCGGCAGAGCTCCGGCAGAGCTCCGGCCTCCGGCGCTCCGGCGCACAGTACTAGTTTGTAAGTACTTGCATGTACAGTAGTTAATATACAATTATATGTATTATGTTACATAGTTTTTAGGAAGAATATATTTGTCTGTAGCTTGTAAACAAGTACACAGCAGAGCTAAAGTTTGATCTATATTAGAAAAAACAATTAGTATTAGTATTAGTTTTTTTAATATTGATGATTCGAAATAGAATGGCACTTTTAGATATATCTCTTAATTTTTGACAGTATCTAGTAATTGTCCATGAAATATCCCATACAAAGACCTGAAATGTGTAGTTTTTAGTGTTTTTTATGACATTATATAATTTTCAAAATTCTGTAAAATCTCGCCCAAAATGCAGGAAATGGCATTTCAGAGACTCTAGATTTCAAAATTTTCCAGGGGAGCATGCCCCAGACCCCCCTAGTGCTCACGCCTTTGGTGCTCACATTGTCCCCCCCCCTCCCCTCCCCCACTTGTACACTGGCTGGTTTTGGCTGGTCTAAAGGGTTAAAGGATTTTTCCCCTGATACACTGATTCACCAAGTTAAAGTCACATTTTACACAAACAAAAATTCATATTTCTGCAATGAATATAAATATTTAATTCCAGAAAAAAAATCCATAAAATTAACACCATAAACTATATACATAATAGTGTACAGTTCATCATTAAGTCCAAACAACTAGATCTGGTATACTGTACCTGCTTCGGGGTGTTCAACCGAGGCTTCAGGAGTGCTTGGTCCTTGCTTGACATAACCTCTTTTCTCCAAGGCCAATACAAAACCACCATCACCAATGACTACCTCTCCTGCATTTAATCGCTCCAGAATTCCTCGCTAGATTATGAAAAATTTGACATTAAGATTTTGCATCAAGATTTTAATTACCTATGGCAAGATATACCACCCCACCCCCTAATTAACTGACTAAAAGTCCACCCCCAAATTAAGTGACAGTACAAGTGAGCAGTTTTGTCAACAGAGAATCAGACACTTTTTTGATTATACATCCTTACCCATGATCTTATTTCTCAGATAGCCCTCAAAAACCCACTGTTGAAAAATTATGCCCCACCTCACAAATAACTATTATAGTGAATATAAATTAAAATTAAACAGTAAATAGATACATAACAGTGCACAAATTAGGGACAGGACACACCCATCACAAACCCTCTACACACCTAATTATATTTCCTCCTCAAGCACTGACCTATATAATTATATAACTGGACTGTATGCTCCTATTACCTTTGAGTTAGGAAAAGTGTCCCAATTTTCACTTTCAAAATGGCGGCATTTATGGGTCCTTTTACCGATACCTAAGATCTCTCGTTCATGTTGGACATGTTATAGGGTGTTTCACTTTTTTAAAGAAAACTAAGCTATTTGGTCGGATAACTGACGTATGTTGTAGGCAGATGAATTATCTTTCCTCCAGTATATTTGATAGCTTCTACAGTGGTTTATTTCTCGAGAAAACATTCAGAGAAGACATTATAATACATACGGGAAAAAATTTCAAAATAGCAGCTGCTATTATGATTTGGACATGTTTGGTATTTCACTTTTTTTATGGAAACTAAGCTATTTGGTCGGATAAACTGTAGTAACGCATGTTGTAGCAAGGTGAATTATCTTTTTGCCAATATATTTTATAACTACTACAGTGGATTATTTCTTGAGAAAACTACAATAATAATATTCCTAGACAATTACTGTTGTAGCTTTCTAGCAGTCTGAATTAAAGATGTGCTGGCCAGCGGTACTGCACGAACACTTGGCAATAAAATAAACAAGACTGTCAAAATACACATGGTCATGGAAATCTACAAACATTTCATTTTATGAAGTTGCCAGCTCTATAAAGAACCGCTGAAGATCACGAGAAAATCGTAAAGAAGCGAGGTGTACCGTGTTCTTCTTAGGGGCTGTAATTACATGGGAGGCGATATTCCTATTTGGTCAGACAAATAACCAGCAGGCCTCTTGAGTTGTTCCACAAGAAATTAACAATGACCAACCTGCATGCATTAACTCTTCCTGTCCGAATTATTTTATTGCTCTTTACTCTTTAGTATTTTATTCTGCCCAATAACACCAGACGATTTTATTCACCTCTTATGTCGCTAACTCTTTCCTGTCCGAATTGGTGTTTAGTATTTTATTCTGGCTAACGCCAGACAATTTTATTCATCTCTGGGGAAGCCCTCGGACAGGAACGATTTATAAACAATCTCTCTAACTCTTTCCTGTCTGAATTGGTGTTTAGTATTTTATTCTGGCTAATGCCAGATGATTTTATTCATCTCTGGGGAAGCCCTCGCATAGGAATGATTTATTAATAAAATAGGAAAATCACTTTGTATTTACAAAAAATAAATATTCTTTTTTCCTACGATAAGTACATGTCAGTGGTCGCTACCATTAGCAGAAGGACCCATAAATGCCACCATTTTGAAAGTGAAAATGGGGACACATTTTTGGCCAGCACCTGCAGTCCAGTTATATACAGGCCCACCCAGAGGGGGGGGGGGGCAACTGGGGCAATTTGCCCTGGGCCCCCAGCTCGAGGGGCCCCCTAATTATATTATATATTATATATATAGATTTATCTGTAAAATGGCATGCAAAATGTTTGCAAGGGGGGCCCCAATTCTTTATTTTTCCCCAGGCCCACTTTAGTCTCTGTGCGGGCCTGGTTATATATATAGGTCAGTGTCCTCAAGTCACAACCTAGCAAATAGTTGGGGTGTAGTCTATCACCAATTAATTTTTTTTTCTCACAAATTCATGCTCCCCTGTCAAGCTATTAATGCAACAAGATCCGTTTTAAACTCAAGAACCAATAAACTTAGGCTCAAGTTACACATTGAAGTCGAGATACCCTAATATTTGAAAGAGCAACATTGTAAGACGATATCAGAATAAATTTCAGAACAAGCCACTGTTGAAATATAGCAAGGTTGTTTTTTTTATTGCTCAACTTTCACGTCTTCGATTGCGAACCATTGGATTGGAGTTGTTTTAATAACTCAAGATAAAATAAATACAGAAATATCGTTCATTTCTCAACAATATTATAAAGAACAGCAACTACAAATAGAGCTAGTAAAACCGGTTTGGCTTTTTGTGCAAACGACTTTCGCCACGTTGAGCAATCGAAATCATAAACTGTACAAAATTTGAACGTGTGTCGTAGAAACAAAGCCAATAAAGCTAGCTGGTGATAATAATAAGTTCATCAACACGCCGAAATTCAAAAAGCTTTTTATACTGTTGTGGATATTAATTAAGAAAACATGTATGTACTGTACTGCCGGAAATCATGCAACTCTCGACCAGCAGTGGGCCACACTCCACAAGAAGGGCCTGAGTCCCCTTTTTTTAAATTTGAAGAAATCAGAGAAGTATTTAAAATGTTGAAGTTGAATGCAGGAGTGTCAGGAGTAACAACGTGATCGAGTGAAATTTTTAGAAACGAGGAATTATTGAAGAAGCCATTTAGGGGAGCGCGAGCGAAGGGCTAATTAGGAAAGGCTTCCGAGAAGCATATAATTATACAAGTGTACTCACTTTTCCCGGCATGTTTCTATTACTCAGAAGTCTTGTACTGCAAGAAGCGCTATTCGAACTCCACCACGGCAACCAAACGACGAGAACCAACTCGGTAGTGCTGGTTTCATATTACGCTGTTTCACATTACATTACGCTGTTTCACATTTAGGCCATCTCACGTTAATTTAAAGGCTGTTTCACAACCCTATTTCACATTACGCTGTCTCATATTACGTTGTTTCACATTACGCTGTTTTACAATAGGCTGTTTCACATTAGGCCATTTTACATACTTAGGTTGAAATATCGCACAACTAGTTAAATCATTTCACAATCAATAGTTGAACCATCGCATAACATATCGAATCATTGCACGATGAATCATTGCACAACTTAGTTCAGTGATTTCGCTGCGCAGTGTTCAGCCATTTCAATTTATGTTGCATCGTTCCTGTTTAATAGTATCAATGATTCCACAACAGAAAGTTGAATCACTTCATATTAAGATGGATCGTTTGTGTTTTTGTTGAGTCATTTCACAACAAGCTGTTCCATTTCACCACCGTACTATTTTTGGTGGTAACGGCCACCCATATATCGCTCGATACTTGTATCTGTTTTTTCGGCTACATGTACGAATTTACTTTTTCTTGAAATCGAAATTTTTGTTAAACAAGAGATTTAACAAACCGTTGAAATAACTATTAAAGGTAGTACATCAAGTCAGATATAAAATTTAAAAAATAGTGATTTGAGCCGCGTGGCCTGGGTGCAGAGTATCGGAAATGCATGACCGATAATAGTACTCACTTCCGGTATCGAAAATGAAAATTTTGTACTTGTTTTGGTATCGAAGTAGGTATCGGTATCAACCGATACCAATTTTCAAGTAATCGGTATCGAAATAAAAATCCTGGTATCGTCCAGCACTAAGAAATACAGTACAACTTATTTGAGTTATTTCTCGATCAGACTTCAAAAGGGATATGGAAAAGCTTGGTCACATGACCTAAAACCGGAAACACGTCACACAATACTCGCCAATTACCGTGCCAGAAGCTCCTGCGCACATTTGGTGACCCATTTTTGCTCTTTATAATGTCATGTCCCCGCGACCCCTCGCATTATCGAAAGGTCGAAAATTTGAACCTTAGTTTGACATCTGGTCGTCAACTCAAAAAAGAAAAAAAATCAATTTTAGCACACAAATCACACGGGGTTACCGTTCAGATCTTCCTCGGCCCACTCCCACTCAGAAAAAAAATTAAACGCCCCTTCGATAGCCCACATGAGTTCGAAGCTCGACAACGGGGTCGTTCCTCTCTCCTCCACAAAGGCTTCTATTCTGGTTAGTTGCAGGCAATTGTCGCAGGGGGGTCATTCCCAAGCGGTCACTAGCACTAGTCACAAGTAGTTAACCTTCGTTTAATCGGGCTTAAGTTTGCCATGGCACTTTGACACCGAAACAAACGGCTCCCCGAAAGTAACGGCTATAGGTTTCTTTCGGTACAAGAGGTGAGTAGTTGTAGTCGATCTCTCCTTTGCTTGTTTTTCACTGGGTTCTCCGGTTTTCATCTTTCCGTAAAATCAACACCTACATCTTAGCTGTGAGCCGTGGAGCACCTTTGATATGCCTCGACACGGCCACGTTGACCTGCGTCCTTCGTGCGTATTTCAGCCGCTCTGCCGCTGGCTGCGAGCACGGAGTAAAGGTGAGGTAACACAGGCAACACTTTCCTTCAACTTTCAACGCAACAAAATTGCGTTGCAAGTTGAAAAGCGTTGTTGCACGTATTATCACCCACCTTAAACAATGACACGCAACAATGATTTTGTTGTAAGTTGAAAAAAAATGTTGAAAAAAAGTAGACTCCAGTTCTACTTGCGGCAACATGCCGTTTCATTCAACTTGCGCCAAAATCATGATTGTGCGACAATGCTTGAGGTGGGTGGTAATACGTGCAACAGCGCTTTTCAACTTGCAACGCAACAATGTTGCAGCAATTTGTTGCTCGTGTTACTTCACCCAGGTGATCTGAAAACACGGAAAAGGACTGGGACTAGTTGTCAAATAGAAATCCATTTTTCGAATTAAACTATTTAATATCTCGTGAAATATACTTTATTTTGTTCCCAAATTTAGCATAGACTTATCATTTTCAACACTGAACATAAATACAAAGTTTCAACCAGTTTGATAAAGGAAAATGAAAGAAATAAGTTATTCAATACAGCAAAATGGATTTCTATTAGGTTGCTAGTTCCAGGCCTTTCCCTCACGGTCAAATCACCTGGACCTAAGAAACTAAACACGAAATGATCGACGTGATTGGACGCGCATTTTATTTTAGCATACATTTCGTCGGATCGGATCGCTTTATGTAAGAAAACACTTGCTTTTAAAGAAACATTGAACATCAAAGGATGATCAGGTATAGGGAGAAATGGAGAATCATTGCGCAATGGATTGGGAGTAAAGCGGGTCTGTTTCTTTTTGGTACACCTTACACCAAATGAGTTGACTTTTCAGGCACTTTTTACTAAGAAAGCATGCAAACTGAGATAATTGTTCGACAAAAATAACTAAGGGTCTGTTTATATGATCCCGGTGTACCGGGACGGGATGGCAGCCGGGATGATTTTGATGTATTGAAATAGGTCCACACGTAAAACAGAAAAACCACGCGATGCCTGAAGAAACTCAGATTTTGTTGATCTGATCCTAAAGTTAAAAGTGAATGATTGTGGCAATTAAAAATGGCTTTTGTTGAAGTTATTTAGTAATCTAGGCCTTGAAAAATGTAGGCGAAAGCTTTCCGATGCACATAATCAAAGACCGTGACTTATTTCAATACATCAGAATCATCCCGGCTGCCATCCCGTCCCGGTACACCGGGATCATATAAACAGGCCCTAAGTAGATGTTATGCTGTAGTGTAATGAATTGTCAATGTTAAAGAATCAGATCGGGTTCGGATTTCAACCATAAATTTAGTGAGGTAATACAGGTAACATTTTTCTTCAACTGTCAACGCGATTTTGTTGCGCGTATTACCACCCACCTTAAACATTGTCACGCAACAATGATTGGGTGGTGCAAGAACGCTTTTCACCTAGGTTGTAGGTTTTCATCACCTCACGCCAAAAAATGTGGGCGTGGTAGGCCAAAACCCCGAAAATTACCCTTTTAATTAACCCTTTCGCGCCGAAATGGATATTTTTAGAAAGCCCGCGAGGCGCTCTGCCGAATTTTCAGGTTTCATGACCTCACACCCAAAAATGTGGGCGTGGCAGGCCAAAAACCCTAAAATACCCCTTTTAACCCTTCGCGCAGAGCAAGTTGAAGAAAAATGTTGCTCGTATTACCTCACCTTAAACCGTGCAAGAGCACTACACAATTTGCTCCCCTAAAATTTTCCCCAACAATACTAAATAATTCAATATGCCGTTTTGGAAATTAAATATTTTCTTATTCAATTTGCACTAGAAATCACATAAAAGCAAAATTGTTTTGCAAAAGCATATTTTTTGTCCATTTTGAAGACTTTTGTGACAATTAAATTTTACAAATATCTGTACGAGGAACTAAAAAAAAGAATTCACGAAATAATACTGGCAATTGGAATATGGTGATTAGAATGCAGGAAGGCTTTAGGTGTGGTTTCAGGCACAGCAACCCTTCTTGAAGGTTTTAACTTCATTCATTTCTTTATCGGTGGTCGGTGCTGCGTGTTGTTTAAATAGTTTGTGACCACGGGTAACTTCCCAGTTATTTGGCTTCGATATCGCAGCGGAGTATGGACGGCCGGATGCTGGCTTCAAATTTTCCCAATACTCGCGGTTAGCTCTGCAATGAAGATAGATGCCTTATTGAAACGTCAGTTAACAGACACAGAAACACACACACACACACACACACACACACACACACACACACACACACACACACACACACACACACACATTTTTCAAAGGCATATTGTCCCAAACATCACAATATCAAACAGTGGTTGAACTAATGAGTTATATATTCGATAACTGAAGTTTGCTGAGGAATAAAGCGTCTCACTTGTCGAAGACCTGAAATTCCGCATCCATCAAATTCCGGCACTTACTTTTCTTGATATAGTGGTGATATGATCTAACCACAATAACCTTTCACCTAGTATGTATACCCCTAGAGATTTGGTTACCCTAACTTGTTTTATAGGTTTTCTATCGAGATATAATAAGAGCGGCATATGTCTTAGATAATAGTCAGACCCAACAAAATTAGCCTATTCTGTCTTAGCTTACGTCGAGACTAAGTTTATTTGCTTTTAGCCATTCACTAATACTTTCAAAATTTTTGTTCGCACGAGTTACTATTTCTATGATACAGGGACGTAGCCAGGGGGGAGCCCTTTTGATATAAAACGACAGACATGTAACTACAAAACTGATGCAATATCAATTGTGTCAGGAAATAAACTGTAAACAGTGTATTCAATCTACTGAGTGTATGTATTTTGAGTATCTATGTGACGTTTGCGTGTTTTGAGTATTTTATATGACGTTTTTTAACCTTTAGAGTCTGTAAAATCTTCCTCCAAAAGCCTGGAAATGGCATTTCAGCGACTCTCGATTTCAAAATTTCCCGGGGAGCATCCCCCCGGACCCCCCGAAAAATTTATTTTGATTTCGGCTCCCCCGCTTTCAAAATCCTGGCTACGTCCCTGCTATGATAGATGTTCCAGAAGTCGATGTTAGTATCGTCAGACGCATACACAGACAGACACACACACAGATGGAGACAGCCCCCTCTCCAAGCAGAGGTAATGAAAGTGAAAAGGACTGCTAGCTAACCGGTCGAGGTGGCAGTGTAATAACAGACCATATTCATAAATGGTTGTCGAATTAATATTCTTTCATGCGCATAAAAAAAATTCAAAAGAACTTTACTCTAAAACGGAGTCAGAGGGCTAATTTATATACACTTCTCAAACTCATTAATAATTCATGAACCAAAAACAAAAGAAATTAATGTCTAATCAGTGCTTTGAAATCGGAGGAAAAGTACTAGTACTTTGAAATAAGGCAAATTATATTACGTTTCAGAACGTTTCAGACGTTACCAGACGTTACCGGGATTACAAAGCCCTCGTGCATTAAAAAGGCTCCCCTTTAGCTCGCCTTTTCAAAAAGCACTCGGACTTTGAAATCCCAGTAAAGTCCTCCGTCTCGTATTTGAACTATTACATAAAAGGATTTTAAATCGTCGGCCATTTATGAATAAAGTCTATACCTTGCTCTAACCCAAGGTTTGGTGTGGTATCGAAGACTAGCACCCCACTCCTCGTGTTTCTCAGCGCCCTGGCACTCTTTACCACGTTCTTTCGACAACTAAAAGATAAAAAAACACACACACAAACTAGTTAACACGAGAAGATCTCTGTAAGACTAGAATATTAATTGTGGCTACCTCTTGAGCTATGGCACGGACATGGTAAGGTTCAAAACCACAACATCCTCCAATATAACGAACTCCAAGCTCGTATGCTTGTCGAGCGTACTTCTGCATCTCCCATCTCGTAAGCACACGCGGTTCAAGTGCTATTAGCAACGAGAGAAAAAAAATAGGTGAGATGTGTAAAGTTGGTTTTCCACTAGACGGAATTTTCTGGGCGGAGCGGAATTTTTCTTTGTTTTGTGAGCCATCGGGCAGAACTAATTAGAAAAGACAAAGAAAAGTTCCGCTGCGCGCGCAAAATTCCACCCAGTGGAAAACAGATAACGATATATCAGGGGCTCTGGAAGCAGTGGGTGTCCGGACACCCGTACTTTCTGGACTGTGGGTGCACTCGAGCGGAACTAATCTAATTCAGAGCACAAAAGACAAAGAGAAATTCCGCCCGCTCCCAAAATTCCACTGACTGGAAATCAGCCTTTACATAATTATTATAAGGTGACGCATTGACAGCATCCTCGTCCCCAGGTGCCTTATCCGGCGCGGTCAAGATGCATGTGACCAAGGCTTGGTCACTAAGCTGCACAAGCTTGTAGCTTAGAACAAGTATGGCAAATTGTGATTCACACGATTCAAACAATGTTTAGTGTATTGTTCAATAATAAAAGTTCTTGAAGTTGTTGTGAACTTGTGATGTCATCTTGTGTGTTATGTATATATAGTTATTAATTAATTCTTTGAACGTTTTCATGGCGATAAAGTATTATAAATAAATTTTGTGGAAACATCACGTAAAATATTTCTTTGCTTACGTGGTGTTTCCACAAAATTTATTTATTATATATAGTTATTAGTTATCTATTATATTCTCTGAAGGGCGTGGCCCTGTTTATGGCATTCTGCGAGATGCAGGATACCCACAACTTCAACCTCGTCCCCAGGGCATTTTGCCTCCACGTTGTGGGATTCGGCGAAAATGGCCCTGGCATCGGCTGGTCACGTGACACCCAGAATTTTGGGGTGTTTTGGCAAGAAAATTTATGCGGTCTTTGTGTTTCGTTTTTGTATAATACGTATACATGAATAATAAATAAGAAATATTTAACGCTCTGCCGAATCACTCATGTGAACCTTTATCATAAATGCAACTGGCTAGCATTATTCATCATGATACTCCCCACGATTAATTATCCAGGATACATTTAAATGTCGGGAAGAAACATATATCTAATGTTGTTCTTGATTTTAACCAAAGCTATCGTTACAATTCTTTGGATGAACTTCGCAGAGTGGATTTATTGCAATTCATATTTTGATGAATAAATTACACTGTATCTGAATTAATCAAGTTTTTAAAACAGCCAATCCGATTATAGAATCGACCAGCCGATGCCAGGGCCATTTTCGCCGACCTCCCAACGTGGAGGCAAAATGCCCTGGGGACGAGGTTGCCACAACTTTGAAAAGCTTCCAGAGCCCCTGTGATATATCGGTTATCAGTGTAGAATGTGAGCCTGCACGCAGGTTGGGTTCCCCTTGGCTCTGGAACACGAGTACACGAGGCACTAATTTATAGTCAAACAGGATGACCTTGCCACATTGACAGCAAGATTCAGTGTTGCCAGATCATGAACAAAGTTGACAGATTTGTGAACTTTTTGTCCTTGACTTAACTTTTTATGAACAACAAGGTTTTGTGAACATTTCATGAACTTTTCAAAATAATATGAACTATTTCATGAACTTTGATTTTTTCGCTCCCTCAAGACAAATGTTTATTGATAAATTATATTATGAATATCATTCTCAAATATATCTGGTGACTTCTGACTTCTCGTTGAAATGTTCAGCGGTTGTAATGCTAAAATTAACCTGGATTACATGTAATATCCATATAGTTACTCATCTGCACACATTGTAAGAGCAAAATATCTTCAGTGATGAGCGATATAGACGATTTATATTAAACTAAATTGGCTAATTTATAGCATTATTGTATTGTTGGGTTAAAATTTGAAATTCATGAACTTTTTGTCAATTTCATGAACATTTGATACTTGGCTACGTGAACAATTACAAATTTGATCTGGCAACACTGGCAAGATTGCAATGTTGGGTTGTTGACTAGCGAACGGTATACGACGACTTCTAATTTGCAAGTTGGTAAAAATTGGTATTTCTAAATACTGTATCGAACTTCACATAATACGGAGTTCAATTGAAAGTCAGAACAACTAACTCTGAGTAAACTTCATGTGAAATTCGATATTTAGAATGCGAAGTTTTGGCAACGATTCGTTGATCCGGGTCATACTAATTACCGACAAAAACCGACAAAAGACCAAAGCACCTGCCAAACAATCCCCTTGAAAATTTCAGAGAAAACTCACCAAATGGAAATTCTGGTAAGTCAATAAAGCCTTGCTTTCCACAATCAGGAGTAAGGTAAGCTAATGGTTGTATCATCAAATGAGCCTTCAGTCCAGCTGCTTCAAGTCCTTCCTTCATCTTTTTTACAGTTTCCAGACAAACAAAAGGATCAAAGTGGCAGTTGATGCCAACAATATCAGCACCTAGAAAAACAAAGATAGTGTCACATAAGCAGATAAAAAAATTGATTCCTCTCATTAACACCTGAAACTGAAACTAGGGATGTGAATGCACAGGGGGGCAATAGCATCACTGCAAGTGGCATAGTACACGAGGTCCACAGCTATGGCCTAGCCTAGTCAGTCACAGTCCTACTAATCACTGCCCGGGACTGCCCGAGACTGCCCGGGAGTATAAAATGACCGCCCGAGACCTATAACTCGGTCCTTTATGCCGTAATTAATTATTTTTTTTATAAATAATGTTGTTAACTATATGTTTATAAAGGGAAACAAGATGGCAGGCTGTCAACAGAGTATGTGTGCCGTGTATTGGTTCGCCTTTTCCTTTTCCGATACACCTCCATTTTTTGGGGCTATAAATCGAAGGAAAACCGGTGTCACAGGAAATTCACCTCCCCCTGTAAATTTGCCCCCCTCCCCATGGGGGGGGGCGAATTTCCTAGGAATATCACCCCCCCTTTAGGAATTTCACCCCCCCCCCCTTCTCGATTTCGATTTATACCTTCATAATCGCACGGACTCATTCTGTTCTTAAATTCTTGAGGAAAAACACTTGTTCAATCTATGTTAGTCGCGAAAGTAAGGTTAAACTTTCCCAAGGCTTCTGTAGTGACTCGGGTTCCGCGTTGTCTATGCAACGTGAAAATGCTTTTTCACGTTGTCAACAGAGTCACGACGGCGTGAAAATTACTCTTGGGAACGGACGTCGTTTGCAAACGTTCTTGTATCAACGATGACTCATCGTGGCACACAGAAAGGAATGCTCTTTTGGTGAAATTTCCTTTCGGCAAAGTGTATTTTGCCAAAATTTCTTTCGGAAGAAAAAAAATTCCTTTCATCGGTTAGTTTGTTATACTTTCATATTATATTTTATTTTAAAGTGAAACTGAGGTGGTTAACTGCTGAAATGAATTGTTCAAACACATTGCCGTAGTAATTTTATCTCGACTGGCTTCCAGAATGCATGTGTTGTTGGCAATATAAATGTTTGCCAATTTGGGCGATTTATGTTTTGCGACTAAAAGGGGGAGGGTGAAATTCCTAAAGGGGGGCGATATTCCTAGGAAATTCACCCCCTGGGAGGGCGAATTTCCTAGGCCGTAATAGGGCGAATTTCCTACACCGTAATATCACCCCCCAGGGGGGGGGGGGCATATTACGGCAGGACGGATTTCCTGGGACACCGGCAATTCATATTTATTCACCATATATAAAAATCATATATACATTGCATCTATAGAGTATATTTAGCAAAGATTGCCATTGATTTTCATATATACGGCAAATCACAAACGGAAGCTTTCAGTCTTAACATACAAATTGTCCTAACTTCTAAACGGCTAACTGCTGATTTTGAACTGCAGTTTGCGGTGTGCCGTAAATGTGGATCTATTCTTTATTATATAAAATAGGCCTCTAACAATATAGATATATACCGTCTCTGGCAGGCAGTCTCGGGCATGAACTAGTAGGACCCATCAGTCATGTAGCCAAGGCTGGGCTAGCATACATCACAGCCTGTGTCTACTTATTTTGGAAAACACAGACTCGTTCCTCATTACAGGTACAAATCTCACTCACAAAATTTAAATGTTTTTGCTTTCTGAATTTGGGCAGTATAAATTTTTACTTAGAGTGATAAAATAAATTCAAAAGGAAGTATACAGTAAGATATTGATTGTAATGGTAGCAAAGGGCACAGAGCTGCCTGCCCTGCTCCTCAGCCCTTATTAGGGACCTTAAGATGCTAAGAACGACGACGGCGGTTAAAAAGCAATTTAAATTTTAGCATTAAAAAGAAGTCACAGTTAACTGACTACTGTATTCAATACTTGAAGCTTGTTTTATAATTTTCAAAGTGTTAAAACCATTGCAGTGTCTGTGTTAAGACAATCTCAGACAACAGTTCTCATCACCCCACGAGTCATCGTCGACCTGAAGACGTAAGAATGCTTTTGTTTGAAGGATGTCGTCATTGAAGTTGCCATCGTAGATCTTAAGGTCCCTAATGGTGGACACTGATAACTATATAGTCTGATCATTTACCTGCTTTAGCCAGTCGTACAGCACATTCTCCTGCGGAAACACCATGAACATCACCATCTGGTCCAATGCAGAGAGATGCAGCAACAGGCAAACTGCTTTCTTTCAACACCTCAACAGCCCAAACAGCTTCTTCCACATGTTCAAAATACTTCAGTAAAAAGAGAAAAAAATTAATTGCAGAAACAAATACAATTTGCAAAGGCCAAACAAAATGGTATGATTTTGGCTAAATCTCCAGTGGAAATCAGTCTAGAATCATAGAACCCAGGGTATAGGAAACAGGGGGGGGGGGGTAAGGAGAGACCACCCTACAGCTCCTGTTGCAAAAAAATTGGTTGCATTCCAGCAAGAATGCTCTTGATATTAGGGCAAAAATTATCCTGTCTTAAATTTTAATTCAATGTTTTCATGCAACTACATTTAGTTGCAAATCAGGAAATTTGTTATTTTTCATTTAGTGATGGTCTGACAATGCCATGTACAGACTTGTGTCCAGGACATACTCTACCAGTGTGGGGGTGGCCCCCAAATCTGCAGGGATGCTGCACGCATGAATGACCATAGGCAGCCTCACCCTGCCATCCCCCCCCCCCCTATAGACACACACACCTACAACTATGATCAGTGTTCCCAACTACATGTACAGTAATTTGACAGTCATTGTACAGAACTGTACTGTGTGTACTTCTATTAATTTACCTCAGCCAGCAACAAGTCAGCCTTATTTTCAATAAATACTTTTGACTGCTTGCGAAACTCCCCCTGTACTTTCTCCTTACTTCCTTCATCTAAGTAAGTTGGAGTCTGGCACACACCACCAAGCCATAAACAATCAAATTCTTCAGCAGCTTTTTTTGCAAGGTCACATGAAGCCTGGTTAATCGCTGAACACTAAATGAAAAACAAAATGAAATTAAAATTAATACAAACGGTTAAACTAAACTACTGTACAGCACCGATAGTACGGTACCTAGCTTATTATACCTAGCCAGCTTATATACTTACACAACCCTAGGCATTTATCTGCATGCTAACCAGAGTTTTACCATCCATATACAGTTCCCAGCTCTGTCTAACACCAGATGATTTTACTCGTCAAGCAAGGCAAAAGGTTATTCCAGGGCTACATTAATTACAGGCATGCCAGAATTGCCCCACCCCATTTAAAAGTGGCTTATCAGAAAACTCCCTTTTTACTTCTAATACTGTCAAACCACTGAGAAACTATCTTGAGGAAGGCCCACCTTTTAAAAGCAACTACTGTGCAAAATATCACTAAATTTTCAGTCATCTATGTATTAAGACTCAATAATTAACCCAATACTGCCTAGGACATTCAAGGGCATTCCTTTAAGGAGTAAAATCATCTGGCATAATTTAGACAGAGTAAAAAAATAAAGGTAAAGGGGGCATTCTTGGCTGGCCCACTGGCTCAGGCAGGGATGGAACTTTATGTTGAAAACAGCCCTTACAAGTACATATAATTGCTTTGTTGTTGTATCGATCATTTTACTATATGCCACTAAGGTGAATTATAATTGTATAATTATTGTATGCTAGTGGCTTTTTGACTTAACATAATTATAAACCTACCCCAAATTTATCCCCAGCATCATTTCCTCTGTTAAAAAGTTTGTCCTCACTGGCATAAAATGTGAAGGCTTGTGCAATATCTGAACCTGCTCGACAAAATTCTCTGTGTAGTTGCATAACTATAAGATAAGTGAATAACAAAATGTCCATTTAGACAAATACTACACCATGATTAATTTGTAATCTCAATCCCAGTAATAATCATTTGTTTAAGGTGTAGCGCACAGAAGACTCTAGCTGGGAAAAATTGGTTTTCATCTTTTCATATAGTTTGTAAGTATACTTGCATGTACTGTACAGTATTTAATATACAATTATATATTTATTATGTTACATAGTTTATAGGAAGAATTATATTTGCCTGTAGCTTATGTAAGGCCATTTAAAAAAATATCCCGGTTTATCATCAGCACCCGCATCAATTTTTCGTGCTGCACGGGATTTTTTTTTATTTTTTGTTATTAATAAAAACCAGTTATTTTGATTATTAATATGTCAGGTATTGCTTTTCAATAAAATGGACTACTAGAAAAAGTTAAATTTGAAGGTTGCATTTTCCTACTTTTTACGAAACTATATGGAGCCACTTTAAAAATAGCCTGTAGGCACACATTGTATTGTATATTGCTAAAAAAGTGTTGTATTTTGATCATAAAACCTTGTAAATGTTGTTTTAAAATCGTAAAAATGTGCTAAACTTGTTGCTTTACAAACTCGTTTCCAGTCCACTTTTGGGTTGACCGTGTGAAAAAAACCCAAAAAACCCGCCCGCCCGCACCTAATTTTTTCCCAGCCACTGATGATAAACCGGGATATTTTTTAAATGGCCTAAACAAGTACACAGCAGAGCTAAATTTTGATCTATAAGAAACTAGCTGCCACATTAGTTTTGAAAATATCTTTATTCTAAATGGCAAAGAATGAAAAAATGGACAAAAACATCAATCATTACAAATTTAATGTGCATGCATGGGAAAGCACATATCAACATTTACAGTGAAAATGGAAATACCTCCCCACTCCACTTCTGCAGTTGGTTGTGTATTACTGTATTTTTGTAGCTATAGCTACCAAAGTGTGAGAGTCTAGTGATAAGTCACCAATTTTTGATGTAATTACTCATCTGTTGGTATTGATTTGGGATAAACATCCATTGTATTGATTAAATGCCATCCAAAATCAATCTCATACCTAGGGCCTTCACCGGCACACATGACGAGTAATGCCAAGTTTTGCATGCTGCAAACACTCTGGATACAAGATTGGTCCAAAATCAGATTTAAAAAATAGACTTCTCTCAAGTCCCTAAGTGCGCACCTCAACAGAATGGCATATTTACGGTCTTACTGGGAATGAGATTGCATGGCACAATTACAAAATATCAACAGCATTCTTATTATGTACTGTATATTAATTATACTACATTAAAACAATTATTAAAAAATCAAACTGTTGATATAAGGGCCCTGGGAACGAGGTTGATCCCTTCCTTGCTCATGTTATTTATTAACATTCAAAACTCCAAGCTTGGGGTAAAAACACATAACACCACATTACCTGATTAGTGTAATTGTACATTGTATTTTGACATCTTTTCCAGGTTTGCTCTCCTGAGCAATGAACTGTTTTGATCTTTTTCCCAATGGAAAGGGGGCCTTGACAAGCACTGGGTTATTGTGCAACAAGTTCATCAAAGTTCAATTTTTAACGACAACAGAAATAGTTTGAGCACAATTAAACTTTGATGAACATGTATGTTAAACATCACCCATGCTTAACCCCAAGGTGTTGCTTGGTGATACTTTGGGAAACAAACATAATTTTTTCTTATTATTTTGAAATAACACTTGGAACCATTCATGATATTCATATACAGTATATATTATAATTATAGAAAAATAGATATGCAATTGATATAGCTACAATTTATAATATACAGGTACTGTTTACCATAAGTATAGATATTTGTGTAGTTCCAGAAAATGCCCATAATTATAACCCCGCCCCCACCATAGAAGGTACTCCAGAGGGGTGTTTGACACCAAGAGTGGTGGGTCATTGCATAATTGGTTTTAGGAAAATCTGAGCAGGTTCAGGGGGGGAATGGCCTTCCTTGGTGGGGTGATATATTTTCTGGAACTACACATTTTTAAATATCTCTGGAACCACACTTCTTTAAAATTGGACATACAGTTCCAAAAATGTAAAGTTATAACAAATGTATATATAATATGTACATGTACATGTACATTGATTAACCAAGTTAAAGTCACATTTTACACAAACAAAAATTAATATTTCTGTAATGAATATGTTTAGTTCCAGAAAAAAAATCCATAAATAAACACCACAAACTATATTATACGTAATAGTGTAGAGTACCATAGTCTAAACAACTAGATCTGATATACTGTACCTGCTTCTGGGTGTTCAACCGAGGCTTCAGGAGTCCATGGTCCAGCCTTGACATAACCTCTTTTCTCCAAGGCAAATACAAAACCACCATCACCAATGACTACCTCTCCTGCATTTAATCGCTCCAGAATTCCTCGCTAGATTATGTAAAATTTTACATTAAGATTTTGCATTAAGATTTTAATTACCTATTGCAAGATATACCACCCCACTCCATAATTAACTGACTAAAAAGTCGACCCAAATTAAGTGACCATATGAGGGAGCATTTTTGTCAACAGAAAATCAAACACTTTTTGATTATACATCCTTACCCATGATCTTATTTTTCAGATAGCCCTCAAAAACCCACTGTTGAATAATCATGCCCCATTAAAAACGGAGTTGACCAAAACAACACTTTCTTCCCAGAGTGGGCTGATGTTCCTCGTTTTAGATTGTAGACTAGCAAACACCAGGGGAAGAAGTTGATAAAAAATTTAATATTGAATTTACCAAATCCACTTGGCAATACAGCCGTGATGTCTTCAACTCCGCAAACATTGAACAATGGCTGTTACGGCATCCTTCTGTTCTCCCTTTAACACTAATCTAGATTGTCCCATTCTTTCTAACGCATAGCTTCGGTTACCTCTATTTACTATTTACACAGGATTTATACATGAGATCTGTTGCCGAGGAGGAGGGGAAACAAGCCATTTATACCATGAGTCTGGGCACAAGTTCAGAATGTTTGGAATGCACCTGACATCACTGTGTCGGGAATCCGACGCAGAGATCCAGGGTTTCCCAAAGCCTTCACGAGGGTCTGGGTACGAGAATGGGCTGCATATATAAATTTTCAGATTTTGGAGATGTTGGTTCTGAACCCCTCTGACCATGCAACAGATGGGTATGACAGCAGTAAAGAGCCTGGGTACAAGGCTCCAGTGCACTATCCACTGGTGTGCACGGCTGTATCAAAACACCAGGTAAAAGGATAAAAGGCCTCCCATACAAAAATGTTCTATAGAATCCTATAGAATATTCTATTGGAATTGGGGACTCTATGGAATATTCTATTGGATTTCTAGATCCAACAGAATAATTATTCTATAAAATATTATATAGAATATTCTACAGCATTTCTAAAATTCTATAGAATCCAATAGAATATTCTACTATAGGATTTGTCCCAATTTCTTATTGAATATTCTATAGAATATTCTATAGCACATTTTCATATATGGGCTGCCTGGCCTTTTATCCTTTTACCTGGTATTTTTACACGTTTTGCTCACATAATTTCCTTGTGGTCGAAGCTGTTCAAGACTTAACAAGATGCCTGGTCAGGCGTTCACTCGGACTACTGCAAAATCACAGTGCTATATATAGGACGTAAAGGTACTGAAGTGTTATCGAAGCTGCAATCAAGTCTAAACACATTGGTCACAGACAAAAGTCAAAACACAATCCAGTACTCAGATAGAAAACACAATATGAATTTGCAATACACTGACAAACACGATTGCCTAGCCCTGTATTTAAAGTATTTCCACATATGTACACAGCGTTCATGTTGAGTCTCTTCGGGTATTAAATATCAACACAGCTATTAACGGCATGTGCGATTGTAAGTGTATATAGGCAGCACTTCCTTGTGGGTCACGGCGTACACAGGACACACCCATCACAAACCCTCTACACACCTAATTATATTTCCTCTCAAGTCACAACCTAGCAAATAGTTGGGGTATAGTCTATCGCCAATTAATTTTTTTTACAAATTCATGCTCCCCTACCAAGCTATGCAACAAGATCCGTTTTAAACTCAAGAGCTAATAAACTTAGGCTCAAGTTACGTTGAAATCGTGAAAGAGCAACATTGTAAGACGATATCAGAATAAATTTCAGAGCACGCCATTGTTGAAATATAGCAGGGTTTGGGGGTTTTTTATTGCTCAACTTTCACGTCTTCGGTTGCGAACCAATGAATTGGACGTGTTTTAATAACTCAAGATAAAATAAACACAGAAATATCGTTCATTTCTCAACAAATAAGAACAGCAACTACAATGAGAGCTAGTAAAACCGGTTTGGCTTTTGTGCAAACGACTCATTTCGCCGCCACGTTGAGCAATCGAAATCATAAACTGTACAAATTTTGAACGTGTGTGGAAACAAAGCCAATAAAGCTAGCTGGTGATAATAAGTTCATCAGCACGCCGAAATTCAAAAAGCTTTTTATACTGTTGTGGATATTAAGAAAACATGTACTGTACTGCCGGAAATCATGCAACACTCGTCTCGACCAGCAGTGGACCACACTCGACAAGAAGGGCCTGAGCCCCCTTCTTTTTAAATTTGAAGAAATTAGATAAGTATAAATGTTGAAGTACCGGCACAAAATGCATGATGAGTCTGTCAAGGGTGAATGCAGGAGTGTCAGGAGTAACAACGTGACCGGGTGAAAGTTTTAGAAACAATGAATTATTGAAGAAGCCATTTAGGGGAGCGCGAGCGAAGGGCAAATTGGGAAAGGCTTCCGAGAAGCATATAATTATACAAGTGTACTCACTTTTCCCGGCATGTTTCTACTACTCAGAAGATCTTGTACTGCAAGAAGCGCTGTTCGAACTCCACCACGGCAACCAAACGACGAGAACCAACTCGGCCTGTGGCTGGCCTTTTATACACGAATTTTTAATAGTCGCCAAACTGGTTTTAATCAGGAATGTCCAGCAGGATATCATGAATATACAATATAGTACCAATATATTCAATAATTTACCCTCTAGGGAATTGTGTGTGGTAATTCCACTAATTCGTGCTTTCTATAAATTCTGTTATGAGCACGTATTATAAAGAAAGAGCTTGCAAACGTATAATAGCTGTAGATCTGCGAAGAACTGAATGGCGTCGGGGATTTTCAGGTCAAGGTTGCTGAATGGCCGCCCATTTCGTCTGGCCAAGCTGTCCTCGTGGAACGTCCACAGTCGTGGGTCTATCTTTTGGACAACTCATGACAAGAGATTTAGTAGCACGAATGGGTAAGGTTGACACGTGATTGCTGTGATGCTTAATAAACTTGTAAATAATATTTGTCGGTATATTTTCTTACGGGGTTAGTATTTCCTGAAATCTTCATAACAATGTATCATTTGTTGTTGACCGAGTCTTAATAAAATATTGGGGATAACTATAGAATACCCCTAACCCCGCCACACAAAACTGTTATTCTTCCTTGCCACTTGGCTACACTGCCTACACACGCCGTCGTTAACTATACTTGGCTACATGGCTGGCTACGTGACTGCTTGTGGCTTGGCTATGTGTCTACCTACGTGCCTGCTTTGCTAGAGGGTCTGCAGGGGGGTTCTGCATGTCAGTTGTCAGTTAAAATTTTGGTCAGTTGGCAGTTGGCAGTTAAAATTTTGGCCTGTCAGTTAAACATCAGTTAATAATTAACCGTGGCCAAATTTTAGTTGGTATATATAGTTGGGCATTTTTTATTCAGTATACCGCAACATGAAATAGGTTATAATAACATTCACAATAGAATAACGTACAAATATAAATATGCGTTTTCATACTGCCTCAAAATTTCCTAACCCATGGCAAACAGATACTCATTTTTATCAGCAAGATTAACTTATTAACTGCTTGTATTTCTGTGGCAGTTGTGAAGTCTCTTCAAGATTTATATCTCGAAATACAATTGAATGAATCAAAGCAAAACAATCAATAACGGAATGTTTTTAAGCTGTTCAAAACACCATAGGTGGTGGAAGATAGGTTTGGTATCGCTAACAGACACCTACACCAACCTCACAGGGTGGCTGAAGTTTGAGCACCGAAAGCGCGAGAAACATCTAGGGGGGTTCAGGGGCATGCCCCCCTGGAAAATTTTGCATTTTGCGGGAAGATTTTACAGAATCCTAAATGTAAAAAAACCTTTATCACCCACAACAATTTTTTGAATCATCATTCTTCATTTTTTCAGCCTTTCTTCACTAATTCTTGGCTCAGATGAAAACAGCAGTTCATTGTTCAAACTTTGAGAAACATTTCGGGTCAGCAGTTTCAAAATGCCGTATATCGAAGATGTATAAATATTCAGTGTATTTTTTTCCACTTCCACTTTTACTTTTTTTCCACTTTTACAAAGTTGGCCCTGGTCTGCCACCTAATCAGTGAAAATCAGTGAGTGTAATGCAATCTTACTTCAATAGTCAGTAAACAGTTAAGTTTATTTGTCAGTAAACAGTTAAAAAATTCGTCATTTGTCAGTTAACAGCTATTTTTAAGGCCATTTGTCAGTTGTCAGTTAACCCCATTTAGACCCTCTTGCTGGCTACTTGGCTATGTGGCTACTGGGCTATGTAGCTATACTTGCCTATTTGGCTACAAGGCTATGTGGCTACATGGCTGTAATACATTGGACAGCATAAATGCAACCTATAGGTCTGATATTTTTACTGCAGTAAAAATAATTTCCTTCTTCCTTGTCTTATTTTTTACTTGAAATAACAACAAACTAGTAATAATTATAGTATATAGGTCCCCTAACCCCAATTCCTAACCTATAATCACAAAACGGGTATGTTTGTGGTATAGAAAGTTACAATAACCTGACCCCCACACAATGGAACCAAAAACCCTAACCCTAATCACAAGACAAGGACTTTGTGGTATGGAAATTACCATAACCTGACCCCACACAATGTGGTTGTGTATGAGAGATGGTTGTGTATGAGAGATGGTTGTGTATGAGAGATGCATGGTTGTCTATGAGAGGTGCCAGTCATCAATGAGAGGTGGTTGTCTGGTTGTGTATGAGAGATGGTTGTCTGTGAGAGGTGGTTGTCTATGAGAGGTGGTCATCAATGAGAGGTGGTTGTCTGGTTGTGTATGAGAGATGGTTGTCTGTGAGAGGTGGTTGTCTGTGAGAGGTGGTCATTAATGAGTGGTGGTTGGCTATGACAGATGGTTGGCTATATGCTATATGAGAGATGGTTGTCTAGGTTGAGAGGTGGTTGCAGGCTGAGAGGTGGTTACCTATGAGAGATGGTTGCAGGCTATGGAAGGTAGTTGCCTATGAGAGATGGTTGTCTATGATAGATGTTTGCCTATGAGAGATGGTTGTCTATGAGAGGTGTTTGGCTGAGAGATGGTTGTCTATGAGAGGTGTTTGGCTGAGATGGTTGTCTATGAGAGGTGGTTTCCTATGACAGGTGGTTGTCTATGAGGTGGTTGTCTATGAGAGGTGGTTACATCTATGAGAGGTAGTCCCACTTCATGAGACGTGGTTATCTTATAAGACATGGTTGTCTTTGAGAGAGTAAAAAAGTAAAAGGGTAGAGTTGCTGCAGAGGCTGTGTTTTGGATAGAGCGAAGTGGAAATTCTAAAAATCTTGGCAGTTTACCGCCAACGGCATTATACGCGGTGCTTTCATCATTATGCGCTACGTTTTGACGTTGTCTATGAGAGGTGGTTACTTATCTAATGAGTTGTGGTGGCCGTGAGAGTTCATTCTCACCACTGTAAAGTTTGTCCCTCACAGCACTGCCCGACCTAGACGAAATGGTGCCAGTTTAAACAAAAACATTCACGATCACGATGATAGTTGCCTGACCAAGGATATTTTTACCTGCACAGCATGTCCTTTTCCCCGCCTTCGACACGCCCACAAGTGTCGTTTTCCAAAGTTGAGCAATCGTGTGAACTTTAAACAGGTTTGACCAGTACAAATTCTGTTAGGGCATAATGAAAACCTAATACAGCCTGGGGCTAAGTTACAACATCGTTTCAACACAATCATTTGATTATTTCAAAAATATGGAAACGTACGTCTGTATTTATAGGGAATTTGAAACTTTTAACGTCAAAACTCGTCGTGTGTCGTAGTGTCGTACATCACTAGCAGTGGAAATTTGTTTAAAAACGTCTTTGCACACATTTACGTGGCTTCTTAATTCTTAAATCCCGAGTCTCGTTCGATATTTTCTACCCTTCCCGGCCGTATCCCAACAACGGTATAGCTGCAGATCCTGCAGTCCCGAACGTCGTCTTTGTGCGCAAAGCTGCATGTGTGCGATGAAAATGACGTATAAATGTGTATTCATATACGTATGTCACATTTGCGACATAGCATAAATTCAGCTTTACCCTGCGCTTTGCTGCACTGTTATGCACTGTGAGTTAATACATGGTCATGCATACAACCAAAAACCGGTTAAACGAGTTACTTCGTCCTAAATCTTAGACGAAGTCGAACACAAATACGGAGATATTCCCTCTCTGGCTCTTTCAGCACGAAAACAATGGATATAACAAGGCTGTATATATATTTGCATGGAAGACCCTCGCGGCTTCGCGCGTGACGTCGTACGATAACTGTGAATACCCTATAAGGTATGTATGACGACATATGGCGTGATCAGTAGATATATATGATGAGGTGGTTCCGCGGTTGACCCTGTCCGGTCTCTCTCTATGACTTCATATGGCGGCTTTTCAATATATATCGGGCCAAAATAGGAGTATTAATAGTTTTGCGTAATGCGGTTAAAATCGGGCTGGCTCGTCTGATTATAAACTTAATCTTCTTGCGGCCGAGGTAGTTGCAAACACATGACGGTATAACAGTATGTCGGGCAGGAATGGGTTAAATCAGTTTTAATTACATGCACTTAACGCTTTGAGGCCTGGACCTCTCCTTGTGCTGAATAAAATCGTCTGGCGTTAGCCAGAATAAAACACTAAAGACTCGTCTTCAGGCTTCAAAGTGTTAACTGGATTCCGAATGTGAAAAGGGATGGAATCATGAAATACGATAACGTATACCAGCTGTTTGGTCCGAAATTACTATAAAAGTTATAACAATACAATGGTATTTTTTTAAACATTCGAAAATTGAACTTTCCTTTTGGCAATAAGTGGATCATTAGAAAATTTAATTTGGAAAGAGTAATGTTTGCATTAATACCGGGAATTTAATAACAGTTAATAAAGATAATATGCTGAATAATTATATTTATACTATTTTTAGTTAGGAGTGACCTTGAATGGCTTTGCTAATCAGGGACGGCGGAGCGATATATGAAGTGGCGGGGGGGGGGGGGGGGGAGGGGGGGGGGGGGGGCATCCTCCCTCTAAAAATACACTTCGCTCGAAACGTTAGAAACTGCGTTCAATAATTTCGGCAGTTCTCAAACCTTAATAATAATAATAATAATAAAGAAAACTTTATTGAATTTTTTTTTATATACTTACAACTGCAAATCTCACTGTTAAAGGTAATTTACAATTGGCTACTTGATATACTATAATGGTTATATATTGCACTACACATTTACATAAATATATGATATAAAAAGTAAGATATTAGAAGTTCATTAAATCTGGATTCGTCCAATCCTTGTTTCTAGAACAGAAAACGTAGTATGCCGTCCTTATTGCAATATTAATGATTTTCCTAATGATATATTTAACATGAGCCTTGTCTGAGTTCAAACGTTCCAACATTTCTATAAAAACCGAAGATTCTTTTTCGAAAACACCGAGTGCACTGATTGAGAGATTTACGAACTTTACCGACTGGAATTTTTTCTTTTGTTCTATGATCATCTCTTTATATTTTGAGTGTTTGCGCTGTATATTTTTTCTTAGATTAGTCTCATATCCGACGGTTAGTTCGAGTACATACAGCAAATTGTCTTTGGTCAAAATGAGTAGATCAGGACGATAGTCATCACCAGTAATAATAGAGGGATTAGAGAATGATGGCAAGTCAGCATAAATGGTTTGAATATATTCTTTAGTGTGTAATTTCATGTTACGATATCTAAGTTTAAAAGAAGAAACTGTAGGTGCATTTCTTATCTGATCATCCAGCTCGTTCCATAAACAGGAGGCAGTATATCTAAAGGAGTTTCTATGATGATTAGAAATATAAAGTTTGTTTTCTAAAGAAGCACGAGTTCGTCTGGAATGAAAGTTTTTTGTTAGAATGAACATGTCTTTCATATAATCCGGTGCTAGATTGTTTAGTCCAGTGTTACTTCAGGAAGAAACTTGTGGTGTTTTGCTAGAGTCAAACTGGAAGACTGGAAGCACTCTTCTCACATGCGGCCAAGGTGAAATTTTCAATCAGATCTGTTGAGAGCAGGAATCGAGCAAATTATGCAGACTTCTACCTTGAGAATTATTGATACTAAACAAGCCTTTCTCCAATAATTGTTTAGCAGGCTTTCGTCAGTATAGCATATAATAGAGACAAACTATTGTCTTTAGAATGCGCGATGTAAAGAGTCTGTGACTGACTGCGTTGAGTGCGTTCACACGAGTTCGGTATAGAAAATAAACGGTAAAATGTGGTTACCGGATCTTATGTTCACACGACACGGCCAAGGGTTCCGTTTTCATCTCACTCCGTCTAGAAATCGTTTTCAAAACGCTCCGGTTAGAGCGCCGTTTTCACACAATTTCGATCCGGTGCCGTGTGAACGCAACGGTGTTTTGCTGGTGACTTTTTAGCGCCGTTCTCAACTCGCTCCGCGGACTCGTGTGAACCAGTGTGTGAATGGGCTCTGGATGATATTAACTACCAATATAGAATATACCTCTGAAGTTACGTTTGTGGTTTTTTAAGAGTCCCCAAACTTAACAAGAAGTTAAAAGAAACTTCAGAATGTGTGGTTATTGGAGGAGGGGTTATGGGTACAAGTGTTGCGTATCATTTGGCAAAAGCTGGCATGAAAGACGTTGTTTTGCTGGAGAAGACAGAGCTAACCGCTGGCTCTACATGGCATGCGGTAAGTAGGCACTCGGGAGAATGTAGTCTGTTGGTGTGTTTGGTGGTGGTGGTGGTGGTGGTGGTGGTGGTGGTGGTGGTGGTGTTTGTTATAGTTGTTGTGTTGTTGTTGTTGCTGTTGTTGGTGGTGTTAGTAGTGGTGGTGGTGGTGATAGTGGGGTTGTTGTTAAATTGTTGCTGCTATTGCTGTTGTTGTTGTCTCTCATGATTCTTTTTTACTAGGCTGGGTTAACAACCACGTTTAACGCTGGAATCAACATGAAAAAAGTTCATTATTATAGCGTGCAGTTGTTTGGTCAATTGGAAGCAGAAACTGGCCAGGTGGGTAGATCATTAATCACTATTACTTTAAGCACATCTTAGTAATTAAGAACTCTTAGTGCTTAGCTTAGCAACAGCAGCAGCAACAACAACAGCAGCAACAGCAACAGCTTAGAGAGTAGACTTGGACTGGATTGGGTTCCATTGATTGGACTGATTGGATTCAAGTGAATAGTAGAGTGGAGTGGTATTGGGTTGAATTGAGGTGGATTAGAGTGGGGTAGAGGGAGTGGAGTGGTATTGGATTGGATTGAGGTGGTATTGGTTTGGAGTGGAGTGGAGTAGATTGAAGTGGGATGGAGTGGGGTGGAGTGGAGTAGATTGAAGTGGGGTGGGGTGGGGTGGGGTGGGGTGGGGTGGGGTGGGCTAGATTGAAGTGGGGTGGGTGGAATGGAGTAGATTGAAGTGGAGTAGATTGGAGTGGGATGGAGTGGAGTGAAGTGGAGAGAGTGGAGTGGAGTCGTATTGAATTGGCTTAGATTGAGGTGGTATTGGGTTGGGGTGGAGTAGATTGCAGTGGGATGGACTGGGGTGGAGTGGAGTGGTATTGGATTGGATTAAAGCGGTAATGAATTGGATTGAAGTGGATTAGATTGGTTTGGTTTGAATTTAAAATTTAAGTAATTGATTTATGATCAATTATATGATTTATTTTTGCTGTATTAGCTGTCGGTTGGTTTCGGCACTCAGTATGAAAATGATATTTCTCTCTGATTTGTTTCTCTATGGATGACTTTGAAATGGTATTGAAACACTGTACATCTTCCTAATTTGGTGTCATTGGCTTCTTTTATTGTACCACACTTCCTTTACCACGTTTGAAAAAGGTTTTGAAATCTTTCAAAATGCTGTCTTTAAACTTATAGGAGATCAATTGGCATACGCCAGGCACCTTACGACTTGCTTCACGCCCAGAACGCGTTGACGAACTGAAATATCAGATGCAAAGGCAGGGTTGTCGAGAAGCTGAACAGTACTTCGTTGAACCAGAGAAAATCGCAGAATTGCACCCTCTGTTAAATACGAATTCCGTACTTGGTGCATTGTACAATCCAGGTGAGTTGTGGTACGTGAACGGGCTGGGGTCAGGTGACACACCACAGGCACCCCCCTATAAATGTTCAATATAACCAACCGTATACACTTGTATCAGATAACTACTGATTGCAACTGATTCATTGTAATGATAACCATCAGTATACATCTAAATCAACCTACCATCTGCTACGTACCATCCGTTAGCAGATGCCACCTAGAAACTGCCACCATCCGTATACTCTACGTTTATTTTTAACTCCTTTACCTCCTCTATTGCCATCTGTCATCGGTCTGTTACAATCTGCTATCATTTGTTGTCATCTGCTGTCATTTGTTACCCTCTACTGTCGTCTGTTACGAACTACCACCATCTGTTGATCTGCTACCATTTCTCAGCACCTGCTACGTCTGTTAACATGTGTTGCCATCTGTAACCGTATGTTTAGCCTGCGTATACTACCGTATGTTGCAACTACTGACAAGATCTGTTAGCATCTGCTACCGTCCATTGATACGAACTTTCACCAGATAGTTACTATCTGCTACCATTTGTCAACATCTACCACTGTCTGTTGGCATCTGTTACCACTTGTCTATGTTGAACATATCTCATGATCGCAGCACTGGTCTCGTTAGGTTTGATCTTAAACGCACAGTATATATTCCAAGACAAGAAATGTTTTTATTTTACTAAAAATCCATAGAACATGTGGTTCCATCGAGTGAAACGCCAAATATTACTTGCAACATATATACCCAATTCTTCCCCTGCATTACCATTATGTATATACAGAACAGCTCGTGAACCCAGAACCCATGCAGACAGTGGTCAGAGGACCGCACTAGCAATGCGGGATCGATTCTGCCAGATCAGGCCTTGATGCTGCAATTTGTGCAACTCGTTCCGGTTTGGTCTTAAAAATTTATGTATTCCACCACCTAATAGACGAGTCTCAGGGTGTTGCGTGCGCATCGTTTTGGAAAGGAATTGGCGGGCTCTTGGCGGGCTCTCCACAAAGTAAGCAATGGCAAACAGACTTGCTAGCGAGCCAACAACAGCAGAATAACAATGTTTTATATCCAGAAACTGTATCTGCACTTTGTTTATTTTAAACAGTATGTTTACTTTGAATGGAGCTTGCCAGTTTTTTTGAAAAATGATGCGCGCGCAACACCCTGAAACTCGCCTATTGGTATTTCTATTACCATCAAATCCATAAAATACTTAAGGACCACTGCGGTAATGGTTTAATCGACTGTTCTTTTAGGTGATGGTCACGTCGATCCATACTCTTTATCTCATGCACTTGCAATTGGTGCACGTATGTATGGAGCAGAATTCTACATGCCAGCGCCGGTTCGAGCACTGAATCAACGAGCTAACGGAGAGTGGGATGTGGAAACTGATCATGGAACTATACACGCCAAAAGGATTGTAAATGCTGCAGGTATGATTTCAAGTTACTATTTAATAAGTAATGCAGAACTAGTTGAGAAAATTAGGGTAGGTTATGACGTCGTAGACTCAATTAGAACAGTGACTCTTTTGTTTATTAGTATATACCGTAGAATCCCGAAAGTAGCGCCCCCCCTTACTTTCGATTTTATCCACTGTTGGGGGCCGCTACTTTCGAGGGACCGCTATTTTCAGAGGGCCGCTACTTTCGGATGGTAAAATACGTTAACATACTGTGAATAATAAGTAAAGTGAGTACGAACTAAATTTGCTGTATTACATAAAATGAATGCAAGATGTCCTCTTAATATGAACGTGAAATAAACTTTTTGGTTTGATTTTTCTCTTTCTTTCTTTCAAGCCATTTTATCATCATCAATCGCATTCACTGCATAACGCGGAAGCGCGCTCTTTAAAAGAGCCGCTGCTTACGGGGGAGCCGCTACTTTCAGAAATTTTTAAGACATCCAGGCCTGCAAATAATTTTTTGACATAGAAGGACAAATGTCAGGCCAGACCAGAAAGTGGTCGGACATGTAGAAATTCTGGCCGGACGGACTAAGGGTTTCCCTACTTTTTATAAATGCATCCATTTATCATGATGGCATACACGAGGTTTTTTATCTCGAAAATTAATGTCAGTAAACTAGTACTGCATAATGCATCATGGTCCATTTTAAAAACAATCTATAGGAATAAGGATTGACACAAAAGTGAACTATCTCTTATTGTAATTATTGATCAGCTCAAACAGACAGAATTTCCTTAATTCCTTTCTGTATACCTTTTACTAGCGAGTATTAAATGGACAAAACATCTTAAAGACAATAACTATTAACTCGGTAAGCTTGAATTGACCGGTCAAAATGACCGGCCATAATGAGGTTTGGGCGGACAATAACGCGCAATCATGCCGGACAATGTCCGATGACCGGCTGTTATTTGCAGGCCTGGACATCTGAAATCTGCCGCTACTTTCGGGGGGCGCACTAGCTACTTTCGGGATTCTACGGTAGTACTTTCAGCTTGGAGTAATAATGGCGTTCACAAGCTGTTGTTAGTTGTTAATGCACAGAAAAGTTCTGAGTTCTAGACCGGACTCGTACTAGAGAAGCACGGGTGGCGCGTGTACTGTTAGGGCGCTGCCTCTCACCAAAAGTTAAGCCCAGTTAGATGGGGTTAGTACTTGGATGATTAATAACCCCGTTCTCATGGAACTCATGCGAGTACAGTGGCGCAACTAGGCATCTGGGGGCCCGTGGGATTGATTACTTCGGGGACCCTTTCCGATTTAGTGACCGCATTTCTAGGGGGATTCGGGGGCATGCTCCCCCAGAAAATGTTTGAATCTAGGGTCTCTGAAATGGCATTTCCTGCACTTTGAGGGCACTTTTGAGCAAAATCTAATCACTCACACTCCGATTCAAAATCTGTTAAAGTGGGCAGATTATTTGAATAGATTCATAACTGCATTCATTCCATTCCGCATAGCCTGCGCGCAGACATTTTACCCAATCTCCACGGATTGTGTAAAAAGTCAGTGCACATTGCACATGCTAATAAGGGCACTTCTTGCCAAACAATTTTTGGGGGTAAATACCTCCTACCCCCCGATCGCGCCGCCCCTGCGTATGGGTGTCAAAGCATCCCCCCCCCCCCCCGCCTCCCAAGAGTAGATTTTCGGTGTAAGACTCAAGACTGTCAGGCAAAGTGCCGCGGGCGCTGAAGGTGCGACAAACCAGTAGAAGGGTCCAGGGAAATGCTCCCCCAGGAAATTTTTGGTTTTCTAATGCTCTGAAACGCTATTTCCTGCATTTTGAGAGCAGTTATAACCATCAGAAAGGGGGGTTCTATGGAACCCGCATCTCGTCACAAAATGCTCGGGGCCCCTAATTAATTCCTTTTGCTCGGGGCCCGTAGGGTTTACCCACCCTTCCCAATAGGTAGTTGCGCCACTGCGAGTAGAGTTTAGTTTGTTTCTCCTGTGCTTCGAGGGTTTTTCGCCCGTTCTCTGGTTTTCCTCCCTCCGTAAAATCAACACCTAGATATTAGCTGTGATTCGTGGTCTGACATGTGTCATAAATGTGTCGTAGGGCGGCTGCCAGTGCGCCTTTAATATGCCTTCGACTCTGCCACTTGAAATTTAGTATGTAAATTGCTCTTGAAAAGCCCGTTGTGGGAAGAAGTAATTAAATTTGTAGTTGTACACGAAACCTTCCAAATGCTAGCCAGACGCTCTAACTATTGAGCTACCGTAGAATCCCGAAAGTAGCGGGCCCCCTTATTACTTTCGGTTTTATCCGCTGTTGGTGGTCGCTACTTACGGGGGGCCGCTACTTTTGGGTGGTAAAATACGTTAACATACTGTGGGAATATTCTTCTTTGTTCCTTCCTATTTACCACATTTAACATGCTTTACTTGTTCCTTATGCCATTTCAACTCCGACTGTTATACACTTTGGTACGTTGATATTTGAAACAAAAGATAAATTTACCGCATTGTCTCCACGCTAAGCAATCACCTTTTTAATTGAGCTTGTTAAGATGGCGTCGCTATTATGATTTTGGACTAAAATTAAATTTATTATTCAATTAGGATTCTGGTCTCGCGAAATTGGCAAGATGGTGGGCGTAGAGCACCCTCTGTGTCCAATCCACCATCAGTATATGGTGACCACCACAATCCCAGAGGTTGAAGCACTATCGTTTGAGGTGCCTGTCATTCGTGATCTGGAGGGAGGTTATTACGCAAGGCAAGAAAGACAGGGACTTCTCATTGGACCATACGAATCAGTTGAGAAAATGAGACTACAAGATGATTGGTAAGACTAATTTTAAGACCAATAATGGACTTGGTTATCAATAGTCGGTGACAAATCACTTTAAAAATCTTGTAATTTTCGCCAAAAAATCCATAAAAAATCTTGAAAATCTATCAAAATCCTTAAAAAAATCCACAAAAAATTCCCAAACATCTCAAAGTCTAGAGATCCCGAAAAAAGATTAAAAATTGTTTTAAAAATTAAGTTAAAGCTTAAAGTTTTAAAAATTATTAATAAGATTCATATTTTATATCACAAAAATTCCGGGAAAATCCACCAAAAATTTTGAAAATCCTAAAATCCAATTATAAAATGGAAGGATTTTGGAAAGTCCAAAAATATCGCGCATTTTCAGCGGGTGTTCTTTCCCTCGCAGCGAATGTGCAATTATGCAGCGAAAATGAAGTTCCGAAGAAACTCTCTAAAGACGGACGTTTACAGTCCGTTTATCTCAATTTGTTTTATATGTAAATAACGTCACCTAGAGACGTCACACTGTATAATGACTTGTTGGAAAATCTTGAACATCAATTTGAGATTATTTAACGAAAGCACTTTTAACTGTGCATGTGCTTCTGTATATCGCAGGTCACTATACATGAAAAGTTTCAAGTGATTTACTTGAATTATTGCAAGAATAGGCATGATTTTTCCAACAAGTCATTATACCGAGTGTGGCGTCAAAGCATATGTTATTTGCTTATCACACAAATCTCGATATCTAAAGAACGAAGTGAGATATGGGAGAGCTGCAATTAAACGTCAATCTTTATAACTTCAAAATCTCTTTGAAATAGGAGAGTCTCTCCCGAACTTATTTTTCGCTGCATAAGCTCCTTGACTGACGGGCCGACAGACAAAATACAAACAAACCGAGATAAAACACAACCTGAAGGTAATAGAAGTTTCTTAACTTTATTATTGATCCTGATTGCCTCGGTTTCTTTCCACCAATATTTTTATTACAGGTGGGATAGAGTGCCTCCGAATTTTGGTAAAGAACTTTTTGAAAGCGATCTGGATCGGATCAATGATGAGATCGCAGCCGCGATGGAAATGATGCCAGTGTTGAAGACAGCCGAGGTCGCTAGCGTTGTAGCTGGTCCAATTACCTATGCGCCAGACGTGTTAGGATTACTGGGTCCTTCACATGAAGTCTATAACTATTGGTTGGCCACTGGTTCCGGCTATGGCATTATACACTCTGGTAAGATAACCCACATGTGATGTCACCATTTTATTGACTACAACAATGACGCGTTTGTTGACAACAACAATGACCATTTTGTTGACCACAACAATGACCTTTCTCTTGACAACAACAATGACCCTTTTGTTGACAACAACAAGGACCATTTGTATATATTAAAATTCCTAACGTACTCTTGCGAGCTCAGGTGGATTTGGCAAGTATCTAGCTCACTGGATGTTACATGGCGAACCACTTCACGAGCTGAGCGATAATGATCCTGGACGCTATGGGAAATGGACGACCAAGGAATATGTCCATGAGAAATGCCGCGAAACGTATGGCTTTAATAATATATTAGTGTACCCAAAGGAAGAGAGGCCTTATGGAAGAAAGATGAGAATCAATCCGATATATGAGGTACGTTTAGTTAACTACAGAGGAACATGTTGATGTTCAGTAGTTATATACCTATAGCTACACCCACCCACCTAGACCTACGTCTACACCAACACTTCGTACATCTACACCTACATCTGTACACATCTACATCTACACATATAGATCTATACCTAGACATCTACGTCGACATCTATATATCTACACCTCCACATCTACATCTACATCTACATCTACACCTCCACATCTACACCTCCACATCTACATCTACACCAACACCATCCACACCATCCACATCCGCATCTACACCTCCACATCTACATCTCTACATCTACACCTCCACATCTACACATCCACATCTACATCTCTACATCTACACCTCCACATCTCTACATCTACACCTCCACATCTACATCTCTACATCTACACCTCCACATCTCTACATCTACACCTCCACATCTACACCTCCACATGTACATCTCTACATCTACACCTCCACATCTCTACATCTACACCTCCACATGTACATCTCTACATCTACACCTCCACATCTACACCATCCAGATCTACACCTCCACATCTACACCATCCACCTCAACACCTCCACATCTACACCTCCATATCTGCACCTCCACATCTACACCTCCACATCTACACCTCCACATCAACACCTCCACATCTGCACCTCCACATCTACACTTCCACATCTGCACCTCCACATCTCTACATCTCTACCTCCACATGTACATCTCTACATCTACACCTCCACATCTACATCTCTACATCTACACCTCCACATGTACATCTCTTCATCTACACCTCCACATGTACATCTCTACATCTACACCTCCACATCTACACCATCCAGATCTACACCTCCACATCTACACCATCCACCTCAACACCTCCACATCTACACCTCCGCATCTGCATCTCCACATCTACACCTCCACATCTGCACCTCCACATCTGCACCTCCACATCTGCACCTCCACATCTGCACCTCCACATCTACACTTCCACATCTGCACCTCCACATCTACACCTCCACATCTGCACCTCCACATCTGCATCTTCACATCTGCATCTCCACATCTACACCTCCACATCTACACCTCCACATCTACATCTCCACATCTACACCTCCACATCTGCACCTCCACATCTGCATCTTCACATCTACATCTCCACATCTACACCTCCACATCTGCACCTCCACATCTACATCTCCACATCTACACCTCCACATCTACACCTCCACATCTACACCTCCACATCTACACCTCCACATCTGCACCTCCACATCTACACTTCCACAGCTACACCTCCACATCGACACCTCCACATCTACACCTCCACATCTACATCTCCATGTCTACACCTCCACATCTACACCTCCACACCTCCACATCTACACCTCCACATCTACACCTCCACATCTACACCTCCACAACTGCACCTCCACATCTGCACCTCCACATCTACACCTCCACATCTGCACCTCCACATCTGCACCTCCACATCTACACCTCCACATCTACACCTCCACATCTGCACCTCCACATCTACACCTCCACATCTGCATCTTCACGTCTACACCTCCACATCTACACCTCCGCATCTACACCATCCACCTCAACACCTCCACATCTACACCTCCACATCTACACCTCCACACCTCCACATCTGCACCTCCACATCTACACCTCCACATCAACACCTCCACATCAACACCTCCACATCTGCACCTCCACATCTGCACCTCCACATCTACACCTCCACATCTACACCTCCACATCAACACCTCCACATCTGCACCTCCACATCTGCACCTCCACATCTACACCATCCAGATCTACACCTCCACATCTACACCATCCCAGGGACATAGCCAGGGGGAGAGCCTCCACACCTCTCCAGATCTACACCTCCACATCTACACCATCCACATCTACACCTCCGCATCTACACCTCCCCAGATCTACACCTCCACCATCCACACCTCCGCATTTACACCTTCAGATCTACACCTACAGATATACACCTACACCTCTCCAGATCTACATCTCCACATCAACAACACCACATCTACACCTCCACATCGACACCTCCACTCCCCAGTCTATACCTGCACATCTACACCATCCACATCTACACCTGCGTCTACACCATCCACATTTACACCTGCGTCTACACCTCCACATCTCTCCAGATCTACACCTGCCCATCTACACATCCACATCTACACCTCCACCTCTACACCATCCACACCTACACCTTCAGATCTACACCTTCACCTCTCCAGATCTACACCTCCACATCTACATCTCGACATCTGCATTTCTACATCTACATCTACACCTCCACCTCTCCAGATCTACACCTACACCTCTCCACATCTACACCTGCATCTACATCTATAGCCACTCTTACATCTTCATAGTGTCTGGTCATAGCTCTTTCGTTCTAGCTCTTGATTGACCTAAACTGCCTGGTGCCGAGACTATGTGTATTTAGACGAATCATTTTGTAACATTATGTTAACATGTATTTATCACGCCAAACTGTTATTTTAGAAATTAGTTGCCAAAGGAGCGGAAATGGGTGTACACGCTGGGTGGGAACAACCCAACTGGTTTTCCAAACCTGGTGATGGTGGTTATGAACCAAGCTTCCGTCGAACAAACTGGTTTGAACCTGTTGGCAAAGAGTGTGCCCTTGTTCTCAATAACGTTGGAGTCATTGACCTGACGCCTTTTGGAAAATTTGAAATTACTGGCTCCCAAGCAACAGAGTTTTTAGACTACATGGTCGCTAATAAACTGCCAAAGGTTTGCACGTTACATCATAAGTCTCAAAAGTAGTATACAATTAAACATCTCTATAACGGCCACTAAAGGGACAGAGTTTACTGGTGTTGTAGAGAAGTGGCTGTTGTAACGAAGTAGCCGTTGTAGGCAGGTGGCGGTTGTAGAGAGATAGCCGTTGTAGAGGTGGCTGTTGTGGGTAGGAGGTAGCTGGGCGTTGTAGGGAAGTGGCTGCTGTAAGGGGGTGACCGTTGTAGGCAGGTAGCCGTTGTAGGGAGTTGGCCGTTGTAGACAATTGGGTGTCGTATGGAGGTGGATGATGTAAGGAGTTGGCCGTTGTAGAGAGGTGTCCATTGTAGAGAGGTGTCCGTTGTAGAGAGATGTCCGTTGTAGAGAGGTGTCCGTTGTAGAGAGGTGTCCGTTGTAGAGAGGTGTCCGTTGTAGAGAATTGGGTGTTGTAGAGAGGTGGCCGTTATAGAGAGGTGACCGTTGTAGAGATGTGGGCGTTGTAGAGAACTGGGGGCGTTGTGGGGAAGTGGCCGTTGTAGAGAGGTGACCGTTGTTGTAGAGGTGGCCGTTGTAGGGAGGTGGCCGTAGCACAGAGGGTGCCGTTGTAGGGAGGTTCAACTGTACACCCTTGAACCATGTCCGTGGTTGCCATGGAGTAGCAACAAACCCAGTAACAGCGTTTTTAGCCATGTATCTTTGACACGTTTGAACCCTGACGCTGATTTAATGTCTCCATCAGGTGGGATCAACGAATATTAGTCATTTAATTACGCCTCGAGGGCGAGTATTTGCAGAACTTACTATCACAACACTGGCACCCAACCACTATTTAGTCGTTACTGGTTCTGGTTCGGAGTATCACGATCTCAGGTAATATGTAGAAATTTGACAACGTTATAATTAAAATTATTGAGAGCTATTTCCTAGAATACTTCAATGAGAAGAAATGTATTAACTACAGTGTAGGCAGTGCTTCCACTTTTTATTTGCATAGCCCAGTCACTATGGGGGAGGGTTTAGATAAACAAGAGAAACAAAGAACTTTTGCAAAGAAGGTTAATAATATCTGACCCCTCCCCCCATGGTGACAGGCCCGTGGAAGGAAATTTCCTTGCAAAGTGGATGATGATGATGATGATGATGATGATGGTGGTGGTGGTGGTGATGGTGATGGTGATGGTGATGATGATGGTCATGGCGATAATGGTGGAGTGATGGTCATGATAGTGACGGTGATCAGGAGAACGGTAGTAATGGTGGTGATAGTGATGATTGTGCCGGTGATGATAGTATAATGGTGATGATGGTAGTGGTGTTGATTATCACGATGGTGGTGTGGTGGTGATGATGATGGTGGTGGTGATGATGATCGTGATGATGGATGGTATAATGGTGATGATGGTAGTGGTGTTGACTGTCACGATGGTGGTCCACTGGTGTGGGATGATGGTGGTGGTGATGATGATCGTGATGATGGTATAATGGTGATGATGGCAGTGGTGTTGATTGTCACGATGGTAGTCCACTGGTGTGGTGGTGGTGATGATGGTAGTGGTGTTGATTATCACGATGGTGGTGCACTGGTGTGGTGGTGCACTGGTGTGGTGGTGATGGTGGTGGTGATGATGATCGTGATGATGGTATAATGGTGATGATGGTAGTGGTGTTGATTGTCACGATGGTGGTGCACTGGTGTGGTGGTGATGATGGTGGTGGTGATGATCGTGATGATGGTAAAGGTAATAATGATGATGGTAGCCATGCTGATGGTGGTGATAATAGTAATGATGGTGATGGCAATCCACTTATAGAAAATGGTCATGACGGTAAGGAGGAGATCACCAACACTCAAGCTTTAAACAATTGATAGATGACACCTGTCTGTCTTTTAGGTGGCTGAATGATTATGCAAGAAATTACTCAGACGTGACTATAACCAATATAACAGATGATTACGGTACACTGGGCATTGCAGGTCCTCGTTCACGAGATGTGCTCAGTAAGCTAACAGACACGGATATGAGCCACAAGAATTTTAAATTTCTAACGGTAAAAGATATGGAAATTGGAGGAATTCCTGTAAAAGCTCTGCGTCTATCCTATACAGGTGAGCCGTGGAGTTTACAGCTCGCAGTTTGGTTATCGTAAATATTTACCGGATCTGGTAACTCACTACACTATACTAACTTCATTATACTGGATAACTATATCGGTTATATATAAACTGTTCTCCCTAGAGGTCCACTAAGGGCCATCCCTAATTGCTCCAGTGTTACTATAGGAGGAAACTGGAGCAAACTAAACTAACTTCATTTATACTAGATACCCCAATTAGTCATAATCTGTTCTCCCTGGAGGTCCAGTAAGGGCCATCCCTAATTGGGCCAAGAAACCAGAGTATCTGGAGAAAACTTGTGTGGTGTTTGGCACAGAGTCTAACTGGAAGTACTCTTCTCAGATTCGGCCAAGGTGAAATTTTAATCTGATAACTGCACCGAACAGGAGTCCAACCCGAGTTGTCGACGTGAAAGGCATGTACGCTAGTAACCACTGTGCCACCAACCCACATACTAATTAATTCTCAGGAAAAATCCTTAACACAAGACGTGAATTGAATGCGTAACCTTCTGAAATGTATTTTCGGCAAGTATAGTCAAGCTGTTGTTGCTAATCCCCTATACCACATTTTTGAATTTCTTGCTAATTGTGTTTATTATTATTTGTATGAGTTTATATGTATGTATGTTAAACAATATACGGTAACTATTAAACAATATTTAGCCACACCATAACGTTTATTCTTTTTTCATCCACACAGGCGAGCTTGGCTGGGAAATATATTGCAAAATGGACGACCTTAGTCCACTCTACGACGCTTTAATAGAAGCTGGCGAAGAATATGGCATTGGAGATTTTGGAACGTACGCCATGACCAGCTTAAGGGTAGAGAAAGGATTCAGAGCTTGGGGTTCAGAGGTACGGGCTTTTTTTTTACTCAGCTTTAAGACTAGAGAGAGGACTTAGAGCTTGGGGATGAGCCGTTGGATTCAGAGATTAGGGACTTTAAGATTCAGACAACGGACTACGGCTACGGTAGAAAGTTTAACAGTGGTATTATTAAATGGTGGTGTATTTATACATTCAAATTTCAAGATTATCGCACGGACTCGCCATGTTCTTAAATTCCTGAAGAGATATACACTTGTTCAATCTATGCTAGTCGCGAGAGTAAGGTTAAGCTTTCCCAAGGCTTCTGTAGTGATTCACGTTCCGCATTGTCTTTACAACGTAAAAATGCTTTTTCTACGTTGCCAACAGAGTCACGACGGCATGCAAATTACTCTTGCGACCGTCATTTGCAAAAGCTCTTTGTATATGACATAAAAATCTATTGTTCAAACACGTTGCCGTAGTCGTATAGTCGTTGTGTTTTCTTAAAGTCCCTATTGAGGATCAGAGGGGTGATATATCAGTATAAGGAGATGTGATATGGAAGAAAGTGTATATGAGAGGGTAATAAATAACTGCTGTAAGTTATAATTCAGTTGTTATTATTTATTTATTTATTATCTTTACAACCATGCAAGAATGCAAATATACAGTACATAAAGAGTGCAAAACTTAAACATGATTGAAGGAATGATTAACAGGACACGAGTCCCATGTGAAGACCAACCCAACAAAAAAATTACCTAATAAACGTTAAGTAAACACACGATAAAAAGACAACAACAAATACACAAATTACATAAGAATAAAGATTTAAGAGCAACGACATTTAGAACAGAAACTTTTCCAGGTGCGCAGTCTATTAACATCGAAATTGGAATCTAACTTAGAAGGGTAGTGAATGTAAAGTTCATGTTTAAAAATGGAAACAGAAGTATTATTATATATACGAACTATCGGAGAGAGATTGTTCCAGAGAAAGACAATCCTGTTGAAAAAAGAATTTCTAAAAAGAGAAGTCCTACAAGGATTGGCTTGAAGCAAGTTGTTTTGACTTGAACGAGTGCGAGACGAGCGGATAGAAGAAAAAGTAACAAAACGGGAGGTATCTAGATCGTAGAGACCTTGTTTACACTTAAAAAAGAAGAGAAGATCCTTAATTTCAGGCCAAAGATATAGGCAATAAGTTAAGCTTTTTGAGACGGTCGGAGTATTCAGAGATTGCGGTTCAGAGAGTGAGAAGGAGGTGCGATGTGGAAGAACGTGTATATATACGAGAGGAAAATAGGAACTGTATTAGAAAATTCAGGGCTCGTTCTTCGTGTACCGGATACAGAATACGTCACAGCTACATTTTGTACCAGACGCAAAGTTTTGGAATCAGTTGAATTGCTCCGTTCTTTTAAACAGGGCTCCTGTCTAAATATTGTTTAAAAATAAATAAATAAAATTTAAAAATCGCTAAATTTTGCATTAAACATGAATTGAAGTATTCCTTGAAAAATTAAGCGAATATTTTTTTGAAAACCAAAGCAATCCAACTGATTCCAAACTTCTGTGTTCGGTACACGAAGTAGAAGCCGAATTCGAATTCGGGCTCTTAAGGATCAGAGAGGTGTTAAGGGACGTGATGTGGAAGAACATTGAGGATCAGAGGGGTGATAAGGAGATGTTATATCGAAGAAAGTGTGCAACTGTACACGAGAGGGTAATAAAAACTATATAATTCTAACTTTGAGGATCAGAGAGGTGATATGGAAGAAAGTGTATATGAGACGATAATAATAACTAGATTAGAATTCAGAACTCCTGTTCATCTTGCTTTTATTATAATTTAGATGAACATGGACACGAATCCATTCGAAGCAGGACTTGGATTTTTCATCAAACTTGATAAGGTGGGTACAATCATAGTCTATTTAAGAAATGGCTCATGGTTTAGCGTGCTCCCTCGAGTTATGGATGCACGCGGGAAATTGGGAGAGCACGAAAAAATCGTAAGAGTTGGTCGAGGCGTAGCCGCGACCAACTCTAGATTTTTTAGTGCTCTCCAAATTTCCCAAGTACATCCATAACTCGATGGAGCACACTAAACCATGAGCCATTTCTTTTATAACATAGCATTAAATCCTTTCACAAGCCGGCGAATCGTTTTGGTTGTTGTGTTTTTCTACTTTCGTAGCCAAGTCTCTTTTGTTCACTAAAATCCAACCAAAGGACAGTTTAAACTCGGTTAATCAGACCCAGTTTATGCCTTCTGGGTCGTTGTTCTTTATTACTCAATAAAATTAAATGGCTCTGTATTTTGAACTCAATTTAAACTCAGTTTTGTTTTGAAATTTTCTCCCGCGCTTTTTTTGCCGTGCTCCATCGAGTTATGGAGCACGCACGACAGCCAATCAAAACTGTTGCTATATAAAAGCTATGTTATAATAAGAGATGGTCTGGAAACTCAGCAAAACTCTTTGTTCTATCTTTTTATTCCCATGTTTATGCAAACTTCTGCACGGTGAGAACTATGTATTTGTGGTATAATGAAGCAGTCATCCAATAGCAGCGTTCAGGTTCAATCGCTCAACCGTGTTATTATTACTCTGGCTACCTGTAGTAGGCCGAGGTGTTCTTGCACATTATTGGTAGATTTTGTGATTGCTGCAATAACACTACAATCAGCATATTTTACCCAAACAACGCCTGACCCAGGCGTCTTGTTGAAATATTAGAGAGCTTAAGCATATTAGGCGTTTTTGAGACACGGACGGTGACCGGAAGAACAGGAATATAATACAGAACTACTGAACCGCGTATTCTTTGAAAAGACTTCTTTACCCAAAACAAAGGCTATAAATAATAATCACATATCTAAACCGTTAGCTCATAAGCTCAAATTTTATCTTTATGTAAAAATACAGATCCTTTATTTTATATTGTAATGTAATGAAATTATCCCCTTAAAATACAAGCTTTCTACTTTAAAAGCATGTATATTGTAGTTAAACAACGATGACAGGCCTCAACGTTCTAGAAGTTCCCGTTGTCGCAAGAACGTCAAAATGCTCTCAATGACGTCTTGTGTAGAACCTCGTGTAGAACGACGGCGTTCACTTTGCTCTTGGGATTTTACATTGCTCATTATAATTGTTTTGAATGAAAAATGCTATTGAATTCAATCGCCGTCCGTGGCTCTAAAACGCCTGTATGCTTAAGCTCTCTATTAATTAGGGAAAAACAAAAGGTTTGTGCACGGTGAAAACCGCCTCAACATCAAATCACAGCTAATAGGCGTTAGGAAGTTTGCCGAGTTTCCAGACCATATGTTGATTGACTCTCGTACAATCTGGATGTTGTGCGTTATCAAAAGTCAATGTATCATAAGATCGTGCATATAGTCTAACTTTATAAAAATCTTTTATAGCCGACTGATTTCATTGGCAAGGAAGCCTTGAAGAAGATCAAGGAAGATGGTTTGACTCGAAAGTGTGTTTGCCTCACTGTTGACACCAGTGATGTAGACCCTGAAGGAGATGAAACAGTTTGGCAGAACGGAAAGGTACCTTACTCCTATTTCTAATATTGATCATAACATTTATTTACCCAAAAATCATTTTAAAATCATAAAAATGCGGCCCCAAGCAATGTTATATTATTAGTCATTATCCTTCAATGAACCGGACTGTGTTCCGAATCGCATTAAATCTGAAACTCCGAACCGTCTATACTACTTCAGCGGTTGCCAGATTATGTTTTCCCGCCATTTTGTATCGCACTCCATATTTTGTATCCATAGCGTAGGTTTTAGAGAACCCGAGCACTTAGTTGAGACAGAGTTGGAAAAAGTATTCAACCTTCCTCTGGATGAGTTTTTAAGTTTAGATAACCTTCCTCAAAATATATAGCGAGAATTTTGTGTTTTGCAACGTTCATAAAACTGCGTGACTTTTACAGTACCTTGGTTTTCTAGGTTTTCCTATATAGGTAAGCTTTGGCACACTACAATAGCTACTAATAACTGACCGCTGCCTACTAACTACCCTCGACTGCTGTGAAGATACAGACATCACAGCAGACATCAGCGTACATGTCTCACACATGTAACTGCTGCCACTGCCAGTGCTGCATAATTGTTGGTTAGCCAATGTTTTGCTGGTCAGTTGTAACTTTCTCAGATTACCAAATGTGTTGTTTCACGTGTTTTCACTTTAAACCTTCCTCACTAAAGTAAACCTTCCTCCGGGTGGTACCCGCATACCAGCAGCATTTTTCCAACTCTGAGTTGAGATGTTGTTTTAATGAACAGAGGAGCATGGTAGAAGCATTCACAGAAAATTTTAAGACAATCTGATGTATAGTTTTCACGTTATTCACTCCACATTTTGCCATGGCTAGTTCTTGGAGAAAATGTGAGCTTTCAGTAGCAATGCCTTATGACGTTATACGCAAATAGACAACTATGCTTAAGAACAATGGATTTGAGCATTAATGGTCCATTTGCGTACTTCGTATAATTATATCTTACTAGATGTTTTGGTGTGTAGTATCGCTGTATATTTTTACGAGTTGTGCCGCCTGCGAGTCAAAATACAAACGAGTAAAAATATACAGCGATACTACACACCAAAACATCTTATAAGAGATTTATTATACAACTGCTCTCATCAACAAATTTTTATGGAAAAAGAAAACTCTAAAAAGACCAGAGAAGTAGCGTGACTTGCACCAAGACAAAATAATAAGCATACATGAAGTAGTCCCCCGTGTGATAAATTTGATTGGCTATCCAAAAAACTAACTATCCAAATATCGCTGTATATTTGTACTTATTTTTAGCGTTATTTGCACAGTTTTTAATGCAGTTATATAATTAGGCATTGTTACTGAGGACCCAAATTTATCCAAAAATAAACTATCCATGACAAACTTTGAGAGTTAATAGCGCGAAGAATATACACTAGATACTCGAAATTTTCCGTGAATGCTCCTACCATGCTCTTTTCATCAAAACAACAAAATTGCCGAGGAATTTTTCACTTCAAGTCACTGACCCCAACACCACTTTCTTGTAGGTTGTTGGTGTCACCACATCCGGGTGTTTTGGTTGGCAAGTGAAAAAGAGCGTTGCATACGCATTACTTCCCGTCGAGCTTTGCGACAAAGGAACTGAAGTGGAGGTCGAGTTACTTGGCGAAAAGCGTTTAGCTCGGGTGGAAAATGATCCTCTGGTCGACATAGAAATAGTTCGTCACAGAAAAGCGTTAAAAGCTGCCAAAAAGACATGAGTGGAGGGACACATATTCAAATCAATTTGTAGGTTAAATTAAAGAATAATCAATGTATATGCTCCAGCCGGCTGGGAAATTAATTAGAAACCTAGGGGAAGAAATAAATATGAAATTTTTTTTTGCTTTGTTGATTGAATTTGTTCAGGAAAAGTAGGTGTAATTATTTTCATTTCGCCTTGTTTCCTCTCTTGTCCCTTCCTTAGTGTCCTTGGAATCCTCATCCGTCTCCTTTAAGGTGCTGTTACACGATGCGATTTTTCTTGCAACTTGCAACAAATTTACCCATGAAAAAAAACAACTCGCGAGTTGCAAGAAGGGTGTTGCAGGTTCAGCAACTTGCGAACTTTGTTGCAAGTTGCAGCAAAAAGTAGAATCCATCCAACTTTTCTTGCAACTTGCAACACGGCAAAAATAACAAAATCGCAAGTTGTTAACCTGCAACAAAAACCGCATGGTGTAACGCTAGCTTTATATGATCCTCCGTTTCTTCAATGTCCTCTCCTGCCTATTATCTAGGTTATCCTTAGTGTTCTGGAAGTCCTCGTCCGTCTCCTTTAGATTATCCTCAAGGTCCTCCTGTCTTTTCTAGGTTATCCTTAAGTGTCCTTGTAGTTCTCGTCCATATATTCTAGATAATCCTTAAGGTCCTATCCCTTCTAGATTATCCTCAGGCTCTAAGGTCCTCTCTTGGCCCTTCTAGGTTATCCTTAGTGTGCGCGAAGTCCTCATCCGTCTCCTTTAGATTATCCTGAAGGTCATCTTTTGCCCCTTCTAGATTATCCTTAGTGTGCGCGAAGTCCTCATCCGTCTCCTTTAGATTATCCTGAAGGCCATCTTTTGCCCCTTCTAGATTATCTTTAGTGTCCTCGAAGTCCTCGTCCGTCTCCTTTAGATTATCCTCACTTTCGTCAAGGCTCTCTCTTGTCTCTTCCAGATTACCCTTGGTGTCCTTGAAGTCTGCCTTCTCTAGATTATCCTCTTCAAGGTCCTCTCCTGTCCCTTCTAAGTTATCCTCAATGTCCTTGAGGTCCTCATCTGTCTCCTTTAGATTATCCACGGCCCTGTCCTCAGCATCTTTTAGGTACCAGCTCGCTTCGTCAACATTATCCCCAGCACTCTCCTGGCTATCCTTAGTGTCCTTGAAGTCCTCATCCGTCTCCTTTATATTATCCATAGTCCTGTCATCAGCATCTGTTAAGCCCCTACTCACCTCGTCTGCATCACCCCCAGCCCTCTCCTGGCTATCCTTATTTTTCTCCATTGTCTTGTGACTATCAGCAGCGTCCTCAAGACTCACACTTATCCCTTCTAGACTTTGCCCAGCTCCGTTTAAAACTTCCACTTCTGTAAGACCATCTTTTCCCAATGCGACTCCAGGATCCAGTTTCTGAACCATCAACCAAGCATCCTCATTCTCGACATTCTCTAAACTAAGTTGGTGTTGTGGCACAACTTCTATGTTTCTAGCAGTTTCAGTCCGCTCGGTACTCTCCGTTACTAATTCTTCGTTCCCAGAAGTCCCAATTGTCCTAACATGTTCCTCATCACCTTCAGTACCCGTCTTATCACTTCGTACAGCCGTTGTATCTTCCGATGTGTCTCCTTTCTCGCTTTGTGTATTTTTATTTAAGTTTGTAGATTCAACTTGATCTCGCTCTGATTTACTTCTCCCTTCTTTCTTTATTTTGCTATCCACATTGTGCTCTTTCCTGTTAACGACGTAGGTCGGTTCATCTGGAGTTTCCTGCTCGAGCCTGTCTTCCATGTCTTGACGAAGATTGAAAGTTGCTTAAAACAGACAAATAAATGAAAGAAACAATTAATTAACAGTATAGCATCATCTAAATCTTTTTTAAAAGTCTCACCCAACGCGTTGCACAACACCAGACTCAGATATTGTACAGAAACTCAATCATTTACTGTACCTTCCTTTGAAACGAAAAAAACTTTTCTTGACGTATAGCTTTTCTTTCTGTTAGTGCGCTCAATCTGATGACCTACTGCAAAACAACGATAACAGGAGCGCAACTAGGGGAGGTTCCACCCCCTGCCCTTTTTGTGAGACCTCTAATACTAGGTTAGACACTAGATAACCAAATAATTAATCGTCTGTTGTAGTACGCAATACAATTCTCCGCAATGCCAAATCTGGCGAGACTCAGAGGCTTCTAGTTCGGCTTCAATATCGTACCAGTTTGTAATACGCTACACCAAGTTTTCCCTAAAAACAACCGCTTTTCTGAATTTGTGGGCTCAGCTTTCGAATCTCATGACGAAAATGAACCAATCATAGAGATAGAGCTGGATTTTGGCAACCTGTAGGGCCTGTAGGGTATGTTGGTGTGATAACTTCTTCATTTTTACAGTAAAATTTCAACTATACTCGCTGTAGAATTAGATGAAAAAGTTCGCTCAAATTGCTGCAAATGGTGTTTCCGAGGTTCTAGATTCCAAAAATTTCCGGAGGAGGACCCCCGGACCTCCCTACAAATGTGGTCACTAATTGCTTCTACTGTCCCCCTCCCACATTTTGACACCTTGCTACGGCACTGATTGTTGTTGTGGTTGTTGAGTGTTCTTGAAGAAGCATAACGAGGATATCTAGTATCCCAAATTGTTTAGAATACTGAACGACTTTGCCCTTTTTTTGCGTTCAACCCCAGCCCTCGAAATTTTCTAGTTGCGCCCCTGGATAATCCCGTCTTGTCCTGGCACAAGTTTAAAATAATTCTGTCACTTTGGAGTCAGAAAAAAATGTCTGACAACATTGGGTGTAAAATACTATGCTGATGCACGAGGAATGGTTTGCTGAATCAAAATATCAGTATTTTCAGAGAAAATGGAGGTAAAAGTTTCCTTAGCTAGTTTATATAAATTCTTCCTCCGATATCCAAACTACCGACACGGTCCTGATTTCCTTTGTGTTTTCCGGATGAAGTATTAATGAGTATTAATGTGTTGAAAAAGTAGTAAACCAAGGGAAAGCCTAACAGAACGTCTGCTCGCAAGCTAGGCATAGCCGAGCTTTTTTAATCAATTTCGAGGTGTTTTGATATCAGATCAAACACAAGTTTCTTTTTTCACAGATCAAGTAAAAGAAATGATTTGAAGGAAACACTGTTATTTGGTTTTATTGTTGGAATAATATGCCCCTCTCTTCAAATTTCCTGCTCACTCATTTAAGATCCCCAAATTTTGGAAGACTCGAGATTTGTTGTATAAAACAAATTCTTTCCATTTTGGCCGTTTGTTGCCCATTCATAGAGACTTCGGTCCTTTCATCTCATACGGTATGCGGTCGCTTGATAGACTCGTACCTGCGGTGCCTATACTAAGCCGGGCCTGTTTATATGATCCCGGTGTACCGGGATGTCCCGGTTGCTCAGGATGAATTTCATCCCGGCTTTATATGGAGTAAACAAAGTGCTCGTCCCGGTTGACTGGGATGAACTTCATCCCGGGTCAAAAAGCGCGGGAATTTAAAGAAATGGACAAAAAAGCAAAATCTCACCCTAATTCTACTATGTTAGAAGTTATTTCACTTTTATTCAGTGTTTTGTCTTTAGACCTGACCGTTTGGACGAAATTCTGACCGTAATATTCAAAGTTACAAGCATTGTAGTTCAGTAAACTTCATCCCGGTGTAATGGGATGTCGCGTTTATATGGGGAAAAATCTGTCCCGGTGTACCGAGATCCCGTTTGCTTCAACCGAGATCCCGGTACACCGCGAACATAACAGTAAATTATCTACAAGCCGAGATCCTGGTACACCGGGACGTCCCGGTACACTGGGATCATATAAACAGGCCCTAAGAAGGTTTCCGATTGGCCTAGATAACGTGGCTCAAGCAAACACCCTAACCCTAATCAGTAACGGGCATGGAAGAGAGCAATTGCGGTGCCTGGAAGTTAGCTGCGCAGCTAACTTTCGGCAGCTTTATATTCTGCCTGCGAGTTCGTTCGTGAGGAATCAATAGCAAGCGACATTTTTTGGCGCAACATTTTTAACGCGATGTTTTTAACGCCACAGAATGACCGCTTTTTAGCATTGTGTCTGGTTGACAATGTGATCAGCCAATCTGAAAACTCGTTCATATTTGGCTGGTCTTTACCGACAGACGAAGTTGGTTAGCTAAGCAGGCTAGGTTAGGACTAATAAGGTTAGGACTGGCGAGTTTCAGGGTGTTGCGCGTGCATCATTTTTCAAAAAAAACTGGCAAGCTCCATTCAAAGTAAACATACTGTTTAAAATAAGCAAAATGTAGATACAGTTTCTGGATATAAAACATTGTTATTCTGCTGCTGTTGGCTCGCTAGCAAGTCTGTTTGCCATTGCTTACTTTGTGGGGAGCCCGCCAATTCCTTTCCAAAACGATGCGCACGCAACACCCTGAAACTCGTCTATTGAGAAGGTAATGAAATAAAAAATGTAAAGATATTATGAGTGGTATTGTATATACACGTAATGCATGTGGTACATTTGCAAGCTTGTTGTATTAATGTAACAGATATCAAGTAATAAAATTTGTAATTAATTATTAAAATTCTTTTAGAATAGTGCTGGACCGCTGGTTTCATCTGAGAAGATTTGTAATATATCTTCCTTTTCTAAAATTTCATCTTCATGGATCTCTATCTAAGTTATATAGAGATCAGTGACTTTTGCACTGTTAAAGACTTAAAGTTGACGGAAGTGACGACTATGCAGGAATCTGTACAGTGGTTTTTATATAGACAAATTCCTGCATAGACAACACTTCTGTCAACTAGCTTTAACAGCAAAAAAGTCCATGAAGATGAAATTTTAGAAAAGGAAGATATATTACAAATCTTCTCAGGTTTCAAATATCCTACTTTTACAAATACGTAAAATCCCCAATCATGATATGGGCACCTGAAGGGATGACAGTAGTGCTGTGCAAACTCCGGTTTTTCAGCTCCGGCTGCTTTACAGCTCAAATATCCGGCTCCGGCTTCTATAGTAAGTTTGTTGACAACTGACAGCAGAGCTCCGGCCTCCGGCGCTCCGGCGCACAGCACTAGATGACAGCCATTTATCATCAATGTATTGCACATACCTTCAAACGCTTCAGGGTGTTGCTTCTTTAGTTTGCCTTTGAGACGTCTAAAATGAACAGATTTACATGTATATTTCATTATTAAAATCTAATACTGTATAACACTACAGCACCCTAGAACCAGGGTACTGTGTTGCTGCTCAACTGTTTAAATTTTTAAATTAAGTTAAACACTTAATTAAACACTTTATAAAAAAATAAAGACAAAAAAAAAACAGTATTATTTTCTTTTTTATAAATAAAAAAAAATAATAGTTTTTTTTTTTGTCTTTATCTTTTATTAACAATATTTTTTTAGCAATTGTTCCAAAAGCCAAAGGCTTAACTAGGGAATTCTTGCTACATTGTTATTTCACTAAAAAAACGATATTGGATAACAGATGGTCAAATACAATTTAGATTAAGAGAAACACTTACAGTTAACAATGAAGTCTTGAACATATAAGAACAAATTCACATTAATTTGAAAGGAAACGTCAGGATTTCCATATAAAATCCATGTCTGTACGCAAGACTGTCTAGATCTAGCAGCATTTGACCATTTTGTACCAATTACAGTCAAACTGGGTGTTCTCTTGCGAGCTACATTGCAATACAGTATTAATAGACGAACCAGGCGGAAAGCGTAATCTTGTCAGGAATATTAAAGCCCAGCATATAATTTTAAAAAGCCCCATATTGAAAGAGACATGAGTTATTTCAAATTTTTTATTAAAACTAACGTTTCGTTGCTAATCCTGCAACATCTTGTTGTTTTTAAACCTATTAGATGCCTTTCAAGTTTTTTCCGTTTTAAAGATCAAATTCCTTTTGCTTTAAGATCACGCGTAGTTTATAAATTTAAGTGTCATGACTGTGAGTCATTGTATGTTGGTGAAACCATTCGCCATTTACACACGCGTGCTTCTGAACACATGGGAGTTTCGGCTTACACGGGAAAGCCTCTTTCTTTGAGTTCCTGGTCTGGAGTTTTAGCACACCACAAAAAAACCGGCCACCCTGTTTCTTTAACAGATTTTTCTATTCTAAGCTCTTCTTCTTCCAATTTTGAACTCCTTCTTAGAGAAAGTCTGCTTATTAATAAGTTAAATCCTTCACTCAATGCCAAAATCAGTTCTCTTCCTTTAAACTTATTTTGATTTATACACACGTTTTTCTTTATATTTTTCTATACTTGTCTTGACACATAACTGAAAACATTCTATCATACCTGTTACTTCACACTGTAATTTATTAACTGTCACTTCCACCCCTCTCTCAGTTACTCATTTCCTGTTATTGTAAATATATTAGCATATAAGTCGAGATAACCTTGTAAATAATTATTCACTCTGAAGATGTTGCAGGATTAGCAACGAAACGTTAGTTTTAATAAAAAATTTGAAATAACTCATGTCTCTTTCAATATGGGGCTTTTTAAAATTATATGCTGGGCTTTAATATTCCTGCAATACAGTATTCTCACGCAATATTGCAAATGCAATGTTGATTGACAAGTTGCTGTGAGCAATTTGCTGCAAACGTTTTGGGATTCGGGAATATTTATTTCTGAAATTCAACATTTCTTTACTTAAACTACCATTTGCATTGCTGAAAATATTATCTACCCACCAACAGCACTATTTTAAACATAAATTAGTATTTATACTCAAAAGAAAGACAAACCTTTAAAGGAATCTACTGATGAATCTTCACTAGACATTTTCAAATTGCTCAATATTGACAATCAACATTGCAATATTGTGGCACGATATTGCAAAGTAGCATCACAGAATAGTAATACAACCACAAGTCCAACTCGAGTGAAAACTTGTCTGCATTTCTTCAATGCACAGGCGCGATATTTTACACCATCCTACACCATCCTGGCAAGTTCCCCCAGCTGGAGTTTTAAGTTTAACCTTCTTTTGAAGGTCCAAACTGCCAGGGGAACTTGCCAGGATGGTGTGGGATGGCGTAGGATGGTGAGGAATCAAGTTGCGCGAGGCGACATGTGCGAGGATATAAACTTCAAAGGTTCCGACGCGAGTTGGACTTCTCGCTGTATTACTATTCTGTGGTAGCATGCAAGAGAACATCCAGTTTCACTGTAACTGTGCTTCAGAGGCAAAAAGATTGATATGAAGAGCAGCATATCGGTTACAGTTAAAAAAGAAATGTAGAACACTCTTTTGCAGAGTATTTACTTATGCTTATTAGGCCAAATAAAAGAAATGTTGTGGTTCCGGCTACCCAACCCGACCCTAGTTTAGCTCCACCAACCCTGCATATTTTTGTTTCGTTCCCCGCAGGAACGAAACTGTTACTGTATTAGCTTTCCATTGACATCACAAAAGAAACTGTCATCACAGATGAAAATCGTCCAATCGTAGTGCAGTGTTGTTGACATAACTGTGATCTTATCCAATGAAATCAAAATTCCGCATAAAAAATTTTGTTGGAGGCGTGGTTAAACGCCAAAACGAAGTGAAAATATTGCTGATCTAGAGTAATTTGAAGACGTAAACAATCCCGTGCGAAGAGCGAATCATCAATCTTGTGCTGTAGAAAGTAGGAACTTTCCCCTCGTTGAACTCGAGAATGCATTCGTTATGTATGGCAACTGCGCGTTCCAAAAGGTCAGTCGCACTGTTTCACGCGTGTCTAATAATTTTAAAATATAGCTATTTTATGAACAATGTCAATAGTTTGAGGTTAGAAGTTCGTTATCATTCATTTGTGGCCCATCTAAATGGATTATTCTGATTCGAGAATTAAACTATGACCTATGACGACGAAAATGATGATAGTCCGTTATTGACCTAATTTATATTGATCCTTTTGGCCTTGGAAATTTATGGATTTGCTATTGGCGATTATTCAATAAATACCGCGGTGTCAAAAAAATCAGCTGCATGAAATTTAAATTTAAATGCGACGTGCTAGCGTCTCGCAATTTTCCCGAGAAAGCAATTATTTTGGTAACGTTTTATTTTCCTCCTATAGACGGTCAGAAGAGTATTGCTACTGAATAGAAGATTTACGTTGCCAAAATAATTGCGTTCTCACGAAAATCGCGGGACCGCTAGCACGTCACATTTAAATTCAGTCGAATTTATGCGACTGCGAATAACCTGAAATAATCAATAGAGCCTGCCCTCTGGACTGCGGAGGAGAGAGTAATCCGTCATGATCAGACGGTACAACGTCTGAAATGTGTGTTCGTTTTATTAGACGAAGCTTAAATTATTTTTTGTAGTTTTATTATAATCTTCTCGCTTCAGCATATTTCTAGTTTGTTTATATGCAAAACAAAAATCGTCTAAATTAAATTTGTCGTATGAAACGCAGGCGCATAGTAAAAATTGTCGCGCCAGTCTACATGGGGGAAATAATTAGTTGAGCTAAAATTCGTCACTGCTTTTGAAACAGACCCTCATAAACGACTGACCGGAACGAAACAGCTATTTCTTTTAAGAAATAGTTTCTTGTTGCCAGTGATTTTTAGGTACTCATTCCCAGAAGATGAAAATGGTGGGGATTGTGGCTTGCCATACACCCTCATGCCTCTCTCCTCCACAGAGGCTTCGCGTGTTTGTGTTGATACTGAGTAGCAATGTTGCTACTTCGTGTTAGACCTCAGTATCAACACAAACATGCGAAGCCTCTGCGGAGGAGAGCCCTCAAAAGCCCTCATGCATATTTGCTGCGAGCACTGGTGAGCAGCCCACTATTCTTGACACAGATCTTGATTATCGCGATTTTTGTTTGTCACGATGATTTTGAGCGCGCGTATGTCCAGCGGTGTCAGAGCCATTCGAGGTAGGTACTTCATGTTAGGGTACATATAGTGGTTATATATATATTTAATATATATATGCTTATGACATATAGTGGTGTAACATATTCTTAGTTATTTTTAGCATATTATTTAAGTTATAGTTGGTTTAGTTATTGACATTTCCGTTATTGGTTGCACTCATTGTTCCTTAATTGTTATTCTGAGCTACATGTTATTACACACCTCGCATTACACCTGTTTATTAAACCATAATATTAAACCTGTGAGGCATTGGTGTTATAATAAAATTATTTTTGTTGTTCTGAAGTCATTAATCTTACTGTACCAATTATGCATTTATTATGATCTTGAAAAGTTTCACTGAATTGGCTGTTGAGCGTTTAAAGACCCATTTCCACTCAGAAAAATTTCCGTCGGACAAGAAAATTTCTTTTGTCTTAAAGCCATAAGTTGTGCCTGAAAGTCACAGAAAAATTGTCTGTCTGAGGAAAATTTTCCCAAGTTGAAATGGGCCTTTGCAGTTTTCCTGGCAGTGGGCCAAAACACTCTCAACACCCTCAGGACTCCCCAAAAATATGTGTGTATATATGGAACTCGTTGTTTTAATAATATATTAGTGTATTATGATGTACTGTTGCCCAGTATTTACTCGCATCATTTCACTTACAATTTGTAATTCTAGTTAAAGTATTTATTGACAAATGTATGCAGAATCTAATGGGGATAAATAAACATAAATACGGAGAGGAAGGGAAAGAAAAGAAAAGAAGAGAAGAGAAGAGAAGAGAAGAGAAGAGAAGAGAAGAGGAAAGGAAAGGAAAGGAAAGGAAAGGAAAGGAAAGAAAAGAAAAGAAGAAAAAAAAGCAAAAAATAAAACAAGAAAAAAAACCAGAACCCCCCCCCCCCCAACCTACCACCCTATTTTTTTCAAGATGTAACCAGAACAACACATTTTTTATTTAGCCTTACCTTATTCTAACAGTATTTACATTACCTTATTCTTAGAAATACATTTGTCAAGTCTTTCTTCAAATCCACCAGCAATCTTGTATGTTGAACAAACATGTGTTGTAAGACATCATATTTTGAGGAAGAGAAGTCATTGAATTTTCCAAGTAATTCATTGGTTTTCACAAAGCTCTTTAGACTAGTATAAGTGCAACAAAATTACATATTAAATAATTTAAACAAAATTACATATTAAATAAAAAGGTAGATCCGTTGATGTACTGCCAATAAAAGTGTGTAGCACAACAACCATGTGACAAAAATACACCATTGAAATAGATTTACAGTCAAACCAAATATTCTTTCCCACGCGACCTTGCAATATTGATAGCAAAATTGCAATATTGTAGCAACATTGCACTTATAGGAATACAGTAGCATGTTGCTAAAAATTCACATTTTAAATATCGAACTTCACATAATATGAAGTTCTATTGAAAGTCAGAACAACTAACTTTAAGTAAATTTCATGTTATGTGAAGTTTGATATTTAAAATGCGAATATTTAGCAACTTGCCAAGGAGTCACTGTGTTTTGTTAGCAAGTCAACGTTGCAATGTTGCTGTCAATATTACAAGGTCATGTGGTAAGGAAATAAATACAGTTAACAGGTAGGGTGAGGCGGTTTTTATAAAAAAACAAAAACCGAAAACCACCCAAGAAAAACTGAAAAATCCGAGTGAACCGATTTTTTTAAAACGCGTTCGAAACCATAGTTAAAAAAAATGCATGACGCCACTCGTGCAAGATTTCAGTTTCAAAAACAATTGTATTGATTATAATATCCTAACTACGAATTACAAAGAAACATGCAGTACATAAGATAAATTTTACATTCAGGGGAATCATCCAGTTTTTTGGCTTTCTTGAAGAAATGCCAAACAGCACTTTGACTCATTTTGGCAGAGAAATGTTACCAGTAACCAACAGTTTCGGACAGCGTAACAAAGTATTCCAAGTTTCAATGAACGGTTACTTAAAAAGGCAAAGCTGAAAGAGCATGAGTCAGAAAATATATGCGATATAACATTGAAAGCGAAAATTGGCTAATTATTCATGTTACGCTCCGACTGTTTATGAGTCTACACCAATTTTACTCTAGACCTGTCTTCGCACAGGTCCACCTTCATTTGAGCCAATCAAAATTCATCTTCATTTGATCTGCTTATGCGTTCAAGCTCGTGCGAATCTGAATTGAAGCTTTTCAGTAATTTCCATTCTTATATTGGAGATCATACCTGGCAATAAACGTATGGTATTTCGAAGATGCAAATCTCTTCAGTCGTTTTCCATCAATTCCATGCATGTGTAAACACAACAAAAACCCGTGTAAGTATGGTTCGATTTTATTGAAACACCGATTTTTCTTTCGATTTTTTTGGTTTTTCTCCAAAAGCAACATCGGTTAAATCGGTTTTCAAAAAACATTGGGTTTTTTCGGTTTATCGATTAACCGCCTCACCCTATTAACAGGGAACATCTTCCTGGAACATCTTCCTGTGGTTTTCTGATTTGTATTCTGTAACCTGCTTGTTTCGGGCTGCAAGCAGGCTCACCCCCCCCCCCCCCCGTTTTCCTACTTCCGATGGCTATATTCACTTTGCATTTTATATTAAAACAGTTGACTTGAATATAAACTTATCAAAATTAACAGTTATATTGTACGCTACCTTCTATTTTGAACCGACACAATTCGCTCGATATCTTCCTCCTTCATAGCGTTTTGCATTGTGGCGCCGACATCGAGGCCATAATTTGAGCTCTTCCTTTCACTTTTGACGGCGCTTTTCTTCTCGTTTACAACACCTTTCGTCTTTCCAGACGCCTTGGGCGAATTACGTTTACTTTTACTCTTAGAAGACATGATATTGAAACATATAGCTGGTTGTAATTTGAAAATAATTGACAACAAAACTTCGGTACTGGCTGGGACAACAGGTGGGAAAATTGTCTGAGCATGCGCGAAAACCGTGATATAAACAAGCTGCGGGGGACTGGGACGGCAATATGGCGGCTTTTAATCTGTAAATAATCCGAAGAGTTTTTTAGTAATTCTACTTCTTTTTAGATATTTTATTAATTAAGAAACATACTATATATGTTCTACCATACAATAAAAAAGAGAAAAACCCATAATAAATAGTTTTTGATAAATAGTTTTTTATATTATAAATAATTTTTGGTTATAATACACATAATATTAAAGCTCAGGGAAGTACAAGTTGGCAGTTGCTCTTGTTTTATAAACTCAGTAATACAATTTATAACTAGCTTGTGTCTGGCCTTTTGGTGGTTATGTCAAAGGTTCAGTAGAAAATGAAAAGAACAGTTCACAGCAAAAATAAGGAGTTATTGTCACATCTTCATATCACTGCCAATTTAAATTACAACAAACTTTGATAAGCAACAAGACTATATACAAACATTTAAACATAGGTACATGTAGCAGAATATATGTAAGTTAAATAAACTTGAATCCTTTCAGTATCTTCACTCAACGTAGTTGGTCAACCTATTTTGAACACACTTATTTAAATCTAGCAATTTCAAAATAAGCATGTACATGTATATAAATATATACAGCATATTAAACACTTCACTCTTTTAACTTTTTCTTTAGCCATTAATATAGCTAATATAGTATCTAAAAAAAGAAAAAGAACACTTAAAGATTTGCATGATAACAAATGCAATATTATTTTTGGTAGCAGTTATCAGTTCAATCCAAATCCAAAATGGCGGTTTCAAGTGACTCAAATTCAAAGCGTGAAATTCATGTGTTTACGATTTTTTGAAGCTCAGAAACTGGTACAATCTTAACAATTAGGATCAAAAGCATACTTTGAAAGACAAAAAATTTGGTGGCATTAAATTTATTGGCTTTCATCACTTTTTATAGCTGTCAAAATTGTGTACCGAAAACGAGCAAAGTTTAGAGTTCGCCTAGGCTTCGGAAATGCAGTTGATTCTTAAACAGACTGGTTTTAGTCATACTGCAAGAACCTGTAAGCAGTTGTCAAGTTTCATTTAGACGATTAACAAAAAATATACGGTAATTCAAGCACATTTCCTAAGCCGACTGTTATCGCAATTTCCTATGGACAGGCGAAAGGGCACAAGATTCAGTTCGTTTTCGATTTTTCTGGACGTTGTCATTTATTTCAGTGGATGGAGCAAAGAACAATGGATAGTTTAAGAGAATAAAATTTGGGTGGCAAAGGGCTAAATTTTTAACTATGGCTCGTTCAAAATCACTGATTTTAACTGTTTTTAGGATATTAAGCAACTAGGCGATAAATTTACACCGTCAAGTGGGCTTCAATATTAACAATTCACACAGTATTTTTAAAGATAAACATATGATCTAGATAATTCAACTCACCTTTTAGTAGTATTTTGCTGTTTATACAGTTTGTCGACACAAACAAAATGCACATCGAACCTGTTGGCTGGGACCATGCTGGGACTCGCCAGACGAGCTGATGACTTCGTGCCCCATCGGTAAAAGATCGGATATTATCGCCACATGCCGGAAAATATTTTGCGAAAGTCTCGCGCGCGTCCCTGAGTTGCTCGCGCGCTTGCGCTATTGATTACGTGTCGTTTTCACGCACGTGATCGGTAGCCCCGTTAGGGTGGTGATAAAACAATACGAAATGTTTGAATAAGAATAGAGTTAAATTCCCATAGGATAAAGGTTGTGCACCAACATGGCCAACATTTCATTGTTTCTGTGCACCAATATGGCCGCCGTGACGTCAGTCAGTCTGAGAAAGAAGAGGAACAAGCGGCTAAACTAAAGAAATATTGGAGAGAGGGGGAAAGGGAGCTAGGGGAAGGGAGGGGGAAGGTAATTAAGGGGAGACGGAGGAAAGAAAGGCACGTGGAGAGATGGCTCTGCCGGCTCTGGGTACGAGATTGAGCAATCTGTTGAAAACTCCGCCGGACTATAGTCCTTAATGGCAGACTCGTCATTCGTCGACACAGTCTGTGCATAGTTGAATGCCCGGAAATATTTTTTGATTCGAACTTTCATTTGTTGTTATGATCTTGTTGATATGATAATGTTGTTATTGTATTACCGTAATTAAAGTTTCGAAAGTATTAAAAAACGATCCCCCGAAAGTAACAGTAAAATTGGACGGCTCTTTTCAGTAAATCCCGGTAATAGCGACCCCCCCCCGAAAGTAGTAATATACACAAATAAATTCTGTTTTAGCAACAATTGTTCATAGTAATTTGCGTTTTTTATATAGGAAGTAGAGCGTGTACTGGTGTAAAAGATAACATTTTAGCACCCTTAAATCAGGCACGTAGCTGGGGGGGGGGGGGGGGGGCGGGGGGGCCCCCCCCCCCCCCCCACCCCCAAAGATTCTTTCTTCCCCCCCCCCCCAACCAGAGACTGATGACCAAAACAATCCGCAGCGTGAGTGAATAAGTATATTGCAGTGTGAACGCTACCATGTACAGACTGGGGGGAGGGGGGTAGCGTGATTGTCCTGCATGACTCAACTTTTGTACTTTTTACTTGCCCCCCAAAAATAAAACTTGCACTCCCAGACTTCTTAGACCCCATTTACACGATGCCGGTACAATTTGAAAACGGAACAAAATCATGCCGTTTAGGCCTTGCGTTTACACGATACCAGTACAAAAATAACAAGAAATGTTATACGCTGTATTTGCATAGCGGCATGATTTGGTCTTAATCTAGCTATATTTCCCCCTGAACAGGGGCGTAGGAAGCAGGGGGCCGGGGGGGCCCAATATTTCATAAGGGGGGCCGGAATAGCTTTCGGCCCCCCCAAAAATAATTGAATTTAAAAAAAATTGCAGTTATAAGTGCGACTTCAATTGCGCTGATCGGCCAATTAATAATCCATCCTGACTCATGGATAGCATAGACTCACAAATCATAATGAAAGAATTAATGAAAGGCCCTAACGAAAGAGGTAGAGAAGACTCTGAAAATGCCATTTCCGACGATCTAGAGACTCTAAATTTTCAAAATTTTAACGCTCGGCGCCAACCATGGTGGCGCCTCGTGGGAGTCGGCCCCCCTAACTTTATCAAGCTTCCTACGCCCCTGCCCCCTGAACAAGTCATGCATGCAGACGGGAAAGGTACGTGCCTGCCCTAAATTAACGACCCCCCCCCCCCCCCCTCAAAGTAGCGACCATAAAGGCTGTTATGAATGCGTAATTTATTATCTCATGTGCATCAAATAAATTCCCAAACGCAGCCAGGTGAAGAATCAAACATAGTTTAACGCTACTCTGGATCGGAGTGTCGAAACGTTGCCACGTTGGGTCATGCCAATTGAACAGTAACTTTTTAAGCTACTTTCAAAACACTTTTAAGCCACATCGCATGTTGAGGAAGGCCTTGTTGAGGACCGAAGTCGTACTAGTTACTGCTTTCATATTTGTGGCCGATATCGCCAGCGGAATTGCCGGCGGAAATTTTTGAAATCTCATGCTTTCTAGAATACTATTTTATTAATAACTAGAAGTTACTACCGCAAGTGAAGTGCTGCCTCGAAAGGGACAAAAACCTTTAGCCTACTCCACAGGCAAATATCTGCAGTCTGTGACCAATGTGACACCCCTCTTGCCCACTCCACCCAAGATTACCCACACCACCCAAGATTGCTCACACCACTCAAAACTGCCCCCTCTACCCAAGATTACCCACACCACCCAAGATTGCCCACTCCACCCAAGATTTCCCACTTCACAAGATTTCCCACTTCACCTGAGATTGCCCACTCCACCCGATATTACCCACTCCACCCAAGATTGCCCACTCCACCCAAGATTGCCCACTCCACCCAAAATTGCCCACTCCACCCAAAATTGCCCACTCCACCCAAAATTGCCAACTCCACCCAAGATTGCCGACTCCACCCAAGACTGCTGACTCCACCCAAGATTGCCCACTCCAACCAAGATTGCTCACTCCACCCGAGATTGCCCACTCCACCCAAGATTGTCCACTCCACCCAAAATTGCCCACTCCACCCAAGATTGTCCACTCCACCCAAAATTGCCCACTCCACCAAAGATTGCCCACTCCACCTAAGATTACCCATTCCATCCAATTTTTTCTCACCTCTTCACCATAAGAGCCCACAGAGTTGCCTTTCGAAGAAGACTGGGAAGTCCAAAAATGTAATATTAATTACAAAAAAAAATGGATTACAATGTGCTTACAAATAGCTGCATAGGTTGCAAATTTACAAAATGGATAATACTATATTTACAATAAAAATTTAATTATGTAAGACAAGTGTAATGATCATAATTTAAAAGTTCAAAAAAGAGTCACAACGACATACATGTATTTAAAACTCGAATCATACTTGGAAAAAAGCTTTTCTTAAAACGATCAGTTCTACATTTGAACGAGCATTTATTCTTTTTATGCTAATTTTCGATAATGTAAGCACTGTATTTTGATACTAACAAGTTGAATTAAGGTAAGTCTACGGCCCTGATATTTATTTACTAATAAAAACTTTGGCGAAATGTCAACGTAGTTTGTCTTACATACATTCCAAGCATACCACAGTTCTGAATTGATCAATATACAGGGTGTATAAAAAAAAGGCTACCCTTAGAAAATATAATTAACATTCTTTTCAAATAACCTATTGTATATTGACAGCCCTGGACACCTCTGAAGTCACGGATGCGTAAAAACAAATGGTTTTATACACCTGGGAAATTAAGATAACTTGAAGTGTATGCATGGTGAAAGTATTAACTATTCAGTAACAGCTTTCCTTCTTGTTTAACTGATGTGCTGATGAATTTATAACGAAGCACTAAACCTTGTATACTTTGTGACTGGGTATAAGTTACTACAATAAATACGCGTTCCTCTGTGGTCAGTTGAACCATTTTTAATCGAACTGATATGAATATAATTAACATTTTTATTTCAGTTATGCTCCTTCATTACTTCATACGTTTAGAAGTTATCGTAATTTCCCAGGTGTATACGACCATTTGTTTTTTACGCATCCGTGACTTCAGAGGTGTCCAGGGCTGTCAACTGGAATATACAATAGGTTATTTGAAAAGAATGTTAATTATATTTTCTAAGGGTAGCCTTTTTTTTGATACACCCTGTATATGGTCAGGTCGGTCCTTATAGATGAATCTAATAAGTTATACTGTTGCTTTGATTGTCACCCGGTGCTGAGATTGTATATCGATTTGTGTAATGGAATATTTAGGGTCGAGAATGAACCCTTTCATGGCAAAAAGTTTGACGATTGATGAAACCAGTACTAGTGCAAAATTCAAATTTTTCTGCACTTTGCTATACAATGCACCACATGGAGCTTTCAAGACTACCCTGCGAAGCGACTTTCTTTTGTTCGAATTCAATAGATTTCTGATTAATTCCAGCTCAGAGCTCATGAGACAAAAGAAATAGTCGCTTCGCGCGGCGAAAATATGCGCCTAGTGGAGAACTGCCTTAACAATGCGATATCACCGCCAACCTGAAATGAACAAGATCTCGTATTCTCACTGTTTATATCAACCAAAATTATCGTTAGTCTTCTTCTAAACTCCGTGGTTATGAAATGAAACGATCGTTAAAAGACATCTTATTAATCATAGTCAATCGAGATATGGTCTGGAAACTCAGCTAAAGTCTTTGGTCTGTCTTTTTGTTCGCCTTTATGCATTTTTGTGCACGGTGCACGGTCACTGAACATATTGTATTTTAGTATAATGAACGAGTTGTCCAATAGCAACGTTTCAGTTCAATCACTCAACCGTGCTATTTAAATATTAATAAACCTAAAACAAAGGATGTGCACGGTGTAAGGTACGGTTCAACATAAAATCACAGCTCATTATTAGGTGCTTTGAAGTTTGCCGAGTTTCCAAGACCATATCTCGATTGACTATGTATTAATAAAGCCGTATATACGTCAAAAATGTACTGGCCAAATGATATCATATCAATAGTTCTCCGGCGCTGTCTGAGTACTTGAAACAATGGCGTTTGCACTAGACGAACTGATAAAAATAGCCGTCCTTGTTACTACTCAAATCAGGGGCGTAGGAAACAGGGGGCCGGGGGGGGGGGGGGGGGCGGCCCCCCCAATATTTTGTAAAGGGGGGCCGGAATAGCTTTTGGCCCCCCCAAAAAATAATAGAATTTAAAAAAATTGCATTATAAGTGCGACTTCGATTGTAGGCTCGATTTCCAGCCTTAAGGCTGGAAACCGAGCCTACTTCGATTGCGGTGATCGGCCAATTAATAATAATCCATCCTGACTGACAAATTAAAATGAAAGAATTAATGAAAGGGCCTAACGAAAGAGGTAGAGGAGACTCTGAAAATGCCATTTCCGACGATCTAGAGACTCCAAATTTTCAAAAAATTTCCGCTTGGCGCTTCGTGGGAGTCCGCCCCCCTAAGTTTAGCAAGCTTCCTACGCCCCTGACTCAAATCAGTAGAGCGAAACATGGACGATGTTTTCATCGCTTCCGAAGCGGAGCTATCATTTCCTTCAAATTATGAAGCTTAACCAACTACTAGAAACCTCACCCCCATACCCCCCGGAAACCCTAAACCTAATCACACACCCCGGAAACCCTAAACCTAACCACAACCCTCCGGAAAAATGACCTTTATGTGTTCAAGTTTAACATCCCGCTTGTGGGATGGTTTTATTAGATGGTTAAGCTTCATAATTTGAAACCGATGATACCTCCGAAGCGACAGTTTCATTAACCACAGATCAATCACGAGGTGTATTTTTATGTACCACGTGATAAGTTACGACTTAACGATTGGATGTTTATCACGTGGTACATGAGAATACACCTCGTGATTGCTTTGAAATATGATCTGCGGTTAATAAAACTGACACTTCTCTACTGATTTGCGTAGTTACTTATTAGAATCGCAAAACTAATACCTTCTACAATGCTAAATTGTATGTCACGCATCAATTCCAAAGACCCGCTCAACCGTTTTCTGTTCATCATTTCTGTTCAAAAGAACATTTAACACCAGCTAGAGTGGTCGATAGTCTTAACTACGCGCGTCGCGTACTCCATAACTCCAAGTATCAGGGCATACTGATAGAAAGAAAGATGTGCTCTCTGTCTGGGACAGCTTTGCCTCTTAAGTGGAGTTATTTCTTTACTCTGGCAAGTATGGCTGTTTTTGAAGAATATTCTCCATTGTATTTCAAACAACTTGGCTTCAGGGCTTCGCAGATAGGATTCACATCACTCATGGGGATTCCGTTGTTATTTGTACCTCTAATTGGACTTTTGGGAGACAGTTTCCGCGCGAGAAAATTGCTTTTAGTTATTTTACTACTGATATTTATTACAGTATATCTAGCACCTCTCCTGCCAATAATCATTCCATTTGAGAAATGCAACGAAGCGTCCAAACGTAGTTTGTCACCAAATGACACAAGCGTTTACTGGAAAGAAAGTATCTACTTTAAAAATACCACCCGAGGATCCAAGCTGGTTAACAAGTCAGATTTGAGTCTTTGGCGATTCTCAGTGCCCAGTGTGCATGTTAACGTTGGAATCCATTCAATGAACCGGAACGCAACGGAAAGCAAATCAATGAACAAAGAAAAATATTTATCTTGGACGAGTTCGATTTTCATTTATATTGTCGTGGTTAGAGGAATATACGAAATTCTGAAAAGATCAGTTTTACTAATGTACAATGTCTCGACGATGAGTTATCTAAAGAATGATAGGGCAGGGTATGGTAGTGTCTTCTGCTGGGGTCATATTGGAGGCATGTTTCTCTTCCTCGCTGTGGGTATTACAGTCACATTTACAACGCTGACGTACTGCACAAGTGTGTCGCATGGTTATTATGTGGTGTATTTTTGGTCGAGCTTTGCAGTGTTCATGGCACTACCAGTTCTACCTTGGATAACCTTCGAATACTTTGAGCATCGAGTGGTCAATTGGTCTGATGTCAGAAGCGTTATCTTCGAATGTCATTATCTGGTTGTACTCTTCGTGGCTGCCACCCTTGGCTGTTGTTTTTCATTTCAACAATATTGGGAGTGCTGGTACATCGCTGAACTTTCAGGCGGCCCTGTTATCATGATGGTTACAGGTTTACTACGTCGGCCTATTTTAGCAGTGTCGTTTCTGTCCTCACGATTTATTATTGATAAACTAGGAGATCTTCAGACTATGGCACTGGGATTATTCGTAGGTGCTGTTTCCTTGTTAGCGTTGTCGTTTATACGAACTCCCTGGCTTGTTTTTGTCATTGATATTCCACTGTCGACAGCATATGCTATTTCGCTGTCGGCTTCAATCATCCATTTTTCAAAGGCTGGTTCGAAAGCTTCTTCTGCAGTAATTATTGGTAAGAAATAAACCATATAATATAACAATCTGAGTCGGGGTAAAACGTAGTTCATTTGAGCATGAGGCTGAAGCAGCGGGCAGCCGTAGTAAACATAACATGTCTGATTTCAGAAACTTTTTAATGTTTAGGTATTATATAAGGATATGAAAAAATTTGCTCACCAATTACCCTTGACAATAATCCTAAATGTAGTGTCTAAAAATAATGAACTCAAAACATGAAAAAAACAAAACAGTCCCAGCCTATGTTATCTTCCCGTTATGCTTTAATGGGCACGGTGTAATTTGCATAGGGGCCCAAACTGAAGGGGGAAACTAATTTGCATGTGGGCCTAAATGAAACAACGATTTGGTCTATAAGTCAGTTGCACGATCAGTTGCGCACGCATCATTTTGGTGAATACTAAAATTGCAACAGTTTTCTTCACAACAACAGTTTTCTTCACAACAACGTTGCGTTGCAAGTTGAAAAGCGTTGTTGCACGTATTACCACCCAACTAGTTAAACATTGTCACGCAACAATGATTTTGTTGCAAGTTGAAGAAATTTGTTGGAAAAAAGTAACATGCTCTTTCAAGTTTCAACTTGAAACAAAATCGTACTTGCGTGACAATGTTTAAGGTGGGTGGTAATACGTGCAACGCAACAATGTTGCAGCCGAATTTGTTGCTCCCATTACTTCACCTTTATTCTATGCAAATATTTTTGCATAACTCCGGTGCAAGTGCAATCGAGCATTTTATTCATTCAAACATGTGCAAGTATTGTGAGCTACAATCATTGACAAAATTAGTTGAAACAACTCAGGTGAATCATGCCATGTTAATTGCTAAGCCTCTTTTTTGCATAAATTGCTATCCCCTTGTCCCTTCTTTTCAATGTTGATACTCTGAACATTTAAAAGTAATGACAGGTGACTGAGTGCAAATTGGACGCGTTTTGAGTTCCACAACATTGAAGCGGGGGAAAGGGGGGACATGAAACCGTTTCATGTTAACTTTGTTTCAAGAATTATGTCAATGATTGTAGCCTGCTTAGCGGGATCGATGACTCGTTTTCTTGAACATTTCTAATAACCCGATGGCCGAGGAATGCAGTCGCTGAGTGTCCTCTTGGTATTGCTATTATTATCGTTATGATTATTATTTCTCTATTTTAAAGGATTGGTGGACGCAACGTTTTGCTTTGGAAAAGAAGCTGGTTCGACATGTATGGGCGCACTTTTTACTGTAATTGGACCAAAAGCATGTCTGCGTTACTACGCTCTTGGATTTTCTGTTGTTTTTATGTTTTTTATTGCCTACTTAATATTTAGACGCAAACATCTTGACCAATACAAAAAGCTTCCCGACATCGACAGTGATGACGAGATATAGAGTCGTACGATAATTGCTGATATTGCTGGGTGATGATTATTATATAATTGCATATTGCCGGGTGATGATTATATATATATATATATATATATATATTATATATAAGTGAGTTTTGGTTCACAAAATGTTAGAGAGTGCTCAATACGATATAGATAGAGCAAAATACAAAGCATGAAGTATAGTTACCTTAAAGTCTTCGCTACCAGAGGTTTCACCATAAACGGGATCATCAGGCGACTCTGATGATCCCATTTAGGGTGAAACCTCTGGTAGCGAAGACTTTAAGGTAACTATACTTCATGGATTGTCAAAACGTTGCCACGTTGGGTCATGCCAATTGAACAGTAACTTCTTAAGCTACGTTCAAAAAACTTTTAAGCCACATTGCATGTTGAGGACCTCCTTGAGGACCGATAAAAGTCGTACTAGTTACTGCTTTCATATTTGTGGCATATCGCCAGTGGAATTGCCGGCGGAAATTTTTGAAATCTCATGCTTTATAGAATACTATTTTATTAATAATAATAATAGTTATTTCATGATTGAGTCGGTTTTCTTTGATGTACCACGGGCTGTATATAGCATACAGCCCTTGAACACCAATTAGAAAAGAAATGAAGAAAAAAACTAGGAAAATCTTTGTCCAAGGTAGAAAAAAAGACATATCTTTGTTGGAAAACCTCCTCGATCATGAAATAAGTAAAAAAAAAACCTCGAATGTCGGGATGTATGCGATATACAGCCCTCGGACGCTTCGCATCCTCGGGGCTGTATATAGCATACATCCCTCGTTCTCGGGCTTTATCTCGTACTTAAGGTAATTTAATGGCACATCATCGCAAAAAAAATGAATTACAATGTGCTTACAAATAACTGCATAGGTTGCAAATTTACAAAATGGATAATACTATATTTACAATAAAAATTTAATTATGTAAGACAAGTGTAATGATCATAATTTAAAAGTTCAAAAAAGAGTCACAACGACATACATGTATTTAAAACTCGAATCATACTTGGAAAAAAGCTTTTCTTAAAACGATCAGTTCTACGTTTGAACGAGCATTTATTCTTTTTATGCTAATTTTCGATAATGTAAGCACTGTATTTTGATACTAACAAGTTGACTTAAGGTAAGTCTACGGCCCTGATATTTATTTACTAATAAAAACTTTGGCGAACTGTCAACGTTTGTCTTACATACATTCCAAGCATACCACAGTTCTGAATTGATCAATATATATGGTCAGGTTGATCCTTATAGATGAATCTAATAAGTTATACTGTTGCTTTGATTGTCACCTGGTGCTGAGATTGTATATCGATTTGTGTAATGGAATGTTTAGGGTCGAGAATGAACCCTTTCATGGCAAAAAGTGTGACGATTGATGAAACCAGTACTATTGCAAGATTCAAATTTTTCTGCACTTTGCTATAAGTACAATGCACCACATGGAGCTTTCAAGACTACCCTGCGAAGCGACTTTCTTTTGTTCGAATTCAATAGATTTCTGATTAATTCCAGCTCAGAGCTCATGAGACAAAAGAAATAGTCGCTTCGCGCGGCGAAAATATGCGCCTAGTGGAGAACCGCCTTAAGGTTGCGAATAAAGAATGCGATATTCTCACTGTTTATATCAACCAAAATTATCGTTAGTCTTCTTCTAAACTCCGTTGGTATGAAATGAAACGATCGTTAAAAGACATCTTATTAATAAAGCCGTGTATACGTCAAAAATGTACTGGCCAACTGATATGACATCAGTCTGAGTACTTGAAACAATGGCGTTTGCACTAGACGAACTGATAAAAATAGCCGTCCTTGTTATGCTAAATTGTATCAATTCCAAAGACCCGCTCAACCGTTTTCTGTTCATCATTTCTGTTCAAAAGAACATTTAACACCAGCTAGAGTGGTCGATAGTCTTAACTACACGCGTCGCGTACTCCATAACTCCAAGTATCAGTGCATAGAAAGAAAGATGTGCTCTCTGTCTGGGACAGCTTTGCCTCTTAAGTGGAGTTATTTCTTTACTCTGGCAAGTATGGCTGTTTTTGAAGAATATTCTCCATTGTATTTCAAACAACTTGGCTTCAGGGCTTCGCAGATAGGATTCACATCACTCATGGGGATTCCGTTGCTATTTGTACCTCTAATTGGACTTTTGGGAGACAGTTTCCGCGCGAGGAAATTGCTTTTAGTTATTTTACTACTGATATTTATTACAGTATATCTAGCACCTCTCCTGCCAATAATCATTCCATTTGAGAAATGCAACGAAGCGTCCAAACGTAGTTTGTCACCAAATGACACAAGCGTTTACTGGAAAGAAAGTATCTACTTTAAAAATACCACCCGAGGATCCAAGCTGGTTAACAAGTCAGATTTGAGTCTTTGGCGATTCTCAGTGCCCAGTGTTCATGTTAACGTCGGAATCCATTCAATGAACCGGAACGCAACGGAAAGCAAATCAATGAACAAAGAAAAATATTTATCTTGGACGAGTTCGATTTTCATTTATATTGTCGTGGTTAGAGGAGTATACGAAATTCTGAAAAGATCAGTTTTACTAATGTACAATGTCTCGACGATGAGTTATCTAAAGAATGATAAGGCAGGGTATGGTAGTGTCTTCTGCTGGGGTCATATTGGAGGCATTTTTCTCTTCCTCGCTGTGGGTATTACAGTCACATCTACAACGCTGACGTACTGCACAAGTGTGTCGCATGGTTATTATGTGGTGTATTTTTGGTCGAGCTTTGCAGTGTTCATGGCACTACCAGTTCTACCTTGGATAACCTTCGAATACTTTGAGCATCGAGTGGTCAATTGGTCTGATGTCAGAAGCGTTATCTTCGAATGTCATTATCTGGTTGTGCTCTTCGTGGCTGCCACCCTTGGCTGTTGTTTTTCATTTCAACAATATTGGGAGTACTGGTACATCGCTGAACTTTCAGGCGGCCCTGTTATCATGATGATTGCAGGTTTACTACGTCGGCCTATTTTAGCAGTGTCGTTTCTGTACTCACGATTTATTATAGATAAACTAGGAGATCTTCAGACCATGGCACTGGGATTATTCGTAGGTGCTGTTTCCTTGTTAGCGTTGTCGTTTATACGAACTCCCTGGCTTGTTTTTGTCATTGATATTCCACTGTCGACAGCATATGCTATTTCGCTGTCGGCTTCAATCATCCATTTTTCAAAGGCTGGTTCGAAAGCTTCTTCTGCAGTAATTATTGGTAAGAAATAAACCATATTGCGCATACAATCTGAATCGGGATAAAAAGTAGTTCATTTGAGCATGAGGCTGAAGCAGCGGGCAGCTGTAGTAAACATAACATTTCTGATTTCAGAAACTTTTTAATGTTTAGGTATTATATAAGGATATGAAAAAATTTGCTCATCGATTATCCTTGACAATAATCCTAAACGTAGTGTCTAAAAACTGTAATGAACTCAAAACATGAAAAAAACAGTCCCAGCCTATGTTATCTTCCCATTATGCTTTAATGGACACGATGTAATTTGCATAGGGGACCAAACTGAACGGGAAACTAATTTGCATCATAGTCAATCGAGATATGGTCTGGAATCTCAGCTAAAGTCTTTGGTCTATCTTTTTATTCGCCTTTATGCATTTCATTGTGCACGGTGCACGGTCACTGAACAGTCTGAACACATTGTATTTTAGTAAAATGAACGAATTGTCCAATAGCAACGTTTCAGTTCAATCACTCAACCGTGCTATTTAAATATTAATAAACCAAAAATAAAGGATGTGCACGGTGTAAGGTACGGTTCAACATAAAATCACAGCTCATTATAGGCGCTTTGAAGTTTCCCGAGTTTCCAGACCATATCTGGATTGACTATGTTTGCATGTGGGCCTAAATGAAACAACGATTTGGTCTATAAGTCAGTTGCACGATCGTTGCGCGCGCATCATTTTGGCGAATACTAAAATTGCAACAGTTTTCTTCGACTCTCAACGCAACTTTGTTGCGTTGCAAGTTGAAAAGCGTTGTTGCACGTATTACCACCCATCTTAAACACTGTCACGCAACAATGATTTGGTTCGGTAAGTTGAAGAAATATGTTGGAAAAAAGTAGAGTCCAGTTCTACTTGCTGCAACATGCTCTTTCAACTTGAAACAAAATCATACTTGCGTGACAATGCATGTTTAACCCTATCCAGACTGGGCTTTTTTTTGTCTTCTGGGACTGGGGGGGGGGGGGGGGAGTGCCCGCGGTCAATATCTCCTGAACCATTTGGTGTATTCCGACGAAACTTTGTGGTGGATGGTATGCCTTGTTCAAGTATGTGTTACACTTATGTTGTCATGGCGACAAATTATGACGTCATTATGACGTCATTAATTGCAAAAACCCAGGATTTCTAAAATTTCCAAATTTTTATTCCCTATTGTTTTGTTAACATAAAAAAGGTAGTATATCAAAAAAAATAGTTTCTCTTTATTAAAAAGTGCTTACTCTTATTGTAACTATTATAAAAGCAAACATAATAAAAATTGTCGGCTGAAATTTTGTGTTGGTAGGTGTTCACGACTCCGCTGTAACTTTTTTTTGGCGTAATATTTTTTCACCAAATTTTCCACACATAAAGCCCATACATATTTAGGAAAAGTCATAAAATTTCAGAACCATACCTGTACTGGTTTAGGAGATATTAATTTTTAAATTCAGCGCGGGCACTTTCCGCCCCCCCCCCCCCCCCAAGTCTGGATAGGGTTAAGGTGGGTGGGTGGGTGGTAATACGTGCAACGCAACAATGTTGCAGCAATTTGTTGCTCGTATTACTTCACCTTTATTCTACGCAAATATTTTTGCATAACTCCGGTGCAAGTGCAATCGAGCATTTTATTCATTCAAACATGTGCCAGTATTGTGAGCTACAATCATTGACAAAATTAGTTGAAACGACTCGGGTGAATCATACCATGTTAATTGCTAAGCCTCTTTTTTGCATACATTGCTATCTCCCCGTATCCCCCCGTCCCCCCTTTTCAATGTTGATACTCTGAACATTGAAAAGTAATGACAGGTGACTGAGTGCAAATTGGACACGTTTTGAGTTCCACAACATTGAAGCGGGGGAAAGGGGGGACATGAAACCATTTCATGTTAACTTTGTTTCAAGAATTATGTCAATGATTGTAGCCTGGTTAGCGGGATCGATGACTCGTTTTCTTGAACATTTCTAATACCCCGATGGCCGAGGAATGCGGTCGCTGAGTGTACTCTTGATATTGCTATTATTATCGTTATGATTATTATTTCTCTATTTTAAAGGATTGGTGGACGCAACTTTTTGCTTTGGAAAAGAAGCTGGTTCGACATGTATGGGCGCACTTTTTACTGTAATTGGAGCAAAAGCATGTCTGCGTTACTACGCTCTTGGATTTTCTGTTGTTTTTATGTTTTTTATTGCCTACTTAATATTTAGACGCAAACATCTTGACCAATACGAAAAGCTTCCCGACATTGACAGTGACGACGAGAAATAGAGTCGTACGATAATTGCTGATATTGCCGGGTGATGCATGATGATTATATAATTGCATATTGCCGGGTGATGATTATATATATATATATATATATATATATATATATATATATATATATATATATATATATATATATAATATATAAGTGAGTTTTGGTTCACAAAATGTTAGAGTGTGCTCAATACCATATAGATAGAGCAAAATACAAACATGAAGTATAGTTACCTTAAAGTCTTCGCTACCAGAGGTTTCACCCTAAACGGGATCATCAGGCGACTCTGATGATCCCATTTAGGGTGAAACCTCTGGTAGCGAAGACTTTAAGGTAACTATACTTCATGCTTTTATATATATATATATATATGCGCGTGTGATGTGTGGTTTAAAGATTTGTAATCCAGGCATAATGTGTTTGAATTTGTGTTCTCTGGATTTAAGTTTTTTAAAGTTTGAGCTTTCAATTCGGTCCTTCGAGTCTTCGTCAGAAATAAGGTGGTTAGAGTTTGGGTTCTTCGTTTATATTATTTGAATTTTGTTGTGATATGCGATCCGAGCGTCTGATTGGTTTGTTGTTTTTGGTAGATTTTTGATTGGTTGGTGTTCCCAGTAGTTGGTTCTGATTGGTTATTACTTTATAGGAGATTGAATAGTGAGTGTGTTTTAGTTGATGGTAGATAGTAGGTATTTCAATGTGTCTTGAACTCACGGGCATGTCTTGTTGAGGCTTGGCCAAGAACTTTCGTTTGAAAAACCGGAGTATCAAAAGACTGGTAGAGCTGTTGAATGAACTGGTTTGTACATAATTGCACGAACTAAAGACTTCACTCGAACGAGGCGACTTACAGCGCAGAAAAGTCAAGCAAAATTCTAAAGAACACAAAAGATGCAAATTTATACCTCAATTTACTGTAGAGAAAGCTTCCCGTTGGGTTCCCTCGAATTGCAGCCGGTACTTTCTCGCAGAACGAAGCAAACCTCGAAATTCCAACAAATGCGGGTACCATGAGTGGTGTAGCCAATTCCAACAAATGCGGGTACCATGACTGGGGGGTGTACCACCCTCAGTTCCCTCCTCACATTACTGACCATCTAAATTTTACGATCAATTTACAAACCAATTTTTCATCACTTCGTCTCACACCTATACGTGCATATATTATATAAATCACATTTTCACACTACAGAATGTTTTACCAACCGGTTTTCAAAAAATTTGGGAGTGTTGCACCCTGCCCCCCTTCCCATACCCCCCCCCCCCCCCCCACACACACACACACTACACGTACCCCCTGGGTATCACCCACTTTCCGTAAAGACCTACCTAATATAAAGAGATTTTCTGTGGTTGGCTATAAGTAACCGACAGACAGACACAGACAGACAGACACAGACAGACAGACACAGACAGACAGACAGACAGACAGACACTTGGCTTCAGCTCTTAGCACATGCATGTACAGGGTAACTACAGATCTAAGTGAATTCGATAGAAGAAACCCCTCCCCCCCAAAAAACCCCAACAAACAAACAAAAAAAACCCAAATCCCTCGCTCTTCTGAATTAAAGTGATCTTGGTCACCCATGAATGTAGACCTTATTCTTAGAATTATTTTGTGTATATAAATCAGCCCTTATGACCTCATTTTAAAGTAAAAATTTTTTTGAATTTCCCACATGAAAACAAGTTGAAAAGGGCTAATTTAAATGTACAGTACATATTATATAAATTGGCAGCCATTTTTGAATAACTATAATATAGCAAATATACTGTGGAATTATACACAGTATTCCTATTTAAATTTATGCTATTAAGTAAACCGCCTTAACCCAGTTCACCACTGTGGTGGCCATTTAGTATTTACTCTAGCTAACACCAGATGATTTTACTCGTCAAGGGAAAAGGTCTGGTGGTGAAAGGGTTAAATATACAAGCTCTACCAAAACATTAGGAGAAAAATGATCTTTTAGACAAATATCCAATCCCTGAATACTAAAAAATTTAAATTGTAAATCTTAGAAATACTGTAATATTATTGAATTATTTTATATGGAATTATCATTTGTTTACAACAGTAAGTCTCAGCCACAATTACGTACACAAAACTGGTTTAAAGGAATAAATTTCAATTGGTCAGTCTGTATAGTAATTGTTGGTATATTTGAGAATAACAATTATGAATGAGGTATAGTTGATCAAATAACAATGAATTCTTAGTGGAAAGTAGGTAATACTTTGCAAGTACTGTAACGTGAAGTAAATAATTAATTTGTAAGTTATAATCATCACTATTTTTTTGAAGAATCTAAAGTAAATATGTCACATCTGACAAGTCAACTTTGACAGCTTCACCAAAGAGGCCATGTGGAGATGGATATAACAGTTTTGCTAAATATAACTATTTATAAATGAACTCAACAGTATTATTGGTTGCTCAACCTGCTAAAAGCTTGTGACTGCAAAAAAACAGCATTCATGTTATATTTAAAACGAAATTGTATGATCACTAATGCAAGGAATTAAGTTTGCCCTAGCTGAAATGTCAACAAAGCTATAATATGTGCAGTCTACAAAAGACAAAGTTTTCACTGTACAATTACCCATTATGTTTTTGGTAAATTAGTTCTAGTTAATGGTAAATTAGTTATATTTTCTTCAGTCACAAAATATTTTCATGTCTTCATGCAGCACTTAGTTGTTACTGTAATACAGAAAATGTTCTACCAGGTTTTCACCTCTCATATAGATGGGTTTAGCTATCCTGATGTCCTATTATACTATTGTAGCCAATCAGAGAGTGTAATTTTCAAAAGAAAAAATACACGTACAAGAGCAACTGCAGAATATAATACAATATTTTAACCCTCTTGTATGCTATCCTGACCCACTATAAGCAGGACTACTCTGAAGTGAGATTATCAGCCATATCACCTAATCCAAACAAAAATCCTAACCCTAACCAGCTTGCCTAGCTTATACACTTACTGCCTATAGTTTCATCAAAATTCAAAAAATAGCATGACATCTACATCTTTTAGTTTAGCAAATATATACTATACTAATTGTAATACCAGTGATTAATCAGCTCCAAATAACTGCCTTGAAATTAATTATAATAACTTGACCATATTAGGTAATATTATTTGCTGCAATATACTGCTGATAAATGTAATGATGTATATATCTTAATTACACAGTTTGGCCAAGTTACTGCACCTACAGTAAATCACTAAATAGAAAATATTACACAGAATTATAAAGCAATGCTTTAAATCACTTATTACAAAATATGCCTTAGCTTTGGGAATCAGCAAATAATTAGTTGATTTGCTGTTGACAAGCAGTTGCAATATTTTGCTTATATAAACTTTGTCCAATATTTATTATGTTGTAATTGTTTTAAATCTTTGTGCTTGGTCATTGCAGTCAACTTGACAAATCTTGTGTGTCTACAACTCTGGTAAAAATAGGACTATAAGGATTATAGACCTTATATATACAGCTATACAGCATATGGAAATTTTTCATTGATAAACATCTGAACATTGTTCTTAAAAGTACATAGAATTCAAAAACCATGACAACTACAGTACATCTTTGTTTTGTATATTGTTATGTTAAATTACACCTATTTTCAAAGTTCAAACCTTATTTTATAAACTAATAGTTTATATTTATATTCAAACATATTGAGAGACTGGAGATATAAACAAGGCGTAACTGTCAGCTTGGGGTATATAAACGTTTATGAAAATTTAGATAATTTGCAACGGAGTTTATATACACCATAAATTACCACGCTTGACTCCCAAGAAATTCAATTCAACGCCATCGTTATTAATAAGAGTCTTGTTTCTGCCATTAATTAAGCGGATTATGTTCCTTGGATGCCAATAACTTATGCGGAGATGGGGGCGTATTAAAGAAAATAAAAGACCGATATTTAAAAAAACTAAAGCCACAGAACGAGCTGTGTTTCGTGAACGGCCAAAACCATTGCGTGCCAAAGTAACAAAGTCATTGAAATTGAAATTAGAAAGAGCCATTAGAACAATGTGTGACAGTGTATATATTATCGGAGTGGACCTTCTCGCCGCCCTGTGGAACTTAATGACGGAATTAACACTTTTTAAGGAAGCATTAAATTGTCGGTATTTGTAAAGTGTATGGGCGCCAATAAATTCGGTCACGAACTGTATTCAAATTAAAAACATAAAATATTTAAAAGAGAACTACAGACTGAATAACTAATTCTAAAATGTGTTCAAAAATTCAACCAAGATTCAAAACGAAAATAAAGCAGCATATGACACAAAGTACGACCGATGATAAACAAGCTTTGGATTGGCAGTGACCAACATACCTTTAAAATATTTTTACTTCGGGAAAGAATCTATTATTATTTCGTATGTACATTTAGTATAATCTTGACAGTTGGTAATCGTCATTCTGAACGTATAATCTTGGTTTTATCGAATGGGTAACTAAGCCGTTTCAATTCAATTTGAAATAATTTCACTGTGTGTCTTTTGTATAAAGCAGGTAGGCAATATTCAGATGGGAAGTCGGACAGCAAACAATCTTGAAATACGATTCGCTCTGAATTCAAAATCCTGCAAATACAGTTTGACGTCGGTTCAGTGAATTCGAAATACCAGAAGACAACTAACATAGTTCCTTTCGACTCTCCATTACTATAAGTTACCATTCTCCATTAAATTATTAAGACCATCAGCGACTTCTTTCAATACATCCTCATAAGCGTCACTTTGAAAGAGCTTATCGAGTAGTTCGCCATTTGAAAAATAATCAAATACATGGTCTACCCTACCGTGCGACTTCTGCGTCAGGTGCGACGATATAAGTTTGTGGAGTGACTTCTTCGCTTCGTCCAAGGAATGCTTGAGGAAAGGGCGATCGTAGGAAAAGTCCACCTCGTGAAAGCTAACGATAGTCATTGCTGTTGTCCTGAATTGACTGCGGAACGTCTGGGCGGTCTTGATGTCCTCGTCGTTGAACTGTTTGTTTCTATATAACACTCCAATTTTTACGGCTATTTTGATCAGATCCTTCAACAACTTCTCCGCTTCTTTCTTACTCCCGGTGTCTCGCTTCGCAATGATGTACAATTGATCAAACAGTCCACTGGTCGTGTCGTCCACAAACACTTTCGCCATGTTCTTGTTGCTCACAATTTTACCCAGCACCTTCTTTTGAGCTTGGATGGCGAAATTCTTCGAATTAAAATGTCCCGACTCGGCCATCTTATCTTTTCCTGAAGAATAAACGGCCCCAGTGTTAATAAGGAAATATGAAAGTGAGACAGCAGGCGCACGGTGGGGCAACTCGTTGTTATTTCACAAGTCGTTTAAACAGCCTTCTGTCACTCACTGGGCGGGTGGTTTACACAACGAAGTTCATACAGTATTAACAACCTACCTTTTGTATAAAAAACTAAACAGGTCTTCCCTCGGAGCCCTTGGATTTTTTACTTCAAAAGCGCCAATTGCAACAACCTTTATATACAACTAAATATTGCGGAACTAGCCTGTGTATATATATAATGACTCTATGTGGGCAGTAACAGACAGCGAGAGATCCACCACGCCACGCTGACCTTCAGTATAAACAGCGGGGAAGGATTTTCCGTTGAGGTAAAGTGCGATATATTGGCCTGAGAGGGCAGGCAGCTAATGCAGAGCGCAAAACTTCACTTTAACTCCGGCCTTCAAACTGCTGAAATTGACATCGCATATTAAGTCACATGACCATAATAATTTCTGTTTGAAACTTTAAATATATCTAAACGCCGGTAGGTGGTAATCAACCAGATGTGCGGCCCTTGTGAGAAAGGCTTTTTTCCAAGGCCGGACAAATTATAAATGTAAGATAATTAAATTTCAAAATGGCCAAAAAAAAAACAACGACGGGTGGAGATTAATAATGGAGGTGTTTTATAGTGAAGTGGGAAAAAACCCTATGGCCTTTTAATGTCCGTGTATTTAAAAGCTCCCTGATAATTACTATCTGAGGAAGATGATGAAGTGAGAGCTCTTGTGAAATACACCTGCTTACGTGCTTTGTTGCCAAGGGAACAGTGGTAGGAACAAAGATTAATATAAAAAAAGTCAATGTGCAGCTTGGCGAAGACTTTTGAAAGGCTTGCTTGCTAATTGAAAGCATTTTTGCGATATTTAAATCTACAGATGGGAAATAATATATATTGAAAGAACTTGTGTTGTAAAATAGAACCCATGTAACACAAATAAAATGCGAAAACATTGGTAAATTAATGTGGCGATAAGGTGCGTTTCAGGGCGCTATACTACTCCAACGCGTCTCATTCCATTCAATGATTACGGTGGACAAATAGTTGTCATTTTAGCTTTCGAAGCCGAAATCTATTAATCCTATAGTCTATCCCGTAGAATTATAAAGACAATTTACTGACATATTAGGATTATGAAAATAATCTTCGGCGATAAAAACTACAGATTCTCGAAGACATTGATATTATCATATATCTTGCCAATTTGCTTTTCACAAAACAAGTCAATCTGTATTTCTGCTGTAACTGTAAGTGATCGCATATATATATATATATATATATATATATATATATATATATATATATATATATATATATATATATACACACAAATATATATACAATAAGCTAGTGGGCTTACCTCAAATCTTGATGGGCGCTACTGTCAATTTCAAGCTGGCGTCTTCAGGCGATCTGACAGTAGCGACCATCAAGATTTGAGGTAAGCCCACTTATTGTATTTTCGCTCTATCTTTACGGTATTGAGCACTTTTCGACATTTCTCGAACAACACTTGTTTGTTTGAATTTATATATATATATATATATATATATATATATATATATATATATATATATATATATATATATATATATATATATATATATATATATACTTAAAAGCTTCTAGGACCAGGGTTAAGTCACGTTGGCCTGAAAAACAGAGAAAAATCTTCTCGACGTTTCGAGCGAAGGCCCTTCGTCAGGAGAAATTAGTAAACAACTCACATATAATATTATATATATATATATATATATATATATATATATATAATTCTGAAAAGTCGCCATTAAATGTCGAAAAAGTCGAAGTAAATGCTGAATGATTCAAGAAAAACTAAAGATTTTCTTGCTTTATACTACGTTAAAATGATTTTTGAGAGAATTTCCGTACTTTTTTTTAAATTTCTTAAAGAGAAATATGAACACATACAATATACTATAAATAATAAATATTTAATGTCGCCGAGATGCAATTCGGAAAAGCGATGTGATTTAACAGGAAATTATTTATATATAAAGAAATATTATTTCGTATTACTGTAGAAAATTAAAAGCTGGAAAACTGTACAGAAACGGCCAAAATCAGTTTAGAACAGGAATTTGTGAATATAATATGTTCGCCGTATTTGTCTGGGACTGGGAGAACTTAATATTTACGTTTCATAAAACAATGTATTGTATTTATAACTAAAGAACACACACACTTTACTTCTGCGTTTGAATTTCTGATTACTGCATAGCGTGGTTAATTAATATGTACAGTATATACACAAATCGTGTAGACGCAGTGACGCCCGCTTAAATTTAGTATTTTACTCTGGCTAACGCCAGACGATTTTACTCGTCAAGCCGGAAGACCCCTATAGTAGTCAGAAACTGCGTGCGGCGATTCTCTCCTGAAATACACACAATGTTTACGGCAATATTAGTCAAAAGTACTAAGTTTGTGTTAAAATACGGCAACCGGTTTTCCAAGTTTGTATAATAAATACAACAATAATAACTGTAGAACTAGTGTGAGGTTGGGACTCTGGGCACGGGACTCAAACCACTACCTTCCAAATGCTATGTTTATAAAATAATTAACATGTACACTACGCGAGCCCTGATTGGTCAATTGCTGTGTTTGGATCGGAGTTCCATGAACACGGAAAATTCCCGCCAAAACGATTTTTTGAAAATGTTGGACAGTATATCATATTCACTTGTAATTATTTTATAAAATAAATACCAAATGGTTTTTTCCGTGTTTGGAGACTCTTATCCAAACATTTGGGAAATTGCGAGACTGGAGAAAAGCCTAACAAAACACGAGCCGTAGGCGAGTGTTTTTGGATCAGAGTTAATAGTTCCGAAACACATTTTCTAAAAAGTTTCATGAACCAGCGCGTGGTTTTCACTTATTTTGGAAATTTACAAATTAAATTATTATAATCAGGGAAACTTAAGCCCTGTTTACACGGCTAAAATTTAAGCACACTTAAGTTAAGCGCGCTTAAAATGCGCCACCTTGGTTAAAACACGTATATTTTTGGTTTTGGAAGCTTCCTATGGGTAGCGTGCGTTAAAGAACAACGGAAGACATCGGTACACGAGAAAGAGTAATAACTAAAAGAAAGAAAGAAAGAAACAAAGAATAGCGAGATGGACGCATCTATAGCAGGGCAAAAAATGCATTTTATCGTATTAATAACACTGTATTTAATAATAGCAAGCGTTTTTTCAATCCCGTTGCGTTTACACGGCCAAGTTAAGCGCGATTAACTGGTCGTGCAAACTAATCGCGATTAATAATTTACGCCGATCTGTTTACACGGACATTAAGTCAGATGTGGCTCAGATCCCGCCTAAATTTTGGCCGTGTAAACAGGGCTTTGGTTTCTGAAACAAAGCTTTGGAAACTTTTCAACATACACGGGAAACTTTTGTTTCTGAAACCGTATTTCGGTAACTTGTTTCGGAAAATTTCTCTATATAGTGTATTCCGTTAACGTTGATCAGCAAAGCGAGGGATGACGATGCGGGCGTGCATGGGATGTAAATTAAATCATCGGCCCACAGGGAATGTTGGAACCATCGTATTGTCCGCCCATGCATGTGGGTGCACGGATATAGATAAACGTCGGTATTTCGTTGCCAAAAACATCGGCAGTTTACCAATTTTCCACATTGCTCTATCCAAAACACGTACTGCCTACGCAGCACTCTACTTTTTATGTGGGTGAATATTAACTTTGGTACTGCTAAGCTTGTCTTTTGTGGCTATATCATTACTCACAAGAAACGGTTCCAAAATGGTTGAGGTTGGAGTGCAACATGTCTGTAACCTGAAACAATGTTTCCAAAGTATGTTGAAAAGTTTCCGAATTCAAATTTCCATGAACAGGGAAACTGTTATTGCTATATAGCTAGAGTTTCACTGGATGCAACGATGACTGTTACTAGTACCAAGCGGGCAATAATTGAGAACTTATTGCCTGCTCGGTCAATAAGTTTTCAATTGTTGCCCGCTAAAACTTTGAACTCTTCACGGCATCCTATAAACAAAAGCTTGTTTGGTACGAAAAAAAGGATATTTATAGGGCTTCAAAGCATGTGTGAAGACTAACTGGAGAAATATATTGCTGTTTTTTGTTCATACTCATGTTTACTCATTTGTTTGGTTGAAGTGAAATTATGGAGCCAGGCGAAATGTTTTGGTAAGTCTTTCAGTTTGTCTTTTGTGTACTTTCCCTTGATAAACGTCGAAATTATTCAGTGAAACTCAAGCTATATAACAAAACACTTAATGTCTGATCCCTCGGGAAACAGTTAGTTTTGTTTTCCCTCGAGTCTCGATGTTTCCCTCGACTTCGTCTCGGGAAATATCAAGACTCTCGGGAAAACAAAACTAACTGTTTCCCTCGAGAGCAGACATTACAGTAAGTGTATATTATTTTACCCGTGAGGGGGTATAGCACCGATCAGAAGGAAAATTGAAAAGTCTTGTTAAAGCCCTGTTAGTTGCAACCTCTCTCGCAATACCGTTGCATCGTGTAAAAGCGGCTTAAAGGTAATTCGTTGCCCAACAACACTTCCTTGAATAATTTCATGACCCGACGTCATGAGCACAACATCACATCCCACAAGTCTAGCCACATGTTATGGTTTAACTCCCGTTGAGATTAGTTTAATATGCTTGATGCTGGCGTTAGGATTTCAATCAATGTTAAGTAATTAAGAAGTGGGATGTGGATTGAGGTGTAGTTGGCCATATTTGCACGATTTTGGTCTTCTCTTTTATATATACTGTATATAGTTCGTTTCTGGGAATCCCAGGCATATAATATAGTAAGAAGTGATTCCCATTCTGATAATTCTTCAAACAAATTTCTTTTGGGTGTGGTAACATAGTTTATTGTATAGATGCGAGTGTTTTATTAGAAAATATGCAGTGTCGTATTTATTTTTACCTCTTCTTGCATTGAATCTATATAATAAAACGAAAATTACACGCTGGCTTGAAGATATGAATTTTATCTTCTCGTGGTAAAAACGATATTTTACTCATTCGCTATGCTCATTCGTAAAATATTGTTTTCACACTCGAAGATAAAATCCATATCTTCGCACCACCGTAATATCCTCTATATATTATTTTTTTGCATTAAAATACTGTTCTCGTTGCTCAATTCTGACGCGAAGGGGGTGTTTACATGGGGTCAACCTGAACTTGGACCGCCCTGAATTTTGCATTTCGGTTTTTGTGTACATGAGGCCGGCCTTGAAATTATATAGGATTAGTTTCGCTGCTGCTTCAAGATTCGTGCCAATTTTTTTCCAGCTCGTGACGGCCAGAGAAGCATAATTATTTGACATAGAGTTAACACCAATCTTACTTCAGCTCATAGGCTGGCCTCAAAACTTCAGTTCGGTCTAGCAGCCGACCTGAGATTAGGCCGGCGTGAACTGAGACTATGTGCATACGGTAACGTTTCCGAGCGTTTTCGTATTGTTTCAAGTAATGAACTGATTGTTCTCGATTCCCTTGAGAACCGTGTGCACATAGCCTCAATCTTAGGCAAGACTCATGAAAACGATCTATTCTTGGTTTTCACTCACGTGATCGCTGGCCCCCGTTGGGGTGGTGAAACAATACAAAATATTTGAAGAATAGAGTTAAATTCCCATAGGATAAAGATTGTGCACCAACATGGCCGCCATTTCATTTTTCCTGTGCACCAACATGGTGAACGTCAGATGAAAACCAAGAATAGTAAAAACACTACAACCGACCCAAAATCAGTCCGACCTATGTCAACACCCCCTAACCAAAAAAGCTTCAAAGTTTTCGTATAGAGCCCCACCGAATTTTAACTTAGTTTTATGGCTCAGCACCTTTTTATTTCCCCATCCTCTGGGTAGGATAAAGGCTTCTAAAAATCAATAACATTTCATAAAATTAAGGTTTTTTTAAACATTGCCTATATATGGTTTGGAATTTATCGAATATTGGCATATTGCAAAATTCTGGCAACCATACATAACTTCTAAAGTATATTTGGTAAACTTGTGTCTGTAATATACCAAATACTTCCCATTGTTATTCTGCATTGTTACATTATATATACAGAACTCGTGGCTAGCTCAACATCTTGGCAACGGCAGCTCTGTGCAGAAGAGGTGGTAAGCACCGGATAGGATTGAACAGTTACAATCCGAAATTCGAAATTTTTGGATCCAAATCTAAAACTCTTACATCAGAAATTCTTCCATTCAAATCCAAAATTCTTAGATCCAAATCCGGGAATCTTAGATCCAAACCCGAAACTGTTACACCCGAATCCGGAATTTTTAGATCCAAATCCAAAATTCTTAGATCCAAATTGGAAATTCTTAGATCCAAATCCGAAATTCTTAGATCCGAACCGGAATTCGTAGATCCGAATCAAAATTCTTAGATCCAAACCCGAAATTCTTAAATCTGAATCCGATCCAAAATTCTGAGATCCAAATCCAAAATTGTGAGATCCAAATCCAACATTCTTACATCCGGATCCGATATTCTTTTTTTAGATGAGTTGGATTCAATCCGGTCCAAGGCATTTCGACACAATCCGACAAACTCGACGATAAAATGCAAGTAAAATCTTGTCATAGACCCTGTCCACATGTATACGGATTTTTTTGAAAACGCAACTTTTTTTTTTACGGATTGGTCTCGTTGATCCGTCCACACGAACGTAAGCGATGAAGCGATTATTGACCGAGCGTGAGGTCTGTACTAGTGAAATATCGGACCGATGTTTTTTTAGTATGTTTGGCCATAAATGTTGTGAACGTTCTGTGAAAACTCGACCCATCTTTCTTGGGAACTAAACGAAAATGGCAGACATTTTCCCATTTTTAAAGTACTTTCCGTTGAGCTAGAATCCTGAACTTTCTACCCCAAATAGTGTTTTTCAATTGCTTTTGTTTGACATATTGCTCAAGATCGTACGTTAAGTAGTTGAATAAAAAATCATCTGAAATTCTAATACTTGTGAGAAGTAAATGTTATATTATTATTACAAACAATGTTGCGAACGTTTTGGACATTTTAAAAACTTTCACAAAACGTGGAAACTCGAACTATACATCAAATGAAAGCTTATAAAATTTCTAACAGCATACCTGCACGATATATTTCAAAAATGAGTAGTTCTGAAATTATAATCCATCTTGTTGCATAATTTAAATTTTAAAAGCGGATAAAAAAAAGGTTGTATTTTCAAACAAAAACGGATAGGTGTGGACAAGGTCCTAGACAGTCCTACCAACAGCAGAAAATAAAAAAAAATAAAAACAAGACTTCATTTTTAGTGATTTTCAATTATTTCAAATTCGGTAATTATGATCCGATCCGACTGCCGAATAACTTTTTCAATCCCATCCGATATTATTATTATTGATCCAAATCGGATGGCGTAAAGTAAAACCCACAAACTTGACCCATATCTGGAAGTCTGAGCGACCAAACAAAAATACATTTTGTTTTTTAAAGTGAGACGAAAACAAAAAAAATTATGTATCTAAAAAAATATGCACGAAAACATCTTAAGCCACTTGAAGATATAGGACAATTATTCTATGATAAAACAATGTTTTTGATTCCAGCTGGGCAGCTGCCCTACGCCAACAGTTCTATATGTAATACTGTAAGAGAAGTAACAGATATGTTAGTTTGGGTAGGACAATTGAGTGTGAATGCATCTCCGAGCCATTTTATTCAGGAAAAAATGAGTTCGCAAGCGGGGTTTGAACCCACAACCTTCTGATCGCCGGAGAGACGCTCTAACCATTGAGCTACTGGGACTCAGGACATTCGTCGGGACGTTAACCGGGATCGCATCGCTACTATATTTCCTCTATTTATCTCATTTCGTTTATATGAAGAATGTGTTTACCGGGACGTTTTTGTCCAGTCCCGCCTAACCAGGATCCCGGCTTAATTCAGAGGGACAATTTTCGCCATATAAATGCTGTCCCGGTCGCAATTGTCCCGCCTGAAAATATTCTCATGAACGATTTGAACGTAGGTTGAGTTCGATGTATGACATTATATACTGCTATGTGCAAGTATGGCTCGAAGAAGTTTACACTCAACTTTCATATCCGAACTAGTATATCGATCTCTCTTCTCTTAACATGTATTACGACATTAACAGCTCTCATCATATTTGCACATAGCAGTATGCCATACATCGAACTGAACCTCCTGTACGTTAAATCATCTGAATCCCAGTAGTTCAGTAGTAAGAGCATCTCACTGTCGATCAGAAGGTTGTGGGTTCGAGTCCCGCTTGGAAACCCAAAATTGTTTCTGAATAAAATGGTCAGAGAACATTTACATAAGTTAGGCCGTGTTTACATGAAGTGTATTGAGTGTTCTAGTCAAATCTCTGCAATATCAATTGTGTCAGGAAATAAACTGTAAACAGTGTATTCAATCTACTGAGTGTATGCATTTTGAGTATCTGTGTGACGTTTGCGTGTTTTGAGTATTGTATATGACGTTTTTTAACCTTTAGAGTCTGAAAAATCTTCCCCCAAAAGCCAGGAAATGGCATTTCAGCGACTCTCGATTTTATTTTGATTTCGGCTCCCCCCTTTCAAAATCCTCCCTGAGTCAATCCACGCAGTAGAGTGGATTGACTTGAGATTCAAGCATGAATCGGCTTGAATGTCTCCAATCTGATTCATCTAAGTCACACTTCGCTAAAATTTCCGTGGGTTGATATATATTGTTAATTTTATCGTGTTGAATTTAGGAACAAAATTAAATTTTAAAAATCGCCGTCAAATTTTCATGGCGTATCTAGTTAACAACATCTAAAAATTTCGGGGGGAAATATCAAAAATTTTTGTGAAAAAAATTGACCGAAAAATTATTACATTTAATAAGTCATCTCATTTTTCGGTTGTAAACTGAAAACATTTCGAAATTTCAATTTTTTTTAAACAGATAAAGAATGATATATTGTTGCAAAATTGACTGATAATTTTTTTCTTCATATTTTGGCATTTCTTTTCTACGATTGCTCTGATATACTTTAAAAAGATTTTAAAACGATAAGTATAACGCCCGTTCACAGCTTGCCATATGGCTATCTCACTACTTCCACAGATTTTCAGATTAGTTTCATATGTGAATGACATGTCAAAGATACATACAATTACATATTTCCTAATGCATCACCACTGGTTTTTCAATGGGCGTCAAACAGATACAATCTTAATCTGTCAGGATTATATAGCCAGATGTTGCAGCAAAGAACTGATTATGGTGGCTCTCTAGTTTTTATCATAGTCTACGGTTATTTCTGTCTATAAAATAAATATTACTAATATTATATCTCAACTGTAAATTGTCCAGTCAGAGAGCTTGATTTGTACCACGTGATCAGTTAATTTATCGTAGCATTGCCCGCCACAGCGGGGTATAACCCATAGAAATATTATACCTAGAATGCGTGCTCCTATCTCTCGTCAGTCAAAAAATTGTCGCCACAAAATGGCGGATTTATAAGGGCAAAAGGAACTCGCCCCAGGACTTTTTAACAGTTTTCAACACGGCAGCGGTTGGTGATGTTGTGGAGTGATGGTGTATCTTAGCACTGAATTTCTTTGTTTTTTGTACCGGAACTTGCTGGATTGGTGAATTTTATAAAGATGAAGTGCAATATCCTTCGCCAAAACATTTCGAACATTAAACTCTGGATGTAGACATGCAGCGACGATAGCGGCCTTTTAATACGAATGGTTTTAGTGTTTTTACTGTTTTACATTATATTTGAATGATTCCCACTTGCCAATCTGTATGTGATTTATACTGAATGTGGAGGATTAATCCAGGAGACAGTAAGTGTTTTTTTTCTTTTTTTTATCCAATCTAATAAGGATTTCTAGCTTGTGATTTTTGAAATATAAAATATGTTTATGCACATGTCATACTTTTTATACATCAGTCTTTTCGACATTTATTTATATTGACATATTAAATCCGTGTTTTTTTAAAGATTTTCTCCTAGTTTCCATTAAGTATTTGATTATTTTATTTTATTTTAAACGGGCTTTGATGCAGACAATTTCTGAGTTTCAAGTTTAGCACTTTTTGTTGCTTTTTGTAATTGTGGTGAATTGATCGAAATATAATTTTGAACTTATAGTTTTTAATACTTTTAATGAAACAAGTGTCTTGAAAATTGTTTTATTTTATGCTAATGTGTATGTGGCTGATTTCTTGTCATGCATGTATCCAATTTATCCCTATGAAACGTCCTCCAATTCTTTACTTTGAGAGGCGATCATTGTTGTAATCCCACCCCTTTGCAAAATTCAAAATGGCGGATCTATAAGGGCAAAATAAAATTTAATTTGGACCCCTGTCACGTGACAGAGCACGCATTCTAGGTCTATTATTTCTATGGTATAACCTCGAATACCCCGCTGTGGCGAAAATAAGGATTCAGGGAACACAAAGAAAGCAACAAACAATGCATCCAGAAGCCTTCAGACGACAACAGAATGGAAACAGACAATGAAAAGCGATCAAAAGTTAAGCTAAGCGAACTTTATTAACATTATTTAAGGTTTTTTTGGAAAGGTTAATATGTTTCGATATAATATATCATTTATAGACCCTTCGCTCGGGGAATTCGATGAAATATTACCCGTCGGGATATATCATACCTCGGGGTAATATTTCATCGAATTCCCCTCGCTCCAGGTCTATAAATGATAATTATTCTGCATGTATACTGAACTGCAAAAGGAGCACCACAATTATGAAGTATTTGTTAAACAGTGCTATAAATATCTGCTTCTCCATGATAATAGCCTGTGCACAGCCTGAAATATCCCTGTATTACAGTCTGTGAAAACTCACGCGATAGCTTGTCGAACCCCCGCGAAGCTACCCAGATCTGAGTAGTAGATTCTGATTGGCCAAAGCAACATCAGCTTCACTTCCTCTCAAGAAATGATAAATTCAACATGGCCGAAAGTCCAAACTGTGAAACTGCATTCGGGAAAGCGACCAAAAGAAGTGTGTACATAACGTTTTTGCAATTACAGCATTATTCGACAAACAAAAAGAGGCTTTACAGAGCTTCTTTTCAAAGCGTGATACACGTCATACTCCCAAAACTGTTATGGGAAATCACTGATATTTCAGTCTATACCGATCATGGCAGATATTATCTACAAGAGAGCAAGAGGCAGCAGCATAATGCTTGTTATATCTCCCCTAAAATCTCTTATGGAAGATCAAGTACGTGGATTAAAGAAGCTTAACATTTCCGCAGTGTGTGTAAAAGAATGACCAATGGCGAGTTTACCCATGTTTATGGCTTGGCTCGCTCGAGTGCTTGCTGACAATACATCAACATCAACATGGAGAGGTATTCTCTCAAGTAAGACATTTAAAGACTTCCTGGAGTGTGTTGCGGTCGATGAGACACATTGTATTAGCCAGTGGTAAGTAATTTTGTAAATATTATTGGGTCACCTATTTAAGTATAAATAACTTTCACATTTACAGTATATAACATAAATGCTCTGATAACTTACTGTGCGAAATATTTACATGTAAGTTTGAGAGAATTATTCAACATATTAATATACATATATCCCTATAAAAGTATATTCACTACAAAACGATTGCCTCTTGCGTTTCATATTTAGTTTGTTTTAGTCTCAGTGGGTCATCTCATGAAATATCATCTGGCCTCTGTTAGCAACTAGGCATTAATAGGATAATAGTATCCCTATTTGAACCCCCCTCTTTTAATATTAATATAGGGATAAAAATAATTGTCTGTAACTTCAGTGAAATGAGGTCTCTCATTCCTGAGAGTGTCCACTTAATTGTTGTAACGGCGACAGCTACAAAACAGTCTCACCTTGCAATATATATATGACTTATATATGAGCTTAAGGTTATGTAAACAAACTGCAATAGTATCTGAGAGCTCCCAATAGATCCAATATTTTCTACTGTGTTCAGTACATTAATAAAGACATTCCATTCCATTTATTATTTACTGATATCATAAAGGAAATCGAAACCAATCACGTGACAGCTAAGAGGCCAATCATATTATCAGACAAGGAAACAATGTGGGCCTTTATACGGGGTACTCGAAGTCACTCTTAGAAGCAAATTTTAAAAGGGTCATCTCACAAGCCCACAAGGTGTCTTGTTGAAGTGTGTCATGCTGGAACCCTAAATTCTGTTAAAAAGCACATTTCGAAGAATCTGTCAAAAAGTGATGGACACATCAGAATTCTAATCTCTACTATTACCTTTGGGATAGGTATAAATTGCCAGGATGTATCATACACTTTGGTTCATCAAATAGCATAGAGTGTTATGTGTATAAAGAACAAAGAATGACTTCAAATACCCTGTATAAAAGCCCACATTGTTTCCTTGTCTGACAATATATGATTGTCCTTCTTAGCTGTCATGTGATTGGTTTCAATTTCCTTTATGATAATAAATGGAATGGGAATGCCTTTATTAATGTCCTGAACAGAGTAGAAAATATTGGATCTGTACACCTTATTCAAAAATGGCCACCAAATTAGAATTCTTTTATGTGCATATAAATTAGCCCTTATGACCTCGTTTCAAAGTAAGAATTCTTTTGAATTTCCCACATGAAAACGAGTTCATAAAGGCTAATTTATATGTATATAAAAGAATTTTAATTCTGCAGCCATTTTTGAATAAGGTCTATTGGGGGCTCTCAGATACTATTGCAGTTTGTTTACATAGCCTTAAGCTGTCATATATTGCAAGGTGAGACTGTTTTATAGCTGTTGCTGTTACAACAATTAAGTGGACACTCTCAGGAATGAGAGACCTCATTTCACTGAGGTTACAGACAATTATTTTTATCCCTATATTAATATTAAAAGAGGGGGGTTCAAATAGGGATACTATTATCCTATTAATGCCTAGTTGCTAACAGAGGCTAGATGATATTTTGTGAGATGGATCCACTGAGACTAAAACAAACTAAATATGAAACGCAGGACTAGAGGCAATCGTTTTGTAGTGAATATACTTTTATAGGGATATATGTATATTAATATGTTGAATAATTCTCTCAAACTTAAATATTTCGCACAGTTATCAGAGCATTTATGTTATATACTGTAAATGTGAAAGTTATTTATACTTAAATAGGTGACCCAATAATATTTACAAAATTACTTACCACTGGCTAATACAATGTGTCTCATCGACTGCAACACACTCCAGGAAGTCTTTAAATGTCCTACTTGAGAGAATACCTCTCCATGTTGATGTTGATATATTGTCAGCAAGCACTCGAGCGAGTCAAGCCATAAACATGGGTAAACTCGCCATTGATCATTCTTTTACACACACTGCAGAAATGTTAAGCTTCTTTAATCCACGTATTTGATCTTCCATAAGAGATTTTAGGGGAGATATAACGAGCATTATGCTGCTGCCTCTTGCACTCTTGTAGATAATATCTGCCATGATCGGTATAGACTGAAATATAAGTGATTTTCCATAACAGTTTTGGGAGTATGGCGTGTATCACGCTTTGAAAAGAAGCTCTGTAAAGCCTCTTTTTGTTTGTCGAATAATGCTGTAATTGCAAACACGTTATGTACACACTTCTTTTGGTCGCTTTCTCGAATGCAGTTTCACAGTTTGGACTTTCGGCCATGTTGAATTTATCATTTCTTGAGAGGAAGTGAAGCTGATGTTGCTTTGGCCAATCAGAATCTACTACTCAGATCTGGGTAGCTTCGCGGGGGTTCGACAAGCTATCGCGTGAGTTTTCACAGACTGTAATACAGGGACAGCCTAGACCTAGGCCTTCTATTTCCTATTTTGGGAGTTATAAATTTGAAGCCGGGATGGCCGAGGGGACTGGGGAGAGATGAACTCTGCCTACGTCATGAAGCGAATTTAGTTCCCAGTCCCATAGGCCACAGCTCAGCCAACGGAAAAGCCTATGTCTAGGCTGATACAGGGATATTTCAGGCTGTGCACAGGCTACATGATAATGGCGTTTGAAATTTGTCAAATTTTCACGATTTTCGTCTATTCTCCAGATTTCTTCCGTCAAAATTTCTACAAAACGTCATCTGGTCAGTTGTTTGCACATAGAACACTACAGCAAAATATTAGGGAAACTTGTCAAGATAGATTTTTCGCTACTTATTGAATTAAAAAATGTTCTGTCTTATGAAATTTTTTTAAAAACTAACGTATCATGTTGTTCAAGGTTTCCCTATTTCTTTATGCGCAAAATTTTAAAGAATTTCACCAAAGCAAATGTGTGATATTTGAGCATTTGTATCGCTCGAACGGCTGCTGACGTGACAGAATATCAACTCGACAAGATTGCCATTTACGCAACACCGCTGCCAAACGTTTGCGCATGCGTGAATTCGCTGAGTAAACAATGAAAGAGAAGTGGGAACTAGCCGAGGCGACAACAACCAGACAGTGAAGACTAAGTAAGACTCGACTATTCATTTGTGTTTTTAAAAAAGGGTAAAGAAAATTACGAAGGGGTAAATTCAGAATATGTTACAATATTGACAAGGAAGTCATGCACAAATTACCTACCTTATCTTTTTGGTAGTATGCTTATAATTTTAACTTTTGTGTCGGACTTTCGGCCCAGTCCAAATATTTCAGTGTTTTCCCGCTCTTTTTCCGAGGACGAGCTTGGACGTGGCACATGCGCAAAACGTTTGGCAGCGGTGTTCATTTACGCATGTGCCGACGCCATACTCGTTACCAGTCCCTTCTTAAAATTACCGTAAGTGCTTTTCCTAATCGTGTCCTGTAAGCAGAGCCAGCCTCGTTTGAGAGCACGGGTGGCGTGTGCTGTTAGCGCGCTGCCTCTCACCAAAAAGTTAAGCCTGGTTAGACGGGGTTAGTACTTGGATGCGTGACCGTCCGGGAATGACCCCGTTGTCGAACTTAGAACTCATGGAAGTAGAGTTTAGTTCATCTCTCCTGTGCTTCGAGGGTTTTTCGCCATATTTTAACATTAGTATATATATATATATATATATATATATATATATATATATATATATATATATATATATATATATATATAAATTAACATATACATGCATAAAATAACTACGGTTAACTGATAAATATTTGATATACAGAAAACATTACATAAGAAAGAAAATCAATAAGAAAATCAATGGCCTGCATCGCAACAAAAGAATACGGTTTCACTTGTGAACTTTTTAATATATCATTAATTTATTTCGTCGGCTGTTAAAACCCTTATTTGTGCATTTCTTTTTTTTTCCCAATTTTGTCAGAAAATTTGACTTGGTTTTCGAAGTACACGAAAAGTAGTATAAAACACTTCTGTTTTTATTAATTAGTTTTCGCTTTTTAGACTACAAAAATGTATAAATGTTATACATTACAAAAGGTATGATCGATCTGAAATACCAATGAGACTTTAACATGTTCACTGCGGACGACATTAAATAAATGATAAAGCAAAAATTAAGTTCGTCATATTTGAAAAAAACACATTTAAAGAACATTGGCAACAAAAATTAAGTTTGTCTAATTTGAAGAACTCATAAAATTGTAATGAAGTTCTTTTATAATTTTTTCGTATCTTTCTTCATTTTCAAGATATTTCAATTTGTTTAATATGTAAATGAGATGGTCTCTGACGTCAGGAGCAGGGTACAGTATTCTCACACATAGCAAAATCAGTTATATCTCGAAATTCGTTCAAAGAAATCACTTGAAACTGTGCACATAAAAACGCCTTGTGACACTGAACATTTCATAACCGATATTGCTTTGTGTAAAAATACTGTACACTGCTCCTGACGTCAGAGCCCATCTCATTTACATATTAAACAAATTGAAATATCTTGCAAACGAAGAAAGACACGAAAAAGTTGTAAAAGATCTTCTATTACAATTTCACGAGTTCTTTCAAATTAAACAAACTATTGCCAATACCCTGTCAAATGTATGTTTGTGTCGTTTCCTTGCTTCGTTGTGGAGATATTTCAGCTTCCCTAATATGCAAATTAAACATCTTGCACAATGAGTTATCCGAAAAATTTATATATCTTTGCTATTATCAAATAGAATCACTTAAAAATTCTACATGTTTGGTGTCTTTTCCGATAACTCGTTATGCACATGTGACGTCAAGATGTTTCGCATACAAACCGAAATATCTCAAAAACGAAGCAGGGAAAAGATGTTATTTTTGTCATTTTAAGCGTAGGCACTTTAAGGAATGGGCAATTCAGCTATATTGAGATTAGGGATGTAAATACTTGAAAATTCCAAGGTTTAGTTGTAAAATGCGTCGATTTTCTCCGCATACATCTTGTTTATAATTGGTCTCCTCATCTTCATAGTGGGACCTAAACAAGTATAGAAATGTTGAATCAGTACCTGGTTTTGGTTCACTGTTACTGAGCAAATTAATTTAGTCTTGGATCAAGTACGTCGCAAGGGTGTCAAAACAAGACTCACCAAGTTCTCCGCCAGGAATGGAAAAATCATGTTCGAGAATGCACCATTTCTGAATCTGAAAAACAAAGAAGAAATTAAGAACAAACAGTCTAAAACAGACTAGAAACTAGAGTAGGAGTAGGAGTAGGAGGAGTAGAGTAGAGTAGGAGTAGAGTAGGAGTAGAGTAGGAGTAGAGTAGGAGTAGAGTAGGAGTAGAGTAGGAGTAGAGTAGGAGTAGAGTAGGAGTAGAGTAGGAGTAGAGTAGGAGTAGAGTAGGAGTAGAGTAGGAGTAGAGTAGGAGTAGAGTAGGAGTAGAGTAGGAGTAGAGTAGGAGTAGAGTAGGAGTAGAGTAGGAGTAGAGTAGGAGTAGAGTAGGAGTAGAGTAGGAGTAGAGTAGGAGTAGGAGTAGAGTAGGAGTAGAGTAGGAGTAGGAGTAGAGTAGGAGTAGGAGTAGAGTAGGAGTAGAGTAGAGTAGAGTAGAGTAGAGTAGGAGTAAAGTAGAGTAGAGTAGAGTAGAGTAGAGTAGAGTAGAGTAGAGTAGAGTAGAGTAGAGTAGAGTAGAGTAGAGTAGAGTAGAGTAGAGTAGAGTAGAGTAGAGTAGAGTAGAGTAGAGTAGAGTAGAGTAGAGTAGAGTAGAGTAGAGTAGAGTAGAGTAGAGTAGAGTAGAGTAGAGTAGAGTAGAGTAGAGTAGAGTAGAGTAGGAGTAGAGTAGGAGTAGAGTAGAGTAGAGAGTAGGAGTAGAGTAGGAGTAGAGTAGGAGTAGAGTAGGAGTAGAGTAGGAGTAGAGTAGGAGTAGGAGTAGGAGTAGAGTAGGAGTAGAGTAGGAGTAGAGTAGGAGTAGAGTAGGAGTAGAGTAGGAGTAGAGTAGAGTAGAGTAGAGTAGGAGTAGAGTAGAGTAGAGTAGGAGTAGAGTAGAGTAGAGTAGGAGTAGAGTAGAGTAGAGTAGGAGTAGAGTAGAGTAGAGTAGGAGTAGAGTAGGAGTAGAGTAGGAGTAGAGTAGGAGTAGAGTAGGAGTAGAGTAGAGTAGAGTAGGAGTAGAGTAGGAGTAGAGTAGAGTAGAGTAGGAGTAGAGTAGAGTAGAGTAGAGTAGAGTAGGAGTAGAGTAGGAGTAGAGTAGGAGTAGAGTAGGAGTAGAGTAGGAGTAGAGTAGGAGTAGAGTAGGAGTAGAGTAGGAGTAGAGTAGGAGTAGAGTAGAGTAGAGTAGGAGTAGAGTAGGAGTAGAGTAGGAGTAGAGTAGGAGTAGAGTAGGAGTAGAGTAGGAGTAGAGTAGGAGTAGAGTAGGAGTAGAGTAGGAGTAGAGTAGGAGTAGAGTAGAGTAGAGTAGGAGTAGAGTAGGAGTAGAGTAGGAGTAGAGTAGGAGTAGAGTAGAGTAGAGTAGAGTAGAGTAGAGTAGAGTAGGAGTAGAGTAGGAGTAGAGTAGGAGTAGAGTAGAGAGTAGAGTAGAGTAGAGTAGAGTAGAGTAGAGTAGAGTAGGAGTAGAGTAGAGTAGAGTAGAGTAGAGAGTAGAGTAGAGTAGGAGTAGGAGAGTAGAGTAGGAGTAGAGTAGGAGTAGAGTAGGAGTAGAGTAGGAGTAGAGTAGGAGTAGAGTAGGAGTAGAGTAGGAGTAGAGTAGGAGTAGAGTAGGAGTAGAGTAGGAGTAGAGTAGGAGTAGAGTAGGAGTAGAGTAGGAGTAGAGTAGGAGTAGAGTAGGAGTAGAGTAGGAGTAGAGTAGGAGTAGAGTAGGAGTAGAGTAGGAGTAGAGTAGAGTAGGAGTAGAGTAGGAGTAGAGTAGGAGTAGAGTAGGAGTAGAGTAGGAGTAGAGTAGGAGTAGGAGTAGAGTAGGAGTAGAGTAGGAGTAGAGTAGGAGTAGAGTAGGAGTAGAGTAGGAGTAGAGTAGAGTAGAGTAGGAGTAGAGTAGGAGTAGAGTAGGAGTAGAGTAGAGTAGGAGTAGGAGTAGGAGTAGAGTAGGAGTAGAGTAGGAGTAGAGTAGGAGTAGAGTAGGAGTAGAGTAGGAGTAGAGTAGGAGTAGAGTAGGAGTAGAGTAGAGTAGAGTAGGAGTAGAGTAGGAGTAGAGTAGGAGTAGAGTAGGAGTAGAGTAGGAGTAGGAGTAGAGTAGGAGTAGAGTAGGAGTAGAGTAGGAGTAGAGTAGGAGTAGGAGTAGGAGTAGAGTAGGAGTAGAGTAGGAGTAGGAGTAGGAGTAGGAGTAGGAGTAGAGTAGGAGTAGAGTAGAGTAGAGTAGAGTAGAGTAGGAGTAGAGTAGGAGTAGAGTAGGAGTAGAGTAGGAGTAGAGTAGAGTAGAGTAGAGTAGAGTAGAGTAGGAGTAGAGTAGGAGTAGAGTAGGAGTAGAGTAGGAGTAGAGTAGGAGTAGAGTAGGAGTAGAGTAGGAGTAGAGTAGAGTAGAGTAGGAGTAGAGTAGGAGTAGAGTAGGAGTAGAGTAGGAGTAGGAGTAGGAGTAGAGTAGGAGTAGAGTAGAGTAGAGTAGGAGTAGAGTAGAGTAGAGTAGAGTAGAGTAGAGAGTAGTAGAGTAGAGTAGAGTAGAGTAGGAGTAGGAGTAGAGTAGGAGTAGAGTAGGAGTAGAGTAGGAGTAGAGTAGAGAGTAGGAGTAGGAGTAGAGTAGGAGTAGAGTAGGAGTAGGAGTAGGAGTAGAGTAGAGTAGAGTAGGAGTAGGAGTAGGAGTAGAGTAGGAGTAGAGTAGGAGTAGGAGTAGGAGTAGAGTAGGAGGAGTAGGAGTAGGAGTAGGAGTAGAGTAGAGTAGAGTAGGAGTAGGAGTAGGAGTAGAGTAGGAGTAGAGTAGAGTAGAGTAGAGTAGGAGTAGGAGTAGGAGTAGAGTAGAGTAGAGTAGAGTAGGAGTAGGAGTAGAGTAGGAGTAGAGTAGGAGTAGAGTAGGAGTAGAGTAGGAGTAGAGTAGGAGTAGAGTAGAGTAGAGTAGGAGTAGGAGTAGGAGTAGAGTAGGAGTAGAGTAGAGTAGGAGTAGGAGTAGGAGTAGGAGTAGAGTAGAGTAGAGTAGAGTAGGAGTAGGAGTAGGAGTAGAGTAGGAGTAGAGTAGGAGTAGAGTAGGAGTAGAGTAGGAGTAGAGTAGGAGTAGAGTAGGAGTAGAGTAGGAGTAGAGTAGGAGTAGGAGTAGGAGTAGGAGTAGGAGTAGGAGTAGGAGTAGGAGTAGGAGTAGGAGTAGGAGTAGGAGTAGGAGTAGGAGTAGGAGTGGAGTAGGAGTAGGAGTAGGAGTGGAGTAGGAGTGGAGTAGGAGTAGGAGTAGGAGTGGAGTAGGAGTGGAGTAGGAGTGGAGTAGGAGTGGAGTAGGAGTGGAGTAGGAGTGGAGTAGGGAGGGAGTAGGAGTGGAGTAGGAGTGGAGTAGGAGTGGAGTAGGAGTGGAGTAGGAGTGGAGTAGGAGGAGTAGGAGTGGAGTAGGAGTGGAGTAGGAGTGGAGTAGGAGTGGAGTAGGAGTGAGTAGGAGTGGAGTAGGAGTGGAGTAGGAGTGGAGTAGGAGTGGAGTAGGAGTGGAGTAGGAGTGGAGTAGGAGTGGAGTAGGAGTGGAGTAGGAGTGGAGTAGGAGTGGAGTAGGAGTGGAGTAGGAGTGGAGTAGGAGTGGAGTAGGAATGGAGTAGGAGTGGAGTAGGAGTGGAGTAGGAGTGGAGTAGGAGTGGAGTAGGAGTGGAGTAGAGTGGATTGGAGTGGAGTGGAGTGGAGTGGAGTGGAGTGGAGTGGAGTGGAGTGGAGTGGAGTGGAGTGGAGTAGAGTAGAGTAGAGTAGAGTAGAGTAGAGTAGAGTAGAGTAGAGTAGATAGAGTAGAGTAGAGTAGGAGTGGAGTAGGAGTAAGGGTAGAGTAGAGTAGAGTGGACTACATGTGCTAATTCAACCGTACCTTCTGAGCTCGTGAGATAGCCTTCTCGTTGTACCGATTGATACCATCCTGAATGGCCTTCATCAGTTTCTCGTCTTTATTTTCAAGAACCTCAGACACAGTTTTTACCACCGAGCCATGTTTTTTACAAAAGTCCACAGCCGCTTCAGTAAGCTTGTCAGTTGGTTCTCCTGTATCAAGATTCATAACGACCTGAAAACAGAAAAAATGTGAAAGTGCGAAAAAATTGACAGACGAATACAAATTAGGAACTACTCTGAATTATATCGCAAGCGTGACTGGAGAAGGGAGATGGTATGGTAATGACTACGAGATATACACGACAAATATAGTAGGGCCATTTAAACGGGGAAAATAAGTCGCGACTTAATGAAGACGAGTCTTATTTAAGTCACGAACACACCCGTATAAACGGTCAATTTCTGGTAAGTCGCGACTTATTTTGGACTAGCTTTCCACCCTGTTCTTATTTTAGTCGCGACTTAATTCGTTCTTATTTTGGTCACGAACAAATTGGACCATTTATACAAGTGTGTTCCCGACTTAAATAGGACGCGTCTAATTAACCCTTTATCGCCCAGTAGCCCATGTTTCCCCGCATTAAGCCAGCCTTTTCTAGCGCACTCTGTTTTAAGTCGTTAAGTGCGAAATATCGCTTATTCGCTTGTTTTTAAACTTCGAAGCTAATTTCTCAAACTGTCCGTATAATCTGCTTAATTAAGTACTTAGTACTGAACTTATATTATGTTATATAGTAAATTAGTAATACCTGTTAATATTTTTTGTCATGTATTAGGATAAGTATTTTATATTTATACTGTAACTAAGTTGTTGTTCTATTGACCATTGTGCATACGGTTGTGCCAGTGAGGTTGTTACAATGTATTGTACAAGCCAGAGTACAACTTTTCTTCTATTTAAGTTTTATTTACTTTTCTTTTAAGTTGTTAAATTAAAATTAAAATTTAAAAAAATAATTCTCCATTGAATTCAAAAATAATTAGTGTCCAATCATGTCCGACCAAAACCTGGGTTGGTCCACTGATCTCAAATAATATACTCATTATACTGGATAGAGCATCTATTGTTTCGCGCGTGGCAAAAATTGAAGTCGGAAGTGAGGCTAAAAATCTCGCGGCCCGTGGGACCCACAATATTGCTGAATCATAGTTTTCGCCTCTAGTTTTCGCTTTAAATTATCGGATTTTTAACGAAAACCAGCTAAATTTTTGTAACATGTATCTGTCGTTATGGGAGAACTTAAAAGTGCCTGTATGAAAACCAAGTGGGTCCCACTTGAAATGGCCGCCACTAATTTATTCCGACTTCACAGCGAGCACCGGATGCTCTATCCAGTATAATGAGTCTATTATTTGAGATCAGTGGGTTGGTCTGACATAATGTCAGACAAAGTTTTTGGAATTATATTGCACTCTGCTAACCCGTCACCAGTCTTCAACTCTTTTGGGAAATGGCCAATTGACCAATTTATACGTGTATGTTCGCGACTTAAAGTGCAAATGACGCGAAAAATTTTTTCCCTTAAATTGTAAGAATAAGTCATCTTAAAAACATATCTATCGAAAATAAAGAGTCCACGTTCAATTTCAGAACGTTTCTGGTTGGTTTTCTGTCGTCAATTTATGTGCAAAATGCATAGAATAAATGGTCCCAGAGAATGGGGCGAGTTAAATTAATGCGCATGCTCATATTTACCTGTGACGTATGAAGTTGTACTCATAACTCACGCAAGGGATTATACAAGGCCGGTGAATCGAGATCTGTCGAGGAATAATTTAATATGACAGAGTTTGTTGAATATGCGCCATCGTCAGACACAGAGAGCACACGTAACAATGACTCAACGGATTCACAAGGCATTATTGAGGTTGGCATGCCTTTTCAGCCATATCAGAACGAACCTTTGGCAAATTCGTCGAGTGAAGAGTCTACAGATGATGACGGAGACGAAGATGGACTTCTTATATCAGTTCTTCAAGCAAGATATGAAAAAACTGAACACGTTGACAAATGGTTAGTATTCACTAAGCATCTTCATTTCTTGCTAGAAACCCCACTAACCACTGTCACTAACATTTATACTCATTTACTGCCATTTGCAAGCTAAACGAACGTGGAAAAAATCGCAAGCCCAACGGTGGCTTGCAAATGGCAGTATAGTTTTTTTTGTATTTTGAAATTTTCAGGTGTTCCTGTGGTTTGTGCAAGGTAGACCTCCTCATTGGAGCACGAGAATTTCGTTGCTGCAAAGAAGTTGGACCTGTAATTCACAAATTATCGTTTGATGGAAGCATCGAGAAAATAAAGTGTATTACACAACACGAAGATTTTGGGCCACTAACTCACAGAGCCGTACTAACACTGGTTGGACACCTTCTAAAGGATAGGAATGGCAGAGGATATCGTCGTAAATCAGGGCAATCTGAAAACGAGTAAGAATTAAATTTTTACTTTCTTCTTAGGACTATTAAAAAAACGCTCTAACTCACTGTTTCTTTTGCTACTCTCGAAAATTATTTGGTAGTCCTACTGTAAATGTACAAAATGTCGATAACGTTTAATTTAAACTTTTCTTTGTCCTTAGCCTGTTGAGAGCAGTTTCTTACAGATGGATGATAAGATGGCTCTGCGGGTACCTTGGTTGGGAAAATACGAGGCCTTTACCTGCATGTGTGTACCATAATATCCGGGTACGATATGGTGGTTTTGGTGGCAAAAGGGTATGCCACAAGTGAAGCTCGAAAATAGAGAATGATACAGTATATCGAGGGATTTCTTGATTAGTAAGGCCATATGCGTTGATTTTATCACCTTTCTGTAAGTTACAGTATGTGTAAAGTTTTTATCTTAGTTATTTTATATAATTAATATAATTAGAGGTTTACTTTCTGAGGAGGGAACTTATTTTTGGTGAGAGCTTGTCATAAGTTTAGTGTGTGTACTGTACTTCAAAATTACCTCACTCCTGCACATAATTTTAATAAAAACAACATGTGTAATTAAAGCAAGAAGCTTTTTTCATTGCAATTTTAAGTCTATTACTAAACTAAAATAACAAGTCATCCCTAGGCCATGGGAGGTCTGCAGTGGTTTTTTGGGTGTCCTTTCCTTAGCTCACCACATTTCTTACATCTGGCAGGCCTGCGTTTTGCACGATTTAAAGTAGATTGTTGCTCAGCTGATTCAAGCTGTTTTTTAAGGCATTTTGTTGATCTTCTATAAAATGGAATAAACAAATCTTGAATTAAATCATTCATGCATTTGAAAAACAGGTCCATTGCATTTTAAAAAATATAGATACCGACAGGCCATGTGTTTTTGTGCTCATTAATTACTAACCATGTGGGTATAAAGTTGCAGATGCTTTATCCATTCTAATTTTGTACTGCTTGGCTGCTTCATCCTTATTTCTTCTTTCTGTGAATTGTGATACGAGAAATTCTGGGACTTTTTCTTGGTAAGCCTTTTTAACTGCTTCAATCTCTGATTGGGGAAGTGTGAAGAGGGCTGATTTTATAGTTTCAGCATACCCTAGTAATAGAAAATACATTGTCATGCAATTTACGAATGAACCCATTTCTGCCTAAGATGGCTTTTATTATTTTATTCTGGGTAACACCAGACAATTTTTTTCTCAGCAAGGGAATGGGGGTTGTATGTGGCCAGCCTGGACAGGAATGAGTTAAGAAGATGTACCCCTCTTCTCCAACATTCAAAACCTTCTCCTTTGATTGTTGAGGTTGGATGTTAAAGAGGAGAGGGACATTGGGATTTTCAGTATTGTGGTGTTTTTCGTGTGGTATTTCAGTGATTTTGCCAGTATGGTGTTCGGTTTTATCCATTCAAGCAGTTTTAGTATGCATTAAATTTTCTATGCAGTTGTAGACGGTCACCATGCGCTATGCTAAGCAGCTACACGAATATACACACGTTAGGGTTTATAACGATGGTCTTTATTATTAGCGAATTGGCTTCACCAGAGACAAAGCGAAAACAGTTCACATCGGAAACATCTCGAACACATATCCACAAACCAATTTGTCTCTCAAGAATCCCGACTCTCTACTTAATCCTATTACAAACACACCAGGTACTGTACCAATGGAGTGAGTGTCTGCATGTAGGCTTAGGCTAGCTTACCATATGTTGGAGGCACAGGAATCTTTCGAAATATTTCTTCACCTAGTTTATATTTCGGATACACAACTCTGCAGTACTCCTGTCCATCTTTCTTTTTCTTTATCTCCCTGTGTAGATTCTCATTAAAATGAAGGATGGCTAATATATGCCTGATGAATAAAACAGCATAAATTTGAATGTCATTAGCATTATAGACTTTTATAAAAAGGAAGCAGTATAGGTATTTATATTATGGTATATATATATCAGCAAACGTGTGTGATTTTTCATACTTAATTCTTTTCGAAAGTGTTACATTTCTGTTCAGTTCTGCCCAAAACCACCCCGGCCCTTTTGTTATTTTACTGTAATAATGCCATCTCAATTTTACTGGTCAAGGGAGTCTCTAGGAAGGAAAGGGTTATTTCCATACGTATTTACCACAGGTAAATACCACACGTATGAAGAATTTATTAAGAAGATGGATTATCTCGATTATTCTAATCTTATATAAATAAGTTTTGTGGAAACACCACATAAAATATTTAGCAAAGAAATATTTTACATGGTGTTTCCACAAAACTTATTTATATTACATTATCGCCATGAAAACTTTCAAAGAATTAATTATTCTAATCTTGTGATATATTTTACCTGCAGTAGGTTCCCATCCACGAAAAATGAAGCATTTTTGGATGCCAGTGGTTGAGTGTTGAGTGATATCCTTCAAGGCAGCTAGTCTGATCATTGTTTGACAACCGTTTTATGTCATTTTGAAGCCTGGTATCATTTATGATCAGGTTCAGCTTCTCATACGCCCTTGACCCTACCGTGTAGATTTTAAAATAGAAAAAATATGAAGAACATGCCACATGTACATTTACATGTACCGTATTCCCTCTATTAAGCCCCTCCCCAATTAAGCCCCCCCCCAATTAAGCCCCCCCCCCCTCCCCCCTCACGTTAAAACATTTTCAACATTTTCTGTATAAAATAACTATATTAATAGAAAATTGGTCACAAAAACAGTTTACACTTTGTAAGACAATCTCACCGATCTTAATCCAATGTCGACGTTTCACTGGATCACCATGTGCACAATTCTTGAACAAGGCATCAGGGTGGTCATGATGCTGGTTTCTCACATGTCTACTAAATGATTTCCATTTGGCAAGAATCATTTGTTGAAACCCACGACTTGTTGTTGTGGCACACCAATATATATGGTTCCGGATGCCTTTTATCCATTCAGCTATTCTTTCACAACCCTTTTCTTTGCTTGCTTTATTCATTTTCTTTGTGACAGAACGAGTGATGTGCCAAATGTCGTAGTAATGCTCAGTTCCTTTTTGGGATGTGCGGACCCACTTGTTTATGGATTTGTGGCGATCAGAAATGAAGACTTTTATCTTGAGACCTTTAACTCTCATCAGGAAATCAAAACACCGTTTGGCACCTTCTAGTTCCATGGCTGGACTTCCACTGGTCTCATTTGACTAAAATATTTAAAATATTTTTAAAAAATTAGGGGGATATATTACAGTGGCATAAAGATATAAACTATTTTATGAATGAAATAATATTTTATGAGTGAAACAAAAATTTTATGAGCATATAGTCCTTAGTGAATGAGCCCACAAGATTAAGATAGATTTCATATCTACAAGCCACCATGTAAAATAAAATCATGTCATGATAGTGAAGATATGGAAAATATACAACTAGTTATTTTCTAGTAAAACACATATTTATATAATACTGTTACGATCAGGGATTTCAGGTGGTGAAGTAATGGGGCAGCCCCAGAGTAGGGGGAAATAGAAAGGAGTATGGGATTCTGTATTCCCCCTTGGCAAAAATATGGAGAAAAAAATGACATCAATATTTTAATTTGTATCATTGTAGGGAAACTGATATCAAGGTGACACAGGATATTACATGGTGGTGTGAAGATATGGATTTTATCTTCAAATGGTGAGAACAATATTTTACGAATGAGTAAAATATTTTCACCACGAGAAGATAAAATTCATATCTTAAAGCCACTGTCTAATTTTGTTTTTATTATATAGATTCAATGCAAAAAGTGTAAATGATGTCATCGATATTTTCACTAGTGGGGATATGGAAAATATGTCACTGGATATTTTCTAGTAAAACACTCACATCTATATCATAATTAAAGCTTATTACTGCCTTGCTCCTCCTGTTAAGGGGCAAACTCCTCTCAGAGCAGTCTCCACTCCCATATTCTAGCATCCATGGTTACAATAAAATAAAATGTCCCAACAAAGTTGTTGAGTATGAAGTACAATACCTGAAGAAGTTCGAAGTGAACTACTTGATTTGTTGTACAGCTGAACATGGTATATGCCCCATATTTTGCGCAGTGTCCCATGGAGTCAAATCTCCCATCTCCACTCCACACAACATCTTTCATGGATTTCAGCTTACTCAAAATATTTTCTTGATACATTTTCCAACTGTGCAGAATTGCTGGACATAGTAATTTCTTCTGGTGAGTGAAGAATGTTCGTGGGTGGTAAATGGCTAGGCCCATATGCTTTAAAGCCAACAGAATTTTACTTATAGATGCCCCTGCAGCAAGCACACCAAAGCTAAGTAGAAGATTCCCAGCTGGATATCTACCAAGTAGAAGGGGTTGAGATCTCCATTGAAAACAATCTTCACCACAGGTATCACATGTTTGGGAAACTGTGACCATGGTTCCATTTTGCTTCATGATAACTCTTGGCTTTTCTTTCTTACATATAAAACAAAACATTGTGAAAAGGGACAATAGCATTCCATAAAACACAACAAATTGTGGTTCTTTGTATTGGGGTGTTTCTTTATCCACTCTATAAATAAATAAACATTCAATTACATAAATAAATTATGAGATATTTGACTTCCCCAATTGCAATTTGAATCCAAGGTTCCCAAATTAACACATCTCTCACTACTGACAGTGTCAATGGAGAGATGGCATGGATTTAGAGACCTTATTTGGGTTCAGTCAGGGCAGTAGGAAATTTTCATATTCAAACATCACCAGCATTCTTATAAGAAAAGTAAATGAATACAAAATGGTTTTAAATAACTGTACAAGTACAGAAAATCAGATGATGTACAATGGCAATGCATTTGCATTTCAGATACTGTGAATATTTCAAGGGAGGTGGAACGGGGGCTTAGCCTCCCCCCCCCCCCCAATATTTCTAAGAAGGGGGCTAAGAACCCCCCCCCCCCCCCCAATATATTCGACAAGATGGTATTGATTTAGAGACCTTGGGTTCAGTCTGAGCTAGTCAGGGCAGTAGGAAATTTTCATATTTAAACATCACTGGTGTTCTCATAAGAAAAATAAATAAATACAAAATGGTTTTAAATTACTGTACAAGTACAGAAAATCAGATGGTACACTGTACAATGGCAATGCATTTGCATTTCAGATACTGTGAATATTTCAAGGGCAGTGGAACAGGGGCTTAGCCTCCCCCCCCAATATTTCTAAGAAGGGGCTTAGCCCCCCCCCCCCCACACACACACCCATATATTCGACAAGGGGTGAAAGGACTAAAATTAGCTGGGGCAAAATACACTCTATCATATTGAAAAATTAGGCAATTAGCACCTCCAATATAAAACATTTTCGGCCGCCACTGAAGTATTTATATCCATACCTTATATTTTTACTAGCTTTCGTATTCGGTTTAATCACATTATCGTCTGAGTCTGTTTCACTTTGACATTCTTCCTCTCCCTCCCGTTCCCATGCAGGATCAATAACATCACTGATGTCATCACTTTGTTGTTCATCTTCGCTTTCGTCATTGCTAGTACTTTGTTGTTCTTCTTCGCTTTCGTCATTGCTAGTACTTTGTTGTTCTTCTTCGCTTTCGTCATTGCTAGTACTTTGTTGTTCACCTTCGCTTTCGTCATTGCTCGTATTGCATCCAGTATGAGAATCAATCGTGAGCACTGTGTAATTCGAAGCATTATCGTTGTCGGAATCATTGACATCAAGATCGGGTTCCTTTTGCGTGATTAACTAGAAAAATAAAAGGTTTTCCATTGAAAATTTTACTTTTGCAGTGCACATACGAAACATTGACGTGTCGTTGCCAATGGCTGGCGTGCCTCCGACATAGAAATTTACAAGTTTATCATGGCCCAATAGCCTTTTCAAATTTTAAAATCACTAAATCAGTATATCAAAGCGTGAAGAGACGTGTATTTATGAAATCTAACACTAACCGTCTGCAGCTCTTTTACTTTTCCTTTGAGCAATGCACATTTTTTCTTCAGTCTGTTGTAGCGTCGTTGGACATTTTTTCTCAACCTAGATTCATTCGTGCACTTCACACACTTGATTGTTGTCTTTTGTAAAATAGGATCCAGGTTTATAGGGATTCGACCCCGATCATCAGTAGAGCAACTTGACGTTCCAGCGTTTTGACCGTTGTTGTTAAAGTCTTGGTACTCTGCTTTATTCAAGTTAGCGTTTTCCGATACTGGATGAGCAGAAATCGAAAATGGGGCAGGTGTTTCCATCTCCATGGAAGAAGAAGCAATTGACTGAGAATGCGAAGGCTCAGTCTTTTTCTTTTTTGTAGAGTATCCTGGATTAGATAACATATCCCGTAAGATCTGATAGAACACAAAAGAAATCTTGAGTAAGATTATTTGTTTCAATAAAATTATAAAAGAAAACAAATACAACTGCAAGTTATAGAACACTAGAGTCCCTGTTTACCTGTCGCCGCTTTCGTTTCGTCGATAATGGCGTTTCACTCGCACTTTTGTAGCATCCCGGTGTACCGTTCTTCGATGGCAAAGAACCTTTAATTAGACAACGCTTTAATTTAACATCTTTCTTGCCTGAAACATTACACGTGTTGAAGCAATCGTCTTCAAAGTGTTCAGAACATAGTGTAGAGGTTTGAGAAGGTATAAAGTCGGGCCTGTGTTGGCGAACGAAACGAGTCCACTTTTGTCTTGTCTCCTTGTTTGACGGAAAATAATGCATTGAAATGCCAGGTATCTGACTGCTGTTTTTGCAGCTGATGCCATTTGGCCCACCTGCCACACAGTACTTTCCACGAACAATTTTAGACTTCGTGTTTTCCATTGTGTTATCTTGGTCTACTTCATATTCCAACACTATCGCCATTCAAAATCAAGCGCGCGCTAAACTGAGTACAACTTCCTACGTCACACGCTGGTTACGTCATTGACAGCGGCCGAGCGATCAGAAAACCATTTAAGGCATATACAGTCTTTAAAGTTTAAGCCGAAAATCAAGGCTAAAAACATTCGACAAGTAGAAAACAAAAGTAGTTATGATTAGTGCACCCTTGTAAGATACTAAAAACGTGATTTTAATTTTCGCGTCATTTGCACTTTAAATAAAATGCTTCTTAATTAAGTCACGAGTTACTTTCTCTAGTTTAAACAGCCCTAAATGTTTTCAACTGGCGAAAGAATTTTCCAAATATTAAAGACTTATTAACCGAGTGCGAGGTCTGTATGGGAAAGTATTTGCCTGAGGTTTTCGTACAGACCGAGCGACGAAGGAGCGAGGTTTGTGCGATAAAACCGAGGGCAAATACTTTCCAGTACAGACCGAGCAAACAAGGTTAATAAGGAATTTATTATATGGCTATTGGTTCGTTTTATTTTTAAGCTTCGAGCGTTGTTTTCGTCTTCGGAGTATGCATGCTGTTTACCTTACCTGTTGACTTTTTCGTGTCGCTTCTTGGCCTTCTTACTCACACCAGTTCGGCTTTTATTTGTCGTGTTTTTAGATAAACGGCTTTAAAGAAAACCAGCAGTGATGTTCCAACACATTTTATTGTTCAGAATATTTAAATAAAGATACCTATTTCTCTTTTATTTGTATTCAAATCAACTCAGAAATGTTCCCGCCAAAACTTACAGGGCCGAGAAAAAAGCGTATTGACCAGTCGGTCAATATCATAAAATCCCGACCTCTCGGGAACCAATCAGCGTGCGTCGTTTTGCGTACGGACCGGAAACCAAACCCAGCCATATAATAAATTGGAGTATTACTTCATGTGATCTCCAGCTTTTGCCAGAGCGGTCTCTCGCCTCGCCACATCCCTTCACGAACGCCTTGGGGTCGAGATTGCTCTCTTCTAAGGGTATAACTACCTTGAGTGTGAGTAGGCAGGAAAGAAACTTTCTCTTGTCTCCAATCAACACCATATTGCTGATAATAGGAAGCTCTACTTTCACTTGTTCTTCGATGGGGACAGGAGCTATGTTCTCACCTCCAGCGGTGATGATAAGCTCTGGTAAGACAAAAAATAAACATGTATATGGACGAGTAGAACACTATCTCTAATAATCACACTCTAATAAGCACCCCTCTCTTCAACGTCCAGTCCAAAGTCCAGTCCAACGTCCAGTCTAAAGTCCAACGTCCAGTCCAAAGTCCAGTTCAAAGTCCAACGTCCAGTCCAACGTCCAGCCCAACTGGACATTCATGTCCACTCCAGTCCAAAGTCCAGTCCAAAGCTCATCAGTTCGTTATTTTGTGTAGAGACAACATATCAAATTTACCTATAGAGTAAATTTGTTTATTACGTCTATACCAACCTTTTATGCGACCAGTGATGAACAAAAATCCATCCTGTAACAATTTCAAAGACACATTACGATAATATTTAGGACCAGGCACTCGAGAAACATAAGTTAGGCCTTTACCCTCTTCTCTACCCAGCAGCCATTGAATGTTCAAGTGTGCTTGAGAATATAGAGATTTGCACCAGACACAAACAAACAAGCATTGCCGTGCCCTGGCAAGTTAGCTGCGCTGTGCAGCACGATATTCTGCCTTCGTTCGCGGGGAATCAATAGCAAGCGACGTTTTTGAGAGTACTAAACAGCACTTTGTCTGGGTCATACAGTAATACATAGATAATGCATGTATGTACTAGTAGAGTAAATAAACAAACAGATGGACAAACAAACAAACAAACAAACAAACAAACAAACAAACAAACAAACAAACAAACAAACAAACAAACAAACAAACAAACAAACAAACAAACAAACAAACAAACAAACAAACAAACAAACAAACAAACACAACACTTGCAATAGCAACATCATCATCGACGACAACCACCCACAAAAGCCAACACCAGCACACCAACAAGAACAACCATCACCACCACCACCACAAAACTTATACCACCACTACCACGACGAACAAACAATAACAACCACCACCACCACCACCACCACCACCACAACAACAATCACAACTATCACCACCACAAAACTTATACCACCACTACCACGACGAACAACAATAACAACAACCATCACCACCACCACCACCACAACAACAACAACAACAACAACAACAACCATCACCACCACCACCACCACCACCACCACCACCACCACCACCAAAACCAAAAAAACAGTAAAAAGAAACTACAATATAACGTCTTTAAAAGTTCTTTGTGTTTAACTTCGGAGTCTTTGAAATGTGTTAAGCACAGTCAAACGCAGAACGTACCTCATCGACTTTGCCAATATCCCCAGAATGAAGATACCCATCTTCATCAAGAGCTTCCTTCGTTTTTTCTTCATTGTTTAAGTAGCCCATAAACAAATGTCGTCCGAGCATACAGATCTGCACAAAGAAGCAAAAATATAGAAAGAAATATTTTACTCCCCACGATTTGCACAATGCTTGACACTATACGGTGATTACCAGGATAGCAAAGAACCATCATTTTCACCTTAAACATCCTTGTTCTACCACCTGAGTTCTAGTGGCTCAATGATTAAAACTCGGACCTATTCTGAGTATAAACAATTTACTGAATTTTCTCTATTAAATATCCTTCTCAAACTTATTAATAATTCATAAGATAAAAACATAGGAAATGAGCACGGAGACGGATTTTGGATATGTGATCAAACACCAAATGTAGCTAGTTAAGTATGTGACGGACACTATCGTACAGTAAATAAGAAATAAAATATTGTTGCAGATATACTCATCAGTTTAAAATCACAGTACCTTCGCGCCGCGGTTTAAGGCGGTCTTTGGTTTTACCAAAAAGCTCTCAATTTATCATATTTACACTTCTCAATGTTTGTTCTAAAAAACTGTGTTCGCATTTTTTTATTAATGTAGTGGTTTAGCAGCTAGGATATTTTATTTCTCGATCTATGTTGTGGCACAAGCAATTGACAAATAAAAGCTTGTAACTCAGGTACTTTTTACATAAATAAAACGTGCGAACACACTTTTTTAGAACAAACATTGAGAAGTGTAAATATGATAAATTGAAAGCTTTTCAGTAAAACCAAACACCGCCTTAAACCGCGGCGCGAAGGTACTGTGATTTTAAACTGATGAGAATATCTGCAACAATATTTTATTTCTTATTTACTATATAATACGATAGTGTCCGTCGCATACTTAACTACATTTGGTGTAAATTTGAGACAAATCGGAAAAAAAATTGAGCCAGCGGTAACAAATTTCTTGAAATGGCTTCATAGGGTATCCTGTAACCTTAAAATATTGATTTGTTTGAGATGCTATATCATACACTCGGAGGAGTGTCTCATCAGGCATAGTCAATCGAGAAATGGTCTGGAAACTCGGCAAACTTCAAAGCGCCTATAATGAGCTGTGATTTTATGTTGAACCGTACCTTACACCGTGCACATCCTTTGTTTTAGGTTTATTAATATTTAAATAACACGGTTGAGTGATTGAACTGAAACGTTGCTATTGGACAATTCGTTCATTATACTAAAATACAATGTGTTCAGTGACCGTGCACCGTGCACAAAAATGCACAAAGGCCAACAAAAAGATAGACCAAAGACTTTAGCTGAGTTTCCAGACCATATCTCGATTGACTATGCATCAGGATATCCAAACACTTCGAAGTTTGTTCAAAAACCTCGGCTTCACCTCGGTTTTCAACAAACGTCTCAGTGTTTGGATATCCTGATGAAACACTCCTCCTCGTGTATGATATACTACTTTCCAACATGTAGAGGGCCATTATGCAAAAAATAAAAAATATACCCCCAAGTAAAACAGGTTGTATTTTCTCTCTACAATAACTCCTTTCACAGAAAATCGATTACAGTCAGTATTAAATTACTCCTAATTAATCCTTAATTAAATTAATCCTTAATTAAATTAATCCTTAATTAAATTAATCCTTGCTCTAACTTGGAAAAATACATACGGTCCCCCTCGCCTAATAAGCCCGCACGTTTGCCGAAACCTCTCCAACTGGATCATTTCCCTTCACGCTTTGACTTCAGTTTATATGACGACTAGGTCAGCTCGTTAAGCCGAGATTCCGCCTCTCGCTTGCCGGGAATAGTGTCCCCCATCGCGGATTCTGCCCCCCCCCCCCCCCCCCCAAAGGTCAATGATCAGAGCACTGTACTAGAACTAAGGGTGTGAAAACTCCGGTATTTCAACTCCGGCTCCGGCTCCAGCTCCGGCGAACTTAGAGAGTCAGAGCTACGAACTCTGAGCTTCCAGACCATATCTCGATTGACTATGGTGTTGCGAAGTTCGTTGGGAAGTTCCGAAGTTCGTTCGGAAGTTCGGAATTACGTTGCCAAGGTTGAACAATTATCCAATCATAACGAGTTTTGATCGACAACTCGCAATTTGATTAGATAATTTTTCAACCTTGGCAACGTAATTCCGAACTTCCGAACGAACTTCGGAACTTCCCAACGAACTTCGCAACACACGGCGGTAAAGTAATGTGAAATCAACTGTAATATCATACGGTCGTAACGATATTTTAACAAATTTGAAGGAAAATATTTCGGAAACTATTTGAAGTTTAACTAAACCCCTTTATTAGGTAAATAAATGGAATAGCCGGAGCTGAAAAAAAAACAAACAAAAAAACTCCACCTCCGGCTTACTCGAGTAAAAACGCTAGAGCTGCGGCAAAACTCCGGCCCTTCGGCGCACAGCCTTAACTAGAACTGCAAGGTCGCGGGTTCGATTCCCATAGCCGGAAGGCCTTGGTGTTGCATTTTGGCAACTGGTCCCGGTTTGGTCTTAAAATGTATATGTATGTGATATGCATATGATAGGGGAGCACGGGTGGCGTGTGCTGTTAGCGCGCTGCCTCTCACCAAAAAGTTAAGCCCGGTTAGACGGGGTTAGTACTTGGATGGGTGACCGCTTGGGAATGACCCCGTTGTCGGGCTTGGAACTCATGTGAGTTGAGTTGCAGTTGATCTCTCCTGTGCTTCGAGGGTTTTTCGCCGGGTTCTCCGCCCTCCATAAAATCAACACATAACATCTTAGCTGTGATCCGTGGTCTGAACTGTGTCGTATGGCGGCTGCCTGGAGCGCCTTTGCCTCGACACGGCCACGTTGATCTGCGTCCTTCGCAATAGACGAGTTTCAGGGTGTTGCGTGCGCATCGTTTTGGAAAGAAATTGGCGGGCTCTTGGCGGGCTCCCCACAAAATAAGGAATGGCAAACAGACTTGCTAGCGAGCCAACAACAGCAGAATAACAATGTTTTATATCCAGAAACTGTATCTACACTTTGTTTATTTTAAACAGTATGTTTACTTTGAGTGGAGCTTGCCAGTTTTTTTGAAAAATGATGCGCGCGCAACACCCTGAAACTCGCCTATTCAGCCGCTGGCTGCAGGTAAGAATGATTAGTCCCCAGTCCTTTATCCTTTTATACACTTTTACACCCTTCACCAAAAATCCATATAACATACACCAAATATAGTTTATATGTACGTACGGTACCTCTCCATTCCCCTCCTCGTCCGGTTTGTCGATTTTTATCTTCATGCCGTTAATAACTGGGCCACACGAGCCAGCCAGACTCTTGAAAGGTTTCGCTACTGTAAGCGGACCGGAACATTCGCTCATTCCATACAACTCAAACAATGGTATGTTGAGACTTTGGAAATACCTCAGCGTTTCCATGGTGATTGGAGCGGCGCCTGTAGCAAGATGTCGACAGCGGTCAAACCCAAGAGCAGCTTTGACCTACACAACAAGAAATACACATGTGGTATTGTTATATATCAAGTGTCAAAGTCCGTTTTTCTAACTTTCTGATTGGGTGAGTGGTCCTCGCGTGGCGGTCCGAAAATCGTTATGTCTCTCGCGTAAGTAAGATTCAGTTTCTTTGGGGTTTTTTCCAGTTTTCCTTCATTCAAAACAATGTCTGAAGGTTTTACTCAACATTTTTGTTCTCATTTGACACTTGATATATAATAGACGAGTTCAAGGTTACGGACGCCATATTGAAAAAGGGGCAAAGAGTCTGGGGTGAGCGCGGTCAAAGGGGGCAAACGCCATATATTTCAACATGTCCTCTCACTTGAGTATCATGATAATCATCATTTCTTCACACAGTCGAATATGATGATTATCATGATACTCAAGTGAGATTCTGTCCCACAAGTGGGATGTTAAAATAAATTGCATATAACAAAAGAACCATTAGGGGTGTTGTGGGTTGTGGTCGGGGTCTGAGAGCCGGGACTTTTTTCCGGAGGGTTGTGGTTATGGTTAGGTCCAACGGGGGGTTGTGGTTAGGGTTGTCAGGGGGGTTGTGGTTAGGGTTAGGGTCAGGTTTAGAGGTGGGGGTTGAGTTGGCGGCTTGGGGGTAGGGATTTCTTTTTCTAAAATGATGATTATTGTTAATTCAACGACATCTCACAAATGACGATAATCATCATTTCGAAATGAGAGGATATGCTGTATATTGTCATATGTAAACTTCACGATTTTTGAGCAGTGGGTGAATGGTTTACGTTTGTTTTGAACGATTTCGGGTCCGTATCGTTTTGTAATTTCTGTAATACTTCAAGGAAACATGGTGAAAGCCCCCTTTCGCCGCGCTCGCCCCAGACTCTTTACCCCCTTTTCAATATGGCGTCCGTAACCTTGAACTCGTCTATTCGCCGAGGGAAACAACGGCAGTCTCGGGGCTACAAAACACACTGTTTCCCTCGGTGCCAGTAAATAAGTGTTTAATATATTACACAATCGCAGAGGCTAAACACCATTTTTAGCGATGAACTGTGGTTACCTTCTTCAAAACAACGGCATTGGCTACTGTCCAACCAAAAGGAACTGCTCGCCTAAAACCCAAAAAAACGTTCAACTAAAATTCTTCAACAAGCAACATAAAAATAAAGAATACGTCAACAAAATAGAAAATAGGAATCTACTGTTAGGTAGGCTCGGTTTCCAGCCTTATTTCGGGCTGCGACCCGCCCCCGAAATCACGGCTGGGCTCGTGAGCTTGTCATTGTCAATTTCCACCAATCACAAACGCGCCTGCACATTTTCAGCAGGCATATATTATTGAACATTTGTATAAATTATCGTGAGAGCCCAAAGTGGCGGCCGAATTTTCGAAACTTTTGAAGATTATTTTTTTAAAAGACTTGCAACGTCACCATTACCAGTGGCCTCTTGTGGTTGCCATTTAGCCTACTAGGTCAGGAAAATCACTGATATTTCAGTCAGCGTTTGTTGATGACGTAAAACCTTACTCGAAATCAATCACAACTGCGATTTCGCCTTTGGTTTCTTTCCTTGAAGATGATCAGATGCGATTTCTCAAGTCAGTTTGAATCACGGCAGAGTTCGACGACGATTTATAGAACGACGAAGTTGCTAAAAAGCGAATTGAACCTGGTGAATGTCAGATTGTTTATTTACATTATTAAATACCGTTTGTGCTTTCGTGAAATGGCGGGCCTAATTGTTGATTAAAGATGTCCATAAGAAAAGATTGCACCTTGCTTCAGTTCACAAAGCTCACTGAATTATAAGTCGTGTCTTTGCTGCATTTCTGCCATTTTCAAACATCTGCGATTTATCGTTAAAGTGCCACTAACCCCAAAAAATTTTTCTCGCAAATCTAAGAGTCCTTATTGAGTGGATTAGGCCAGTTAATAAATTATTGGTATTGGACGTTTCGTTGATCTTCTGTAGACGACCAAAGTTGCATCTGCATGTCCCATGGCGGAGTATGAAAGGGAATGGGTATATTCCTGGTGTTACGTCAGACACGTCAAACAAGGAACTCCTTTGAGCTCTGTGTGGTGAATACATAGATTTTTTTGGGTTGAAAATTCATTTTCCGAACTAACTCAATGTAAAAATGCTATGCATTCAGCAGACAGAACTCAAATGAGTTCCTTGTTTGGCTTGTCTGACGTCACATCAGGAATATACCCATTCCCTTTCCTTCTCCGCCATGGGACATGCATATGCCAATTTTTGCAACTTTGGTGGTCTACAGAAGACCAAAGAAATGTCCAATACCAATAATTTATTCACTGGACTAATCCACTCATTAAGGGCTTTTAGATTTGCGAAAAATATTTTTTGGGGTTAGTGGCACTTTAACTGACTCTGTTTGTAGTGTTGGTTGGATGAATGACAAAAATATCTTTGCCGTCAATGCCGTGTGAAAATTATCCATTACGTCACAGACATAACAAGCCGCTCACGCGTCCAGCCGTTCGTAGAGGGCGGGTAAAGTCCCGCGAGTCGAGATAAGGCGGAAATCGAGCCTACTGTTAGGGTAAGCGATGTAAACCAATCAGAAACAATCTTAAGCCCTGTTTACACGGTCAAAATTTAAGCGGGATCTGAGCCACATCTGACTTTAAGCGGGCTTAAAATGTCCGTGTAAACAGATCAGCGTAAATTAATCGCGATTAGTTTGTACCACCTCAAGGAGGTGGATTAAACTGAGCACGATCAGTTAATCGCGCTTAACTTGGCCGTGTAAACGCAACGGGATTGAAAAACGCTTGCTATTATTAATACAGTGTTATTAATACGATAAAATGCATTTTTTTGCCCTGCTGTAGAAGCTTCATCTCGCTATTCTTTGCTCCTTTGTTTCTTTCTTTTTTTTAGCTATTACTCTTTCTCGTGTACCGATGTCTTCCGTTGTTCTTTAACGCACGCTACCCATACAAAGCTTCCAAAACCAAAAATATAGCTCGTCCGCCATGTTGAATAATGGTGTACGTGTTTTAGTACGGGATTATTAAATGACCGTGTAAACGCACCAAGGTGGCGCAAATTTAAGTACGCTTAACTTAAGCGTGCTTAAATTTTGACCGTGTAAACACGGCTTTAGTGTAGGTGGATGCCAACCTCAAAAGCCCTGTTTACACGGTCAAAATTTAAGCGGGATCTGAGCCACATCTGACTTTAAGCGGGCTTAAAATGTCCGTGTAAACAGATCGGCGTAAATTTATCGCGATTAGTTTGCACCACCTCAAGGAGGTGGATTAAACTGAGCACGATCAGTTAATCGCGCTTAACTTGGCCGTGTAAACGCAACGGGATTGAAAAACGCTTGCTATTAATACGGTGTTATTAATACGATGAAATGCATTTTATTGCCCTGCTGTAGAAGCTTCCATCTCGCTATTCTTTGTTCCTTTGTTTCTTTCTTTCTTTTAGCTATTACTCTTTCTCGTGTACCGATGTCTTCCGTTGTTCTTTAACGCACGCTACCCATACGAAGCTTCCAAAACCAAAAATATAGCTCGTCCGCCATGTTGAATAATGGTGTACGTGTTTTAGTATTAAGCGTGCTTAAATTTTGGCCGTGTAAACACGGCTTTAGTGTACCTAAACCTCAAATTGGCCTCAAGAATAAACTTACCCATTTTCGATGTTCATGTTTCCCTTCAAGCCGACGCCTTTGGCCCACCGCGCGATCCTTCGTTTCATCCCAGTTGTGCTGCGTCCAACCTCAAGTAGCTTTTCCATCATTTTCTCCCACACTCTGCATAGCAAAACAAATACAATTTATAATTTTATTAACTTTGTCACACGTCAGTAAAGCCCGATGCACACTTGAGAAGTACGACAATGAAAATGGACAAGAATCACTGATCTCTATAGAACTGGATTGCTCATCCTTCATATACAACACACACAAAAGGATATCATATACAGTTGTGGCCAAATTATCAGAACACCTTACCTAGGCACTGCGAAAAACATTGTTGGACGTGCTTCTTTTAACGTCTCGCCAAGACTTCCCTGGAAAAAATATAGATATCGATAAAACAAATTACAATACAATACACACCACCACACACTACCATCACACTACACTCTACACTGAATAAAGCGACTTATGTATTAAGGGCACAAGATATGACGGTATTTAGATACTGATAACTTAATGGCGCTCACACTTGCAACAATGCTGTAACACCTTGTTGACATATGTGAACAACATTGATAAATGAACAACATTGTTCATCATTGTTTCAACAAGTTGTTACTGCTTGATGAAACAACAACCGTTGCTCACGCATGTTGTAACAACCGAAGAACGTGTTGATACATCAACCATGTTCACCATTGTTGTTCATCGTTGTTATTTCGTCATGCTGTTACAACATGTTGTATCATGTGCGAACAACGTCGTTGGCTATAAAAAATGTGCTGTTGGAACAACTTGTTCATGACTGTTGATTTATCCGTGAACAAGTTGTTCGAACCATAAGTGAACAACTTGTTGACAACTTGTTCACGGCGAGCAGCACAACATTGTTCACGGCGAGCAGCACAACATTGTTCACGCCTGTTGACAACCGTAAACAAGTTGTACGTTTTTACGCGTGTAGTTGGTGGAATTAACTGAGAAACTATGGTGTGGATTTTGCAGACTGCAGAGGGAGTAAAACTGGACAACCCGGTGAAAAAACCTCGAGGCACAGGAGAAAACCAACTACTCTATACTCATCCGCGAGTACTACCCTCATTTGATTGGAACTAATGCCTGTATTCTAAAATCCCACTCACACTCCATGAGTTCCCCTCACACTCACTGAGTATGAGACTACACACACTCTCACCATTCAATTGAATGGTTAGACTTTAGAGAGTGAGTGTATATACAGGGAGTCCCAAAAAATCCCCCCCCCCCCCCATCCATGAGGTGCATTATGAGGTGCACCTTCTTTAATTATGGTACAAGAAGTAAACTTTTATATCACGCCGAAAGCCCATTCCTCCTTCTTTCTTTGTTGTCTGAAATTTTCAGGAGCTACGTAGTTATCTACTCGCTTCCTGTTACTCGCAACATCAAAATTTGAACTTGTCCAAATTTTGTATGCTACGTCAAGATTTGGAAATCTTCTCCTAAAGGCTTCCCTTGTCCTTGTTGGGCTTCTTGTTTCATGATAGGAAAGTACCATGAATGCTCTTTCCTCGGGAGTGAATTGTTGTCCAACCATCTTAAGACGGATGAAGTAAAGTGCACTTCTGCCTACATGGCAAACATGTGCATGGAACTCTCATGAGCATTGTTATTACCCCAACGAACCCCACATGATTTGATACTTCATTTGGAATCAAATTTTATTCCCCTGTGGTCAGTTTTCATATGCATATGTATTCAAACTTGTATTCCGCACTCAAACAAAGCTGTGGTCAAAAACGGGATGGGCGACATTCGTTTGGGACACCCTGCATTTTTCCAAATCTGTAAGTAACATAGATAATTTGCATAATTTGGACAAGTTCAAATTTTGATGTTGTCTCTTTAAATGATTCCAGGAAGCGAGCAGATAACTATTTAGCTCTGAAAATTTCAGACAACAAAGGAGTGATGGGCTTCCGGCGTGATATAAAAATTTACTTCTTGTACGCAAATTAAAGAAGATGTAGAACAAAAACGGATGGGGGGCAATTTTTTTGGGACACCCTGTATAGTCTCATACTCAGTGAAGGCGAGTGGAGACTCATTGAGTGTTGAGTTGCACTTGTTGAGTGCGAGAGGCCACTCATTGAGTGAGTGAGTGTTAGAATACAGGCGTAAGTTTCATAACCCGCAATGTGTAGTGTGGCCAGCTCTAGCCCGCGAGCCCGACCCAAAGCCCCAAAGTGGCCCCCGAGCGGCGCCCATACAGACATGATCTAAATAGGGAAATTAGAGAAATACCACACACTGCCGGCCTGTAGTGTACCATACCTTCAAAGCATCGGGCCTAGCAAACCAGACAGTTCCAGCCACCTGCATCATCATGTACATATCTGCAAGCTGTAATCGACAATGTATGCATTAAGTTATTGCAGGGGTATTTTGAAGTTGTGGACCCTTATAAAAGATATTATTATACAATACTGATACAATCTCAACGGTGACTGGCTAAAACCTACAGATAATTCTTGATGTCTTGCCACCTACAAAATATCAAAAATTATCTGTAGCTATGACGCACTGGCCAGCGGTTTGAACAAAACAAACATGGCGGCCGTCCTTAGGAGTGAAGATCAGAAGCGGATTAATCCGGCGGATTTGGCACGTTTTGTTGACGCTAAAACCACCAAGAAAAAACAAGCGAGCTACACATACAGCTGTTAGAGTTTAAAGCAGTGTTTGAAAGCGAAAATTGTATTTGAAAGTGAAAAAAGTTAGCGAACCTCGAACTGAAGACGGTATGAATATTTACTATTTTTACCTAACTTTGTAAAAACTTTCTAAAGGCTTCTACATTTATAATTGTATAATAAAACAATTATTGAATTCGGTTATCGCATGATATCAAGAATTATCAAGGCCTCTGTTTGTGTTATCTGCCGAAGCCGAAGGCTGAGGCGGATAACACAAACCTCGGCCTTGATAATTCTTGATATCATGCTCAACCTCATCCAATAATTGTACACTATAACCAGTGGCGCAACTACCTATTGAGAAGGGTGGGTAAACCCCACGGGCCCCCAGCAAAAGGAATTAATTAGGGGGCCCGAGCATTTTGTGACGAGATCCGTAGGTTCCATAGAATCCCCCTTTCTGATGGTTATAACTGCCCTCAAAATGCAGGAAATTGCGTTTCAGAGCATTAGAAAATCAAAAATTTCCTGGGGGAGCATTTCCCCGGACCCTTCCACTGTGACAGTCTTGAATCTTACACTGAAAATCTTCTCTTGGGGGGTGGGGGGATGCTTTGACACCCATACGCAGGGGCGGCGCGACCGGGGGGTAGGGGGTATTTACTTCCAAAATGTTTTGGCAAGAAGTGCCCTTATTAGCATGTACAGTGTGCACTGACTTTTTACCCAATCCGCCGAGATTGGGTAAAATGTCTGCGCGCAGACTATGCGGAATGGAATGAATGCAGTTAAGAATCTATTCAAATAATCTGCCCACTTTAACAGATTTTGAATCGGAGTGTGAGTGATTAGATTTTGCTCAAAAGTGCCCTCAAAGTGCAGGAAATGCCATTTCAGAGACCCTAGATTCAAAAATTTTCCGGGGGAGCATGCCGCCGAACGCCCCAAGAAATGCGGTAAATCGGAAAGGGTCCCCAACGTAATCAATCGAACGGGCCCCCAGATGCCTATTGCCTAGTTGCGCCAATGACTATAACCCTAACTACTTAAGGAGGCTATGTCACTATATTTTGAGCACTTCTTACAGAAACAAAATTGTCTTAAAATTGCAAAAAATCTCACAATAAAAGTTCTATAAAAACATAAAAGTGAAACTTAAAACCTGCACAGAAGCAGGCTTCGAAATAAATTTGAAACGCATACCGGTCACTATGACCGGCGGCTCAATAAATTTGGCGGTCACAGCGGAATTTTTACCGGTCATTTTTAGTTATACTTCTTTGCGCTCGTCGTTCGCGTGGCTCGTGAGTTTAGAAACAATAATATACAACGGGCCAACGGCGTAACCGTTTTCGAGTTTTTAGGTAACGACGGTGAGACAAACAAACACGCACACACAGATAGATAATATAGATTATGAATTATATTTGTATATGAACATTGTTTAAGCACGCTTTAGGCACAACGCCTAGAGCGTGCTTAAACAGTTGCAAGGAAAATTGCCTGGTGTGACATGGCCTTAAGTAGCTCAGCCAATCATACAGAATGGAGGATTTGTAATAGTCCATGCACTACACCTTTTTCAGGTCAAATTCAGAAACTTCCAAACGAACTTCAGATAATTCAGATCAATTTCAGAACTTTCCAAGTGAATTTCAGATAATTCAAGTGAATTTCAGAAATTTCCAAATGATATTCAGATTTTCCAAATGATATTCAGACATTTCCAAATGATATTCAGACATTTCCAAAATGAAGCGAGAGGCTTGCACAGTAAATAGTTCGGATCAGCTGAGGGAACACATATACCTTTTTTGCCCTGCATTACTCAATAAAAAACATTCAAGTGCACTTATTGAAATAAAAATAGCACTTTATGTAATCAATGCTATTGATATGTTACAGAAGCGGTATTGAATGTCGTTTCGCGCTAATAATAAAGTGATGTTGTTATTTCAACGAGTGCAATTGAATGTTTTTTATTGAGTAATGCAGGGCAAAAAAGGTATATGTGTTCCCTCAGCTGATCCGAACTATTTACTGTTCAAGCGAACTTTAGCCTCTCGCTTCATTTTGGAAATGTCTGAATATCATTTGGAAATGTCTGAAATTCATTTGAAAATGTCTGAATATCATTTGGAAAATTTGAATATCATTTGGAAATGTCTGAAATTCATTTGGACAATCTGAATATCATTTGGAAGTGTCTGAAATTCGTTTGGAAGTTTCTGAATTTGACTTGAAAAAGGTGTAGTTAGTTTATACTATATATAGGTTATTCCTGCACAGATTGGAGGTCAGAAGTTTTTACCTGCGCAGCAATGTGGCTTAAAGGAAGAAAAGTTACTGCATGTTCTTGTCCAAATATTCCGTTGACATGTTCCATGCACACTCTGCTCGTCCACACCAACTGCAAGGAAAACAGATAACTATGGTTAACACAACTCTTCGTAGCCTCATTAATAATTCATTAGGGATGAGCCGATAATCGGAAATTAATCGGTAGAAGCCGATAATCGGCAACTTTCAGGCCGATCGGTTATCGGCCGATTACATCGACATATATCGGCGGTCCGATAAATACTATTCTGGATTTTATACTTGTGGATTTCATTTTCTTTTTTAAGAAAAACGCTAAGTTATAGTGATTCCACAAAGAAACAGTCAGATTTAATTAATTTGATAAGGTGCATCATGTTTAACACGTCATATTTCTTGTTTGGTGAAACATTTTATGTTTTCGACTTTCGTCAATCGTATTTCATTTTTCAACTTAAACTCCGTCTTGCTGATGACTGATGGTTAATGATCACATTATATTTGCCAAACAATATACGTTATGTTTTGCGATTGTTTTGCCGCAAATCAAGTGTCAGGAATTCCTGTTGACAAATATCGGTAACCGCCGATAAATCGGCCGATCAGATCATAAATCGTATCGGAATTTATCGGATCGGTAAATTTGATTTTTCTTGATCGGCTCATCCCCATAATTCATGAGAAAACACAAAGGAAATCAGTACGATATATCGGTGTCTTTATATCTGCACTATAGAGACACGCTTGCTGTGTGCGATAATTTTTTTGCTGGACTTTACGGTTCACACTACCCTGCAAGTCAGAGCCCCTTTCCGACCTACGCAGACTTCGGGGGAAAGTGCATGGGCTCGGCCAACAAACTCGATCTTCGCCCCAACTTTGGGGCGAGTCAGTCAGGTTTTAAACTGGTTAAACAAGTTTATAAGCACCCGCAAGGTTCCCGCAAGCAGCAAAAGAGCAAGTAACGCGTTAGAGCCTGGGCCCAAATATATATAGTATCATAGCATCAGATATACTCAAAAAGAAATACCGAGTTTGTTGGCAGAGCCCACTTTCCTGCATAGGTCACGGGATCAGTGGTGTAGGTTGGAAAGAAGCTCTGACTCGCAGGGTAGGTTCACACAAGACCAATCTTCAAAAATTTTACGTCAATAAACTTACGAAATGGTTCGTTTATAAAGTCAGGCGTTCGTTATCAACTCACAATTCGTGCTTTATCAGATATAAAACATTAGGCTATCGCCTCGTGTATTACAGAAAAATCGTAACTTTTTATTCAAAATTGAACATTTGAAATAGGACACCAGTTGTCCAGCGTCACATCAGAAGCGCAAAGTGATCAACCAAGTACATATGTAGTAATGTGGCACCACAGTAGAACGTCCGGTACACAGAGCCAATCTGGGACCTATTAAAAGCCCCCGCTAATAATAAGGATGTTTATTTATCTTACACTGTATAGGTACAGTAACTTACTGTATATCGAGAAAATAAACATAAAAAAAGAAAAAGATTAGGGTAAAAGTTACAGGACCCCTTGCGGAGTATTTAGAAAAGATTGAGGCTAGAGTCGAAAGGGTGAGTTCAGATTCCAGTAACCGGACAGAGTCAGGCCAGCAGGCAGAGGAAGGGAAAGAGGACCTAATACAATTCTTTACCTGGCCGCAAGTAAAAAGCCGGATTTTGACTTTTTCGTCTGATTGGTCCATAAGACAAAAAAACCGCCGAAAAGCTCTATTCTGATTGGTTTGTGCACATTTAATTATGAATCAATATGGTTTACATAATTAACAGAGCGTCTAACGAATCTAGCGATTCAACGATGTCACAGACCATGTTTAAACGGAAGTTTAAAGTAAAATATCTAAAAAAAGAAAGAAAGAAAGAAAGAAAGAAAGAAAGAAAGAAAGAAAGAAAGAAAGAAAGAAAGAAAGAAAGAAAGAAAGAAAGAAAGAAAGAAAGAAAGAAAGAAAGAAAGAAAGAAAGAAAGAAAGAAAGAAAGAAAGAAAGAAAGAAAGAAAGAAAGAAAGAAAGAAAGAAAGAAAGAAAGAAAGAAAGAAAGAAAGAAAGAAAGAAAGAAAGAAAGAAAGAAAGAAAGAAAGAAAGAAAGAAAGAAAGAAAGAAAGAAAGAAAGAAAGAAAGAAAGAAAGAAAGAAAGAAAGAAAGAAAGAAAGAAAGAAAGAAAGAAAGAAAGAAAGAAAGAAAGAAAGAAAGAAAGAAAGAAAGAAAGAAAGAAAGAAAGAAAGAAAGAAAGAAAGAAAGAAAGAAAGAAAGAAAGAAAAAGAAAGAAAGAAAGAAAGAAAGAAAGAACGGCGCGAATGTATAGAAAAAGTCCTGTTTAATGAGGATGTGCTAACTGTACTCTGTACTGGTTATGGCAAGAGTTTAATATACCAACTTCTCCCAAGCGTCTACGAAGAGAGGGCGTAGAGAATTTATATGAGGCGTGCTCGTGAAGAAATTACTCCGAAACAATTCTGGATTGTAGTCGTGAGTCCGCTTGAATATCTAAGGAAACAGCAAATTTCAAACTTAAAACGGCTGGATTGTGCGATTAAAGCTTCGTCGATTGGAGATTCAGAAAATTCATTTGGGGGCGGAAAGCGGCCAGGTATATAAAGAATTGTATCAGGCCTTATTTCTCGTCTTCTCGCCCGCCTGCCTGCCTCGCCCCCACTTGCTTTTTAGCGGAAGACGAGGATAATGCCTGATACGGAGGTTAAGATTCCAGGGACATGCAACTCCCTGGATCCATCTATGCTAATACTGGTAGTGTGCTGCGTAGGCAGTGCAGTTGAAATACAAATCGAAATACAGTATATAGTAAGATTTGAGTAGTGCCGCAAATATTGAACGTAGTCAAACCTTACTATATTTCGATATATTAATACTGGTCGTTGTTCGCTAGTTTAACCACATGTACACTGTATAGTAAAAATCTTTGCTCGTATGACTCACATTATCATGAGACAGCATAACTCCCTTAGGATTCCCAGTTGTACCAGACTGAAATTAAAAGACAAAGGCATAAAATGACAATTAGATGATACTATGAATACTACAAACAGATACATGTACACGGTTCCTATACTCTTCCAAGAACAAGAAACTCGGCTTGTTTTAGTACTTACAGTGTAAACAAGTGTGCAGCATTGATTGGCTTTCATGGCACTCAACCTTTTATTTAACTCTTCATCATCACATGCCTTTCCCAGCTCCATAAAATCTTTCCACTAAACAAGATGAAATGACAGAAGTTACAAGAAAGTGAGAGAAGTAGGAAGTTAAGAAAATAAGTAGGAAAGAAGAAAGGGAGGAAGGAAAGAAGAGGGAAAGGAAGAATGAATGAAAGAAGAGAAGAATACGAAGAAAAAGAACAAAGAAACGGGAAAAAAGATGAGGGATAAACGGAGTAAAAAAGAATGAAGAGAGAGAGGGAAGAAACAAAGAGAAAGGAAAGAAAGAAAGGGAAATAGAAGGAATGAAGGAGGAAAAGAAGAAGGAAAGAAGAAGGAAAAGAAGAAACAAAGGAAAGTGAAAAGAAGAGAAGAATAAGAATAAAAGAAAAAAGAAAAAGAACAAAGTAAGGCAAAAAACAGGAAGATGGATAAATGGAGTAAAAAAGAAGGGAACAAGAAAGAGAGGAAGGGAAGAAGAAAGAGAGGAAGGGAAGGAAGAAGCAAAGAAGAAAGGGAAAAAGGAAGGAAAGAAAGAAGGGAGGAAGAAAGAAATGAAAAAAGAAAGAAGGAAAGGAGAAAAGAAGGAAGGAAAGAAGTAGGGAATGAAAGAAGAAACCAAGAAGGAAGGAAGGGAGAAAAGAAGGAAACAAGGGAGAAAAGAAGGAAGGAAGGGAAAAAAGAAGGAAGGAAGGGAGAAAAAAAGTAAGGAAAGAAGAAAGGAACGAACGAGTTAGGAAGAAGTTAGGAAGGAAGGAAGAAAAGAAAGAAGGAAAGGAGAAAAGAAGGAAGGAAAGAAGTAAGGAATGAAAGAAGAAACCAAGAAGGAAGGAAGGGAGAAAAGAAGGAAAGAAGGGAAAAAAGAAGGAAGGAAAGAAGTAAGGAATGAAAGAAGAAACCAGGAAGGAAGGAAGGGAGAAAAGAAGGAAAGAAGGGAGAAAAGAAGGAAGGAAGGGAAAAAAGAAGGAAGGAAGGGAGAAAAGAAGTAAGGAATGAAAGAAGAAACCAAGAAGGAAGGAAGGGAGAAAAGAAGGAAAGAAGGGAGAAAAGAAGGAAGGAAGGGAAAAAAGAAGGAAGGAAGGGAGAAAAGAAGTAAGGAAAGAAGTAAGGAATGAACGAGTTAGGAAAAAGTTAGGAAGGAAGGAAGAAAAGAAAGAAGGAAGGGGGGAAAGAAGGAAATAAGGAAGGAAGGAAGGAAGGAATGAAGAAAGAAAGAAAGAAAGAAAGAAAGAAAGAAAGGAAGGAAGAAAGGGAGGAAGGAAGAAAATAAACAAGGAAGAAAAAAAGATGTAAAATAGTATTAGTAGTAATATTTGGAAATACAGTGTACAGTATAGTCAAAGGCCGTATAAAGTAGAAGCCAGCATAGATCAGACAATACCTTTCCAATAAAGTAAACAACTTACTGTATAAACATTTTGGTTTGATTTGTCTTCCAGTTCACCAGTATACTGAATAACAGCTTTAAGATTTGGTAGTTTGTCCCATACCTAACAAATGAGTTATTTTGAGTAATTTTTTGATGAACTTAAGATCAAGTAAGTCTGGTAAACTGACTGTACTGCACTGCACAGCACTGCTGACTGCACTGCGCAGCATTGCATTGCACTGCTGACTGCACTGCATAGCACTGCTGACTGCACAGCACTGCTGACTGCACTGCACAACATTGCACTGCTGACTGCACTGCACTGCTGATTGCACAGCATTGCACTGCACTGCTGACTGCACTGCACAGCATTGCACTGCACAACACAACACTACACTGCTGACTGCACTGCACAACATAGCACTGCACTGCCGACTGCACTGCACAACATTGCACTGCTGACTGCACTGCATAGCATTGCACTGCTGACTGCACTGCATAGCATTGCACTGCTGACTGCACTGCACAGCATTGCACTGCTGACTGCACTGCACAGCATTGCACTGCTGACTGCACTGCATAGCACTGCTGACTGCACTGCATAGCACTGCTGACTGCACTGCTGACTGCACTACAAACATTGCACTGCTGACTGCACTGCATAGCATTGCACTGCTGACTGCACTGCATAGCATTGCACTGCTGACTGCACTGCACAGCATTGCACTGCTGACTGCACAGCATTGCACTGCTGACTGCACTGCACAGCATTGCACTGCTGACTGCACTGCACAGCATTGCACTGCTGACTGCACTGCACAACATTGCACTGCTGACTGCACTGCACAGCATTGCACTGCTGACTGCACTGCACAGCATTGCACTGCTGACTGCACTGCACAACATTGCACTGCTGACTGAACTGCACAGCATTGCACTGCTGACTGCACTGCACAGCATTGCACTGCTGACTGCACTGTACAGCATTGCACTGCTGACTGCACTGCACAACATTGCACTGACTGCACTGCACTGCATTGCACAGCATTGCACTGCTGATTGCACAGCATTGCACTGCACTGTTGACTGCACTGCACAGCATTGCACTGCACTGCACAGCACTACACTGCACTGCTGACTGCACAACATAGCACTGCACTGCTGACTGCACTGCACAGCATTGCACTAAACTAAACTAAACTAAACTAAACTAAACTAAACTAAACTAAACTGAACTGAACTGAACTGAACTGAACTGAACTGAACTGAACTGAACTGAACTGAACTGAACTGAACTGAACTGAACTGAACTGAACTGAACTGAACTGAACTGAACTGAACTGAACTGAACTGAACTGTACTGTACTGTACTGTACTATACTGTACTGTACTGTACTGTATACACTTCACTGAACTGTATGTACTTCACTGTACTGTAATACACTGAATTGTACTGTATGATCTTGTACTGGTACTGTGTTTTACTTACTGTTTAATGTACTACTCACTGTACTGCACTGTACTGACAGTACTGTACAATCTTGTACTAATAATACTTTAGTGTACTGTACTGTACAATCTTGTGCTATGCTTTACTGTACTATACAATCTTGTACTATGCTTTACTGCACTGTACTGTACTGTACTGCACTGCACTGCACTGTACTGTACTGTACTGTACTGTACTGTACTGTACTGTACTGTACTGTACTGTACTGTACTGTACTGTACTGTACTGTACTGTAGACCTGTGCATTAAAGCCTAGGTTTAACAACAACAGGCCTCAAATTTAGCAGTGGCACTGGCTGTCGATGCCCTGCTTGTTGGCCACTATGCCCTCGAAATATACTGCAATCCTTTTGGGTAGTGCCAAGTGCTAGGGCAGCCTGTATTTCAAGCAACCTTGAACATTCTGTAGGACAGAAAGATTGCAGGCTCCAAAAACGATGTACTGTACTTTTTAAATCTTGCTGTATCAGTGTATGGTAAGGTGCTTCAAATAGCAACTGCATGAAAGTTTCAAACTGGCCTTGATGCCCTGTATACTGGCCTTGATGCCCTGAAAAACACTGTAACATTCAAGGCCAAACTGGCCTTGCCTTTTCTTTTCCCAAATTCAAGGCCTGCAACAATGATTAAACTACAACTAATTTTCCTTTACATTCTTGACAGTCCATCAGTTATTAAACCAATTTATAATCATGTACTATTACTATACAGTGGTGCTCAGAAGTTTTTTAACATCGTTTGCGTGTATCGTGTGTGTGTGGTGCGTGTGTGTTGCCAGGGTGTACTACACGGAAAACTACACGCACTATCCGTGTAACTACACGGAAAACTACACACCGTGTAGTTTTCCGTGTAGTACACGCAAAGTGCCACTTTGCGTGTACTACACGGAAAACTACGCGCCACTTTGCGTGTACTACACGGAAAACTACACACCACTTTGCGTGTACTACACGGAAAACTACACGCACTTTGTACGTTAGGTGGTCTTTGAATGTCCATGTAACTCATTACACGGAAGAAGGCGTACATGGAATTTACGCTTTTAAACCCGTTTTTCACGCGACGGAAGAAGTAATAAAATAAACCCAATATTTTATCGCAATTAAGAAAATTCCGAAATTTTATTTGAAATTCTCAAACAAGCAGTAGAACTTGGAGCAACGATTCGCGTTAGGCCTTGAGCCACGGAGTTTACACCATTGTTTATCGGAGTTAATCAAAACCCGTTTTTTACGTGACGGAATAAATAAATAAACCCAATCTTTATATAGCAATTAGGAAAATACGGAAATTTTATTTGAAATTCTCAAACAAGCAGTAAGATTCGGAACAACGATCCGCGTATTAGGCCTTGAGCCACGGAAATTACGGTAATGTTTATCATAGTTAATCATTTTAACGCGATGGAAGAGATAAATAAACCCAATCTTTATATCGTATAAACTTTGGTTGTTTTTTTAGTTCTCACAACAAATAGAAACCCATTCTACAACTTTCCTTGGTACATTAAATCTCAAAACAAGTTACGAATCAAATCTATAGACTAGTTCAAAAGCACTGAAATTATTACTGAATAGATCAATAGAACAAATAAGACTCGCTTTACAGCTCGGACTTTCAAGTTTAAAAAGTTTATATTATATGATCTTTGACTTTGATACAGGATGATGGAAATGAGCAAATATTATCATAAAAGTTAGAATAGTTCAATAGAAATCGATCACGAATTTACATGCAGTATTATTTAGAGTTACGGTTGCCTTTATCGAATAGAAACGTTTTAGAGCATCTTCACACGAGTCGATTAATATGTATAGATCGTTTTCATCTGATGTCACGGCGGCCATATTGGTGTACCAAAACAATGAAATGGCAGCCATATTGGTGTACGGCATGGGAATTAGCTCTTTCTTATTCAAATATTTCATATTGTCTCACCACCCCAATGGGGCAACCGATCATGTGAGTGAAAACGATCTATAGGATAAGGCCCGAGAACGAGGGGTTTATTCGAAATAATGACCCGAGGACGTGCAGCATCCGAGGGCTTTATTTCGAATAAATCCCAACGTTCGAGGGCTTTATCTGACCTAATTCATTATCGAGGAGTTTTTCCAACAAACTTTTGTCCATTTCTTCCACCTTGGACAAAGATTTTCCTACTTTTTCCCCTCATTTCTTTTCTAATTCGTATTCAGGGTCCTTATTGGAAATAAGGACCGCGGTACATCAAAGGAAACCGACTCAATAATTTATTAAGTACTAGTAGAGCCTTTCGCTCGCAACTCCGGTTATTTTTGTTTCATTTGCTTATTAATATATAGTAAAATTATCGAAGCAACGGCGAGTGAGGTCATCGTTTGACTCGCGAAAAAAAAACCCGAAATCATTTCAAAATCACATGGCATTACCTCATTTGAGTTGAAATGTGTCAAGTCGGCATGTAATATATTCATAACGTATACAGCACCTTCATCACAACAGAATAATAAGCGATCGATGGCGACAGCTATGGAGTTTAGCGAGAATTATCCAAAACGCTATATAGTTGTATGCGCACTTGGTCTTGAATCGTTTGACTCGCGAAAAAAACCTGAAATAATTTCAAAATCACATGGTATTCTGTAAGAAATGCATTATAAAGGCCTGTTGATCAAAAGAAAAACAGACAAATATATAAACTCGTTTATAAACCGCAAATATACAGGAGTGTGTAATTAGCTTTTGCACGACTTTTTCCATGCGGCACTGCTTTACTTCATTTGAGTTGAGATGTGTCAAGTCGGCATGTCATCACAACAGAATGCCTATTTAAAGCAAACGTTCTGCATGTAACGTTCATTTGGAAACATTCTAAATGCCAAATACAGTATATAAAATTTAATATGGATGTTTAACTGGAAGTAAAGTGTTGTGATTATTTTTGAAATCTATAATTTGGAAGACGTGCATGTCAGTGATGCTACGACAGCATTAAGATAAACTGTGAGTATTCTTTAACATATGCATGTATATTGAAATGCCGTGCCTTAAATGTCAATCTAAATTAACCTTCGTTTGACCGCTTATCCGTTCAAGCTCGTACAAATCTGTAGAATCGAAGCCCTTTCGCTCTTTATATATCGGAGATCATACCTGACAATAAACAATTCAATTCCATGTGCAAACGCAAATACTTGATTCTTTTGCAACAAACCCGTATAAGTATAAATCGGAATATAACAAGGTAAGGTAAACTGCCGAAACAGATAACTTAGTGATCGAGCGAAGGCCCTTCGTCAGAGAGAAACGTATGGTTCGATTTGACTGAAATACACCCACGGTACCTGTAGTTTTTCCGTGTAGTACACTCACAGTGCGTGTAGTTTTTCCGTGTAGTACACTCACAGTGTGTGTAGTTTTTCCGTGTAGTACACTCACAGTGCGTGTAGTTTTTCCATGTAGTACACGCACGTTACACGCACGATACACACACGCTAATGTTAAAAAACTTCTGGGCACCACTGTATACTGATCAATAATAAGAAACCAAACTGATCTAATGTTACCTTTAATATTTTATCCAGCTGTATCTTATTTTCAACTACAATGATAGCACAGTATGCATCTTCTGCAACGTACTGACATGCTTCAGGAGAGTTTGTTGTATAAATACCAACAGCAAGTCCCCTAGAGCAACAATGGAATACAAATAAAGATTATTTAACCCATTGCTGTCTATGCTGTTTGAGGGTTCTCCCTTGGGCAAGTAAAATTGTCTCGCAAAAGACAGGTTAAAAATAATATTAATGGGCTGTTTTTGGCCAACTCAGGCAATAACAATAATAATGTTAAATATGCTGCACAGAATTTTTATTCACAAGTTCAAAATATAAAACAAATGAATGAAAGTGTGTTGTTATAAAATAGAAGTTAGAAAATCTTTATTTCATCAGGCTAAACCAATCAGCAAAGAAATGTCACTGTTATTGGAACTATGAAACATTCTACATGTACAGTAGAACTTGAGTTTTACAACACCCCTTTTAACGACCACCTTCTGTTTACGACCACTTTTTCTGGCACGGATGATTTGTAATAGAAATGTACCTCCGATGTGCGACCACCTGCCTAACGCGACCAGCGACCACCTTTTAGTGTCCCAAACAAGATATTTACCTGCTGTGAGTGACCATCTCAACATAAAACTGCCGAAATACATTAAAGAAACACCCGTTTTTTCGTAGTAAACAAACGCGAATGTGACCACATAAAACAACACGGCAATTGTGCAACACTTCCGGTTTCATACCGCATTTTAGACTTGTTTTGCTTCTCTTTTGAGCATTATTTGATGAAAATCTGTGTGAATTTTTGTTGTCAGAGTTAAATACTTTTTAGTTGATGTTTGAGAGTTAATACAATGACTGAACAAATCGAAACCATGAGTAATATTTGTTAACTTTAGACAAGTTGATCTTGACGATCGTTGACGTTTAATACCGCGACAAGTTTGTATATTTTACAACGGTTTTACAACGGCTTTTTAACTTGGAAAGGAAAGTGACAAAACTCAGTGTTCACATCTAAAAAATACTACAGGAAGATCGTAAATAAAGGCAAGAGCTAGACCAAACCAGCGTAAAAATTGAATCAAACGTAATAAAAACACAGCGCAAAAACTGAAGTGAACGATAGTACGACACGATTTTGATATGGAGAACATCGCTCTATAAAGGCCATGATATTTCAGTGTATTAAACGCACAAATGTCAAATTATTTTTCTCTTAATAACCATATTAACATTAATAAATCAAGACTGCACTTCTTTGAAATGTTGTTGCTTTCCCATTTCCCTTGTAAATCTTTATAAATCGCCATTTTCCTAACCTTGAAACAATGTTTATACAAAGAAGCGCTGCGACGCTGCCAAAACAGCTGCTATGACATCACATCACTACTTGCCATGTACGACCTCCTGTCATTTACGACCACTTTTACCTGGCAACAGGGGTGGTCGTAAAACTCAAGTTCTACTGTATATGGAATTATATATATATATATATATATAGTGTATACATATATACATGTACATAACCTTATCTTATTTTAGGTGCTGAGCGTACAAAAGATTTAAAAAAATTTACCAGTCATTTTACCAGTAGTTATTTTAACTCTAGTTTATTCATGTCTCTATGTGACACACATGAATAGAAATACATGTACAGGTTAATTTAAAATTGAATCAAAAAATTAATACTGCACTTTATACAATAATATCATGATTAATTTGTTACAACAGTACATTATGTACAGTGTATGTACATGTACAGAACCTTTTACCAGTTATTTTACCCATTTTACCTGTAGTTATTTTAACTCTACTTTATTCATGTCTTCATGTGACATGAATAGAAATACAGGTAAATTAAAATTTAATCAACTCACCTTGCAAATATTGCACCCAAATCTGCTAAAAACCATTCAGGTGAATTAAATCCAATAATACCAACAGCATTAAAGCTCTCTAATCCAAGCTAATTGTAAAAACAAAAAAAGTTTTGAAATTTAACTCAACCAGAAAAGAAATCTATATTAAAGGAATCTATTAAACATTTTCGTGGGTATACTTGTAGTCATGCTTTGAACAACCTAATTTAAATTTTAACCACTGAATACTATATAGTGACTTATATTTCTGATAGTCAAAGTCTTACAGCAGATTAAATTTAAGTTGTTTTTTTAAAGCATTGATAGCACTGTTTGCTTGCTAGGACTTATTCACTGGATAGGTTATCCAGTATAACCACCTCAGTTTGTTATTTATCTTGCAATATACATATAATCAAAGCTTGTTTTCTTTATAATCACAAAACTATTGTGAAACTATCAGTGGGTGGTATATAAACTGGTATTGTTCTCTATATTAATTAAAGGTTCAATATTTCCCCAAAGATATACCATAGGAATAACAGGATCATGTTGCAGTCTAAACATACAGCTTAGCACAAGTTTCCCAAGCTTATATTGTGGTTATAATGTTACATTATATGAGAACTGGATCAGGATTCTTTATGTATGACCTAATATAAGAGACTTTGAATCAGAATAGATATGTCATTGTTATAACCCTTTATAGCCCATTGGCCACCTTTAGTATTTTACTCTGGCTAACGCCAGACAATTTTACTTGTCAACTGGAAACCTCCTGGGCTATAAAGGGATAAGGTCATTTCGATCAATTCATCAAAATAAAAAAATAAAACGATGAAATAAAGTTCACTTGCCTATACTGTGATCAGATGTATTCCTGTCTTTTTATAATTTAGGTGAGATTTGGGCCTATTTAAGTCATTTACAGCAAGTTCCATTTGACGAAGCACTGTTCTTATTCGTAATGACTTAATTCAGGGCTTGAAATTTTCAATAATATCCAAGTGGGATACCAGGTTTCTGAATTTCATGCTATCCCTCCTTGAAATCTAGTATTCCACTTTTGAATACTAAACATCTCAACTTACATTATCTAAAATTAACCATAACAGTTTGTGACAGTGCCTGCAGTTATATTACATTTTAAGATATTACCCTACATTATGAACAACATTACATATACATTGTAAGGCGTTACTTCAGATTGTTTGGCTGTGCACTATCGAAATTTTTATTGTATCCCGTAATCCCATTGGGATACTGAAGTTAAGACTTGCAGTATCCAAAATGAAAATCTAGTATCCCATTGGGATACTGCAAATTTCAAGTATGGGTTTAATTGTTGGTTATGAGTGTGATATGGGATTTAACGTTAAGCTTCACTCACGATGTTAAATCCCATATCACACGAGTGAACATTAATTAACCATTTTATCTCATGACTCTTTCATAGTGAAATCATTTTGTTTTTTATTTAACTTACCGAGAAAGAAACAAGAGTTAGAAAGGAAGATACTCATTAGGCCAATGGAATTGAGGTTTCAGTTTACCATCCACCACCCACCCGCATGGGCTTGAAACTACTGCATGAATTTTTCATTATTCAAAATAATTTTCATTATTGGTAGATTTTCCACATCAGGACTTTCAAATATACTATTTACATCATTTGCACACTCAGCATGTATACACTTTTTATTAATAAATAGTGAAGCCTTTGATATGTGGTCGACTGCATCAGCGATGATCCGACATCATTTGGAAATTCCTGAAGAAAGCAGTGTCAGTGCGTATCACCGTATGGTTTTAAACCATGGTTTCACACTGTTTTGTTTGCTTTTTGGACATTGGAGAAGTATTGATAATTGATGTAGGTATGTATTTGAGATATGAATATTTATGTGATATAAAACACAGCTTGAAATGAACATATATCACAAGTGTTTTGGTTGACAAAGAAACCATTGGGCCGTGGGCTGATGATGGGTAATGGCCTGCCTCGGTCCATGGGCACCACTGACATTGAAGGATGATAGGTCCACAGATCAATTTCATTATATTTTCGGACAAGATAAATGAATATGATTCAAATAATGAATAATGAACAAAAGCTGCATCACATTTTGAAAATCCTCGGATGGTAAACTGAAACCTCAATTCCATTGGCCTTAACTAGTTATTCGAGTGGGGTAACTAGTTATCCCACTATGCCTACTCATTTGCATGCTAATCAGTTACAAAGCCTCCCATAACAGTCATGCATAAATGTAGGACCAAGTACTCATATAGTGTGAATAGTAAAAGTGTATAAAAAACCCCAGAAGCTTGGGAAGCTGTGCCTAGCCTATATTGCTGCTTTGCCGCCATTCGCTCCCCCCCTTTGACCTTTCATCGTAGTGTATTTTCATTTGATCATTTCGGTATGAAATTCTTTCTTTACCCACTCGAGATAACTACTTTACGTAAACAGAGCCATTGGTTAACATTGATTCGAAAAACAACGCCATTATCACAGCTAATAGACAAATATTTGATTTCGTGACATCGAGTATAGGGTTTGGCCAGATCTCTTTACCCAGATAAACAGTATACACATTTAATACAGCGTAAAATACTATGTAAATCAAATGCTAATTTCCTTTCATTTACTCCCTTTTTACTACCAAGCTGCGGTAATTAAAGTGTAGGCAAAAATCCAGCATGAATTAAGCCATGTTTGGCTTTCTTTCCCAAACAGTTAACTACGCTTTTCGTTTGATTTCTGGAATTAACTCCTTACCTTAATAAATCCCTTGGCGACAGTTCGACAGTCTTGAAGGAATTCCCTGTAAGTCCATTTTTTCCATACTCCCTCCCTTTTCACCGTCAAGGCCATGTGATCGGCAGCCTTTTCGACCACGCTCTCGAACAACTGCGGTACAGTAATGGCCGCTTGACTGTCGTGGCTCGTCTCCCCGACACGCAGCTTCACAGCCCCATCTCGAGCCGTAGTCCAGTAATCTTCGGCGGGAGCCACGTTTCCCGAAGACGACGCTTCATGAGCGGACTTGCCATTTTGCTTGGGGTTTTCGGTGTTTTGCGATGAACACGCTTCGTCGGCACAACACGAAGAAGCATTCGCATCGCTATCAAGCTTGACATCGGTCACGGAAACGCTCGTGTTTGCTTGCCCATCGGTGTCGGCCATCCTCTGATCTTTTAATATTGACAGCTACGGTGTTTAACGTCGATTGGTATTTTATACTAGTGTGTCCACTGTCCCACCGTCTGTTTTGCATTAATTTGGCGTTATTCCTTTTGCCTTTTTGCTGGAAAACAATAGAAAACAATAGTCCACAGATTGGCATAGAAACATCTGCGGTTTGGACCACCCCCTCGAACACCCACATACTTCCTCTCGTTCCAGGCCACTAGATTAAATTCCCAAAGAATTAAAAAATTAATTAAATCGGGGTATATAATTTATGCGGCAAAATTTTGCGAAATAGCATCGATCTTTGCAACAATTTCCACAGTTCACAGTAACTTTCATGATTTAATTTATTGGCTGTATATTGGCGCATTTGTAAGCGCTTAGCGCGGCCTCTGAAAGTGCAAAAAGCTCATTTTAAAATAGTTATGGTGGAATATATTCATGATTTGTTTTCCATTGGGAAAGCGGCGGGAAATGCGCCACGAGGTTGTCACGGGATATCTTGACCTTGACTGGCTTGAATGAATTAAGTAATCTGATATAGGAAGCACGCCAATCGTCGCGTAGCCGGCTTTCAAGGCTTTTTGTGTACGGAATTATAAGGAAGACTCAGACTGGGACGTAGAGCGAGCACCAATTTCTCTCTTATAGATCTAGCCTGCGAGCATACTCTTAGGGAATGGGGGGAAGGGGAATTTGGCTTGAGGGGTGGAGCACTGAGAAGCGGAGCCAGCGATAGACCAGTGGTTTCACACGCAAGCGTTGATCACTGAAATGAAACACATACTCCAGGAGGAGAGTATATACTTTCGTATAGTTGAATTGCATCACGAAAATCCGTGTAAAAATATACCCGCCAGCTATACGCGACCACAATATACGTGTCGCTTTGGTCAAAGTGTCACATAACATCACGGGTTTTCTGTTTTCGGTGATGGATTATCCCAAAGCCAGAGCCTTCGTTTGCGTGCCAACGAAGGCTGTGAGTACGAGATTGCCTGGCCGTACCAAGCAGCGCAACCCATGATCATCAACCCATGACGTGATTGCTTGCTGGCCGCTCCCCCTCCTGTAACCGTTTAAATTAACATTGAATCAAGGAGGTGATGGTCCTTACTGAAACCTCTTAGTCTGGCACATATCCAGTTTCCGACCACGCACACATATTTCTACTCACGCCTCCAGACATGCGGCCTAATCATATCCAAGTTGGTATGCGTGGTATTCCTCAGGCACTATAGATAATTAAATAATTATTGAGTCGGTTTTCTTTGTTCTTGCGAGGGTTGTATATAGCATACAACCCTATGAATACTAATTAGAAAATAAATGAAGAAAAAAACTAGGAAAATCTTTGTCCAAGGTAATAAAAATAGACAAAACTTTGTTGGAAAACCTCCTCAATAATCATTTAAGTCGGATAAAACCCTCGAACGTCGGGATTTATGCTATATAAAGCCCTCGGACGCTTCGCGTACTCGGGTCTTTATATAGCATAAATCCCTCGTTCTCGGGCTTTATCCTATACATAAATCCCTCGTTCTTGGGCTTTATCCTATACTGATTTGACGCGGGTATTTGACGTGGGTGTGAAACAAAAAACCTTGTTTTAACTCCTATGCATAAGTACTTATACAGACCTTTTAATAAGTATATAGAATACGCGTACGTAATTTCCACCGTTTGACGTCAATTTCTTTTCAATTTTTCTTTTGAATTCTTTTTGAAGTCTTAGTTATTGTATATTTTCTGCACTTATTAAAAGGGTCTATAGGGTTAATTGCAGAAACAGTGATTTAGTTGCTAAACAAAGTTTAGCTGTAGAGCATATATATCTCTTTATACATATTGCTTAATTGTTTATTAACACTTTCACTTCCAAGAGTGCCACTTGGGACTTTTAGTATTTTACTCCAAACGATTTTACTTTAACACCAGAGTATTCCTTCGGTCTAATAACGCCAGACAATTTTACTCTAACACCAGCGTATTTTACTGTCTTTTACTCTTTATTTTATTGTCGTGCAATGGAACAAAACGTATACAGTACAAACTAGAGGGCGCTGGCGGAAACCCGTCTACGAACAAACCCCTGTTAGTGTTTACACGATAGCTGGGTCAACCCGTCTTGCCGGGTTGGAGCGGTGCAACAGTGCGGAACTTTGGTCAATTCCTTCATGTAAACACGGGTTGACTTGACCCGGGCTCGTGTAAAGTGTTGGCAATATGATAATTTGTGTTGAGAAAAGCTGACCCAGGTTGAGAAAAACTGACCCGGGTTGGGAAAAGCTGACCCAGGTTGAGAAAAGCTGACCCGGGTTGGGAAAAGCTGACCCGGGTTGGGAAAAGCTGACCCAGGTTGGGAAAAAAGCAGCCAACCCGGGTTCACGTAAACACGAAAAAAGAATAACCAGGGATGACGAGCTGACCCAGCCTCGTGTAAAGGCCCCCTTGGAGATGTCTAAAAAGAAAACGAGCCATCCCGCTAACCAGGCTACCCTTGTGAGACCAACACATGCATGTATGAATAAAATGCTTGATTGCACTCGTACCAAAATTATGCAAACATATTTGCATAAAATAAGGATAATGAGCGCAATCAAGCATTTCTTCCACACAGAGAATTTTGCGGTCAGATTTTTATTAATTTCTCATCCAAATTTTGACTAAATTCAACCAAAATGTAGTCTATCTTCTGCTACCCTGGTCCCAGAGGTCCTACGCCGCCCGCATGAAAATTGGTGAAATTCTTTTTGACATATCTTAGCGACAGAGAAACAAACAAACAAACAAACAAACAAACAAACAAACAAACAAACAAACAAACAAACAAACAAACAAACAAACAAACAAACAAACAAACAAACAAACAAACAAACAAACAAACAAACAAACAAACAAACAAACAAACAAACAAACAAACAAACAAACAAACAAACAAACAAACAAACAAACAAACAAACAAACAAACAAACAAACAAACAAACAAACAAACAAACAAACAAACAAACAAACAAACAAACAAACAAACAAACAAACAAACAAACAAACAAACAAACAAACAAACAAACAAACAAACAAACAAACAAACAAACAAACAAACAAACAAACAAACAAACAAACAAACAAACAAACAAACAAACAAAGGCGGAGGTAAAAAATCTGCAGTGAACGAAACTAAAAATGTACTGTGAATGACGTACATGCATGTGCTCTTCAAATTCTCTTCAATAGCACGTGATCAATGATCTGCCAATCAAATCGCGATATTTTGTATTTTATTCCGTAAGAAGAAGTTAATATCTCGTGATTACTTTTAAAGTGGCTATGAAACGAAAATTCTGTCTTATTTGAAACGAAAATTCTGTCTTATTTGAAACGAAAATTCTGTCTTATTTGAAACGAAAATTCTGTCTTATTTGAAACGAAAATTTTGTCTTATTTGAAACGAAAATTCTGTCTTATTTGAAACGAAAAGTCTGTCTTATTTGAAAGAACACTTAAAATGACAGAGTAACATCTTTTGCAGTTTTTCGTTTCCTTGCTTTGTTCTTGAGATATTTTAGTTTGTTTGATATGCTATTAATTAAACATCTTGACGTCACATGTGCATTATATCACTTATCGGAGAAGGTTATATAGAGGATATTACACGGTGTGAAAACAATATTTTACGAATGAGCGTAGCGAATGAGTAAAATATCGTTTTTACCACGAGAAGATAAAATTCATATCTTCAAGCCAGCGTGTAATTTTCTTTTTATTATATAGATTCAATGTAAAAAGAGGTAAAATTCTTAATGACGTCGTCGATATCTTCACTAGTGAGGATATGGAAAATACGACACTGCATATTCTCTAGTAAAACACTCGCATCTATATAATAAATATCGTTATTACTATCAAACATATATTCACTTGAAATCCACATGAGATAAACACATGCACACGCTTCCTTCGAATTAATTTGGTTTGATAATAGCTATCGCTATATAATACAGTAGCAACACAACCCCAACAAAAACTTGACTCTGATACACTGAACATTTCATATTAATTTAAAGTGCATATAAACCCAAACTTTCTTATCATCTGAATACGTTCTACATAGAGAAAACAGTTGTTCAGTGAATATTTTTTTGATTGCAGCTATTCTTCAATGTTTTTTGGCGATTTGCATTTCTAGTATGGTAATGAGATGACGTCTATGCATATAGGCATTTGGCTTTCTTTCGCTTTTTGGCAAGATAAACTACCTGAGAATTTTTGTGGAAAAACTCATACAATATGGAACATGTTGTTCAAACATACAATTAATGGAAGAATTGGGTCATGTTACGTCTGCAAATAAATTTTGTATAGATAATGACTACCTTGGCGTCATCTCATTACCATTTTGAAAACAAAAATCTCGATTAAAGCAATAAAGGTTGCTCCAATTTAAAACATATTTCCTTGTTCAACTATATTTGCCAAAGGTAGAATGTATTTAGATGATAAAAAATTTGGGGTTATATGCACTTTAAACATTCATTTGATATTTTGTGCACAATTTTGAAGAAAATAGCCAAGCCATTGAAACTGCGAGGCGGCAAGATGCGACTGTCTTCTTACTAGTTCGGAGGAATTCTCATTTGTGTTTACCATAATCTTTTGACAAAAGCCAATCTCAGTGAGAAGTGATAGTGCATCGCTAGGCTGTCTTTGTTTAAAAGAGTTGCAATATTCACATTTAAGTTCTCTTGAGCCACTACTTAAATGTCTTTCACAAGCACAAGGATCACTTGTTTTCTTACAAAGATCATTGGTTTTCTTACTTTCTTTCAGAGTGTTAGTAATGTTGGCGTTCTGCCACAACAAAAGGCAGTCGCCACAAGGTGGGGACATGGATAGCCAATAACTGATTAGGAATCGTCTTAAAAATGTAGAAAAGAAGTTTAAAAAATGGATAGTGTGTGAAGAGAATGTCAATACACATCTATATCAAAATGTATCACACCCATACATTCGCATCGCAACACTTCAAATCACATCACATCACATCGCATCGCATCGCATCGCATCGCATCGCATCGCATCACATCACATCACATCGCGTCCCATCACATCACATCACATCACATCGCATCGCATCGCATCGCATCCCACCACACTACACCACACCACACCACACCACACCACACCACACCACATCACATCACATCGTGTCACATCCCATCCCATCCCATCCCATCCCATCCCATCACGTCCCGTCGCGTCGCATCCCGTCCCGTCACATCACGTCACATCACACCACACCCCACCCCATCCCACCACACCACACCACATCCCATCCCATCCCACCACACACCGCACCGCACCGCACCGCACCGCATCGCATCACATCACATAACATCACACCACATCGCATCACACCACACCGCATCACGCATCACATCCCATCGCATCCCATCCCATCCCATCACATCGCGTCCCATTACATCACATCACATCGCATCGCATCGCATCGCATCGCATCGCATCGCATCGCATCGCATCGCATCGCATCGCATCGCATCACATCGCATCGTATCACACCACACCACATCACATCACAACACGGCAAATCACACTACATCACACCATATCAAGATAAATTACCTGTGATACCAAACTGTTTGATAACCAGGATATCTTTCTAAAATTTCATCTGTTAATTTGAACTCCTTGAAGACAAGTTCTTTCATTTTGTATTCAGAGCTAAATGTTCAAGTAATAAATAAAAGATGATTGTAAGTTTACTATGGTTGTCTGTCCAATCCTCAGTCTAAAACATGCATGATATTTGTAAAAATAAGCTATTATTATTTACCGCAACTCACCACGAGCTTCTAAGCCTTTTCAATAAATGTTGTCTAAAATGAAAACCACAGTAATCAGATATGTGTGCAAAAATCCAGACTTCCGTGCACTGCAGCTCTGCCAGTAACTGATCCACTGTGTTGCCCATAAAGTTGTTCACCAACCAACATCGCTGGCTCCACGCTGTGTAGTTATCACGGTATCTGTCTGCACACAGCAAACAGATTTGTAACTCTTGCAAAAGAAATCTTGAGGATTTTGTAAAAAAATCGTCATTCTCTGCTAATCCGTGTTTTATAACCCATCTCCTGTAAAACATTTTTGAGATAATTTTAGCAAAAATTAAAGAGGAAGAAAAAGAAAGGATATTTAAGGGTGGACAAAAAAATGATTAATAAGGGAAAGAAGGCAACAACAAGGAAGAAAATGAGGAAGAGCAAAAGAAAAATAAGGAAAATGAAAATGAGAAGAAGGAAAAAGAAAAGAAAAGGGGAAATAAAGAGAAAAAGGAGAAAGAGAAGAAAGAAAAAAAAAGAGGAAGAGAAAAAGGAGAAAGAGAAAAAGGAGAAGGAAAAGAAGAATGAGAAGGAAGAGGATGATAAGGAGAGAAAGAAAAGAAGAAGAAGAAGAAGAAGAAGAAGAAGAAGAAGAAGAAGAAGAAGAAGAAGAAGAAGAAGAAGAAGGAGGAGGAGGAGGAGGAGGAGGAGGAGGAGGAGGAGGGGTAGAAGAACAACAACAACAACAACAACAACAACAACAACAACAACAGCAAGAAGAAGAAGGAGGAGGAGGAGGAGAAGGAGAAGGAGAAGGAGGAGGAGGAGGAGAAGGAAAAGAAAAAGGAGAAGGAGAAGGAGGAGAGGAAGGAGAAGGAAAAGGAGGAGTAGGGGTAGAAGAAGAAGAACAACAACAACAACAACAACAACAACAACAACAACAACAACAACAACAACAACAACAACAACAACAACAACAACAACAACAACAACAACAACAACAACAACAACAACAACAGCAAGAAGAAGAAGAAGGAGAAGGAGGGGAGGAGGAGGAGGAGGAGGAGAAGGAAAAGAAAAAGGAGGAGAAGGAGAAGGAGGAGAAGAAGGAGAAGGAGGAGAAGGAGGAGAAGGAGGAGAAGGAGGAGAAGGAGGAGAAGGAGGAGGAGGAGAAGAAGAAGAAGAACAACAACAACAACAACAACAACAACAACAACAACAACAACAACAACAACAACAACAACAACAACAACAACAACAACAGCAAGAAGAAGAAGAAGGAGAAGGAGGGGGAGGAGGAGGAGGAGGAGGAGAAGGAAAAGAAAAAGGAGGAGGGGAAGGAGGAGAAGGAGGAGAAGGAGGAGAAGGTGGAGAAGGAGGAGAAGGAGGAGGAGGAGGAGGAGAAGAAGAAGAAGAAGAAGAAGAAGAAGAAGAAGAAGAAGAAGAAGAAGAAGAAGAAGAAGAAGAAGAAGAAGAAGAAGAAGAAGAAGAAGAAGAAGAAGAAGAAGAAGAAGAAGAAGAAGAAGAAGAAGAAGAAAAACAAGAAAGACAAGAAGGAGAAGAAAGAGAAGGAAGAAGAGAAGGAAGAATAGGAGAAAAAAGGAGAAAGAAGAAAAGAAAAATAGGAGAGAAGGGGAGAAAAAAAGGTACACTACCACCACCAACAACAACAATGACCACAACAACTAAACAAAAAGCACCACTACCACAAACAACAAATAAAAGAAACAAAAGGAGAAGATAGAGGAAACGAATAAAAAAAAATAACAACAAAATAGCAACGTGGGGAAAATGAAAAAAAGTGGGGAAAATGAAAAAAAGAATAACAAAAAGTATAATTACCGATGCGTAAAAGCTTCTGAACTTCTAGGATGCTTCTGCAAGACCAAAGTACAAAAAGCTAATTCATGTTCTAAACAACTAGCTTCTTGAACAATATATTGTTTTCTAGAATTAAAGTGATAGGAAATATATTAATCACACCCAGCCTCTTTATGGATTTGGAGACAGCCTCTCCATTTTTACCTTAGGTTCCAGACTGTATAATCTTCAGCACAGAGCAAGAGAACAACTCTGCTTAATTCCATCATATACGTCCCTAAAAACACAATCTACTGTAGGTGTGTATTTCAACATTTACGTACAATGACCCATAATCTAACAACTTTGGCCTCAAGCTTTATTCAGCACTGGATTTAGGACTGTAGGGCCCTATTAGTATAGATGGTGAAAACATGTAGGGCAGTTTGGGTGCTTACACCTCTTTATGGGGCCTAAGAAAAACTGCTGAAATTCTGTATGGTAACACTGCACACAGGCAAGGCCCCCTCTATCCCATCACTTTATCTCAGCTGCAATACTCCACTTTCACATGAGAAGTTCAAACTACATGTATGCTGGTCTACAAAGCCTTTGAAAAGCTCAAGAAGTCCCTGTGGAGAAGAGATGCTTACCTATGTCAAAATTATATCCAGCCAGGTTTGGAGCAAATTTTGGGTTCTTAAAATGGTTTTTATTGGATTTTTTACCACAGGTCTAGGGTCTAGTCTACATTTTCAAGACAATTTTGTGGAGATCCCTTGATTATAAAAATAATTATAATAATTTATATATTTATTATAAATAATAATTATTATAATTTATAATATTATAAATGAATATAATTTATAATATACAGTAAATTATAATAATAATTATTATACCATGTACAAGTATTGATAACTTCTTTTTTTTATTTTTGTTTATTTATAAAACTTCACCATAAACAAATACAAACATAGGAAGACCTGGCTGGGAAATGATCACTAGAGATGAGCCGATTACGAAAATTGCCGATTACTGAAGCCGATTATTTGGTGGCTGATTAATACAAATAATCAGCCGATTAATCGGCATGTGCCGATTAGTGCTACGTTGTTGGTTACCACTTCCTGCGTGGTTTTGCAATGTTGTCGGGATTGCTAAATTGCAACAAGATTTGTGAAATATAACAGAAATGTTTCGTGATGATTAGTTTTGCCTGTTTTGAGAATCAATTTTGTTTTGTTTGTCCGACTTTCAGTTTTATAAATCGGTATCCGCTACGCTATTAGTATTTGGCAAATTGTGATGTAAAAACAAAATATCCACTTTATGTGGTGCTAGCCTGTTTCGTTTGTCCGTGGAAATGTTCCCTGCCTCGATAAACACACGCTCTGAATAAACACTTGAATTGGGAGGCTCAAATACTTCAGCACAACTTTAAACAAGTTGGGATAAATAATTTTCTTTGCCGTTGCCTAGCGGAAGGGTGAGAAAGGCGCCGATCTCTTCTTCAACTTTGTGGCTGGCGTTGGAAGTGCTGTCGCTTGACCCAACAATCTTGTCGAAGCAAGACCATAGGTCTTGATGAGGTTCAGTGCTGCAGCTCTTTTCCTGGGTTGAGATGTTCTCGGTCGTGTCTACCTCAACCGGTGAAGATCCTTTGCCATCTCGTGTTGGTTTTAAAATTTAAACTTTTAAAAGCGTTTCACAAATCTTTTGACAGACTAGAGTTCCGAAGTTCCAGTTCATTGTTTCTGAAGTTGGCGACAAACACTGCAACTTTGTTTTGATGCTCACTATTTGATCGGCCTCTATACGTAACGAATTTGCGGAGTTCGTAAACCTTGTGGCAAACGTCTGACTGCGGAACTCTTCCATCAAGAGTTATGTGAAACGCTCTGTAATCATTGTGAAATAAGGACTATTGTGTTTGGGCTTATGCAGTTACGGACTTATGGTGTGTGTGTGTTTGCATCGTTCATGAAAAGCTTTGAGACATGCACCGATTATTTTGCCGATTATTCAAAATAATCGGCCGATTACCGATTATTTTAAACTGGCCGATTAATTGGCTTTGCCGATTAGTTTCCGATTAATCGGCTCACCTCTAATGATCACAGCTGCAGAGGAAAATAATCCTCAGGTGCCATTTACGATGAGCCCATTGACTAAGACCTTGTTTACACGATGCCGGTACAATTTGAAAACGGAACAAAATCATGTCATTTAGGCCTTGCGTTTACACAATACTGGCACAAAAATGACATGAAAACAGCACAAAATGAAGACGGGTTCCTTGACGGCATGAAATGAAAATGGAACACTAACTGGTATCGTATAAATGCCCATGCTGTAACAGTTTGATAACAGTAATCATGACATATACAACCACAGTATTCGGGTCAGCAGTATTCACAGTCTTCTCAATTCTCATTGGAAGAGAATAGTCACATGCTAATCTGTCATACTGGCACCGTGTAAATGTAAGACTTTTTGGCCTGTATTTACACACTGCATGATTTTGTTCCCTTTTCAAATTATACTGGCATCGTGTAAATGGGGTCTTAGAGTGTGGTTATTACAGAAAAATATCAAGAGTTTGACAGTATAGGACTGTACCTTCTGTTGCTAGATCTTTTTGATTAGTTTTAAATGCCACCAACGCATTGTAAGCAAAACAAAACAATTCCTTCACACACCAAGACAAAATGCCAGTCTTATTTCCATCAATTATGATTGGGCAGCTTGAATGGTCAACTTCAATACATGGAATAATATCTACTTCTTCCCTACATTAAGCACATGAAAGTTCAAGTTGAATTATAGTTCAAGTTGAAAGTTTAAGGGTATCACATCATTGTGATTTTTAAAATGGCTGAAATTTCATATATATAAATATTCCAAAATTTTAAAGTGCCTATGCAATGAAATTTCAGCTCAGTTTTTTATGATGGCATGTAAAAGAACACTTAAATTGACAGAGTAACATCTTTCAAAGAATTTCATTTCCTTGCTTCATTAATTCTTGAGATATTCAGGTTTGTTTGATATGCAATTTGTCATCCTTTATGAGTCACATCACACTGCATAATGACTTTTAGAAAAGTATATATGTTTTTCTTTGAGAGTACTTATTGAAAGTACTTATTATAAGTAATAACATGACTTGAGGGAAATTAGCAATTAAATTTCCCCACCACCAAGGGAAGATTTGTGAAAGTCCAAGGGCCACTTTTACAAATCTTCCTGAGGCAAAGGGAAAATTAAATCACTAATTTCCCGAAAAGTCATGTTATTAGTTTGTAATATTGGGTCATTCCAGAAAACATCCACACCTCCCCCACGGAGGAAATGTGAAGTTGATCCCCTCCCCCCTACAGACATCCTAGTACATTTTACAGGTGGCACAAATTTCCTCTGTGGGGGAGGTGTGGATCTTTTCTGGAATGACCCATTATGATCGCTGAGGAAAACTTCAAGAATCTTACCAACAGGAAATTTATACGGTTAATCAGAGAAATTGCATCTAATTTTCCTGTGCATGTTGATAAGAGAGAATATATGCAAGCGGGAAATTTAGAAGAAGACAAAGGATTTCTTTATATTACCAGGGTTAAGTCACGTTGGCCTGAAATACGAGGTTTACATTCCCTCAGAGAACAAAAGAATCCGAGGTGATCATGGACGGTATTACTGTAATAAAAATTTCCACTTCACCACTTGCATATATGTAGTCATGACATGGTCACTAAACCTGTGTAGCTGTGTGTAAAATACTTGGACCATCGTAAAATTGATGCTCTTTCAAAAAGTCATTGTGCATTATAACCAAATTATAAATTTATAATTATAAATATAACTTTATAATTATATACATCACATTTTTAAGGGTTTTTCCCCAGAGATTTTGGAGACTTAGAATCTGTGTAATGTATATTGTTTGTAAAGAAGTTAGTCGTGTAACTTTAAAGAATGAGGGCAATTGTGAATTTTCACAAACTCCAAACAACAATTTCAGAATTTGTGCCATTTAGAATTCATTGTTATGATATATTAAAATGTTTGCATAAATTTTGAAAACCAATAAATGACACTATTGAAATTTTAAACATATTTCATACTTACATCTGTGGTGCAGCGTTTAAAACTCGATTCAACTGTTCAAAATACCCAGCTCCATCACTTTGTGGGGCAGCCATCTTGGTTTATACCACGATAACACAGGGAGCCCAAAATTATACAGGAACTTTTCTTCTGATACTTTTTCTTCTGATGTTGTAATTACTGGAAATCTGATAATTGCTGGAAATCTGATAATTACTGGAAATCTGATAATTACTGGAAATCTGATAATTACTGGAAGAGCGTAGTCTCAACTGATCTAGTTTAAGAAATTTATCACAAAATAAATGACAAATTTGCCGTTACGGACGTTTAGTAATAGATGATTGTTAAGTTCGAATACTCGGAAAATGTCATAGACATGTACTTCGGTAGCGCTAAAGTTGACGCTATTAGCACCGGTGGACTTCAGGAACTTTATATTCACTACTCTTCTAAGTTAGACTTCAATTTCGATGTTAATAGACTGCGCACCTGGAAAAGTTTCTGTTCTGAATGTCGTTCTTTCAATCCAAGTTGTTGCTCTTAAATCTTTATTCTTATGTAATTTGTGTATTAGTTGGGGGTTTTTATCTTCTATTTACAATTTTCTTATTCGACAGCTTATTTCTCTTGCTTTATACCGACCATTTTTATAAAATTCTCTATTGCACACCCAGGCCTACCATATACGGGCACTTTTTTAGGGGGATTGAGAAAAGTTGACAAAATATAAATGACTCAAAATGAAAAAATTGCGAAGAACGAAAATCAAAGCATGAAAAAAATATGAAAGGCGCCATACGGCACACAGTATTGTTTTTAACAAGATGAAGAAAAATCTCGATCAGTCATTAGCCACTAGGAATTGCATTTAGCTGAAATTTATCCAAGTAAAATAGAATTACATCCAAATTACTTTAAGAGGCTGTTTCCATGGGAGTCGCGGGTGGGACAAGTAAGCGGGACGGGACGTTCTTCATCTCGGGTTTATATGAGAATGTTTTCAGGCTGTACAATTGCAACCAACACAATTTCATAACACAGCTAGAAAATTATAAAAACGGCACAGAATAACAGAGAAATAAATAGAATTTCACATATTATAAAGAGCTGCTGTCCTCCTACTAGCCGTTATCACTCATTTGTAATCAAAATACATACTCGAAACTAATTGATGCTTTAGTGTCCCAATGAATTATTCTCGGAGTCTAGGTTCAACTCCGCCCACCCCGCGCCCGCGCAGGCGGGACTCAAGCCGGGATCGGGACAAAAAACACCCTGGCAAACACATTCAAACGAAATGAGAAAAATAATGGGGAAATATAGCAGCGACGCGATCCCGCTTAACGTTCCGTCCCAGCACAAACAGCCCCCTAAGATGCATCGAATTTCACACATAAATTCTAATTATATTGCTTCTTAATTCTTCTTACTTATACAATATTGGACTCCTCCCGACTAAACCTGAAAGGTAAATGTAATTTGAGATTATACTTCAAAAGCGGCAAAATGAAATAGATATTGTTGGAAAGCTATACTTAAGAAATAGAAAACATTTTCCGTGTTTCCATAGAGTTTTAGTATACACCCAACCATCGTCTATTACAAATCCTGCATTCTGATTGGCTACTCAACCGTTATCTATTCGTGATGGACAACGTTTGAGAAATATATCTGCGCGTTGCGCAGATACAAAAATGAAAACAAACCTGAAAAAATATGGCATTAAACTCTCGTTTTGCAGTCGTTTCGGAGGAATTTTTTTTGAGTTTAATAGAAAATTCTATCCCTGAGAAAACTGAAAACGCCACAAAATATGGCACGAAGATTTTTAATGGTAAGGAACGAAATACAATTAAACCGTATTTTATTAATAAATCTGCTTTTACTTGCCGCTCACGAGTGGTTAAATAACACAACATTTTCGTCAGTTTGCGCTAGAAAACTGTATTTTTTAGAGTACAGTAGGTACAGGGTGTATACTAAAACAATCAGACAACTCGTCCTCGTTGTCTATGCGCGAATAGTCAACTCAGGCTTCGCCTTCGTTGACTATTCGCTCATAGACAACTCGGACTCGTTGTCTAATTGTTAAATAGAAACACGAGTGGAAGTTTGGGAGAACGAGAAATTGTAGTGGGAGCACGAGCCCGCAGGGAGAGTGTTTCCACGCTATTTCGAGTTCTCCCAAACTTCCACAAGTGTTTCTATAACTGTATGAGAACACGGAAAAAATGTTTTCTATTTCCTTTATAAAATAACCTGTCGAAAATAGGTATAGAACGTAAAAATAATCACCGCGTCAAAGCGTAAATTCTCCTTACTCTTCATAATGGCGTATGATGGCGTACTGGATGGCGTATAATGGCGTATCCTACACCGTAATGATGGCGTATTGAATGGCGTGGACCTTGCCGTGTTTCCATAAAGTTATAGAAACACGGCTTTCAACCAATCGCCGCGCTTGTTTTCAAAATGTTATTTTATAATAATTTATAGAATACAATGTTATATTTAATTTTGCGATAAACACAAACCAATAATAATTGTGAATTTTTTCAGCAAAATTATAAGCCGCTTCACTCGGAGCGATTCAACTCAGACAGGTTTGGGTAGATTTTACTCAAATTTTCAGGATTGGTCAATCACAATCTTCGCTACAAAACTGTCAAAACGGTGTCAGGGATTTTTGATATATCGAGTTTTGCTGATTTTATTGACGACCAAAGTCGAAAATGTTGTTTTTCGACCAACATTTAAACAAAATAAGTCATAAAATCGAAACGGGGCAATAAATAAAAAAAACGCTGACACCGTTTTGTAGCTAAGGTTGTGATTGACCAATCCTAAAAATTTGAGTACAATCTAGCAATTTGAGTTGAATCGCCCAGAGTGAAGCCCTATGGTTTTACTTTAAAAAATCACAAATATTTTTAGTTTGTGTTTATCGCAAAATCAAACACATTGTATTCTACAAATTAATAGCTTTCTAATGATATCTATTTCAATTAATTCTTTGAACATTTTCACGGCGATAAAGTAATATAAGTTTTTAGCAAAAAAATATTTTACGTGGTGTTTCCACAAAACTTATTTATATGATATCTATTTCATTGTTGTGGCATAAATTCTGATAAATTGACAGCGCTTTTCCGAAACGACCCTGTAAACCTTAATGAAGAGCTGGTTCTCCTCCATATATAAACACCCCTTTAGCCTTCAGTAGATAACACAGAGACGTGGACCTTGATAATTCTTGATATCAAAAAGTCTCATCCAATCAGTGATGGATTTATAGGGGGTGCAGGGGGGTGTGTGCCAATTGCCTTGTCAAATCCAAGTACAATAAAGGACGCATTCATTCAATGTCCGTGTAAACTTCATAGGACCTAGGTATTTGGTATCATAGCTATCTGCTATCATATGATTCATAGATATATGATTCATATATTAGCTATCATATATGATATCGATTCATAGGTATTAATAGGTATAAAAAAAATTTTCTGGTGGCTTCGTCCCCCTACTCCCCAACCCCACCACCAGCTCGGCTCCTGGTGCCGTAGTTCCCTCAGCCGCGCTCCACCCTGCCTCGGTCGCGTCCCACGCCACAGGCCTGATCTCACTTCGCTCGCTCAGCACCCCCCTACCAGATCAAGCTGGATCCATCACTGCATCCAATAATTGTTTAATTATTATCCCCTCGTCCTTTCAGTCTATTCGGTGAGAACCATACAGCTGTTTTTACACGAAATTAAATGAGTTAATGAATTTAGTTTGTTTCAGAATTTCTTAAAAAGATTATCACACTTTTAAAGTAATTACATCGGACAACAGGTGAAATATTGAATAAGCTTCCTAAAAGAATAGAACTGATTGCATTTAATATCATGGTTACTTAAAATACGATGAGTCTGAATATAGTTATTTATTTTTCAAGTGATCTTATTCAGTCGAATATAGCAAGCGTTGAGAAACGGTTGTGTAAGCTTATATAGTGTATGATTTCTTCGATCAAATACGATTGCCCATGCACAATTATATTGAATCAAAAAATATTTATAAATCACAAACAATGAATCACGTTAAATTGTTCAATATGGTATTCCTCGCAATGGCGTACTTGACAATGTCAATGGGCGAGCTGACAAACAATAATTTTCAACAAGCATACTTTCAACGAGTTGGGGAAGGTAAGCACAACATTGTTCAGTTGCATGGCGGCACAACATTGTTCACAGTTGGCAGCGCAACATTGTTCACAGTTGGCAGCAAAACATTGTTCACAGTTGACATCACAACATTGTTCACAGTTGACATTACAACATTGTTCACAATTAGCAGCACAACATTGTTCACAGTTGGCGGAACAACATTGTTCGCAGTTGGCAGGAGAACATTGTTCACAGTTGGCGGAACAATTGTCCACAGTTGGCAGCACAACATTGTTCACAGTTGGCAGCACAACATTGTTCACAGTTGACAACACAACATTGTTCACAGTTGGCAGCACAACATTGTTCACAGTTGACAACACAACATTGTTCACAGTTGGCAGCACAACATTGTTCACAGTTGGCAGCACATTGTTCGCGGTTGGCAGCACAACATTGTTCACAGTTGGCAGCGCAACATTGTTCACAGTTGACAGCACAACATTGTTCACAGTTGACGTGCAACATTACATTGTTCACAGTTGGCAGCACATTGTTCGCGGTTGACAGCACAACATTGTTCAGTTCGCAGCGCAACATTGTTCACAGTTGACAGTACAACATTGTTCACAGTTGGCGGAACAACATTGTTCACAGTTGGCAGCGCAACATTGTTCACAGTTGATAGCACAACATTGTTCACAGTTGACAGCACAACATTGTTCACAGTTGACAGCACAACATAGTTGACAATTGACAACACAACATTGTTCACAGTTGACAATACAACATTGTTCACAGTTGGCAGCACAACATTGTTCACAGTTGACAGCACAACATTGTTCACAGTTGGCAGCACAACATTGTTCACAGCACACCATTGTTCACAGTTGACAGCACATTGTTCATAGTTGGTAGCACAACATTGTTCACATTTGGCAATACAACATTGTTCACAGTTGACAGCACAACATTGTTCACAGTTGGCAGCACAATATTGTTTACATTTGGCAGCACAACATTGCTCACAGTTGACAGAACAACATTGTTCACAATTAACAGCACAATACTGTTCACAATTGACAGCACAGCATTGTTCACCCTTGCAAGGCACAACATCCAAAAGTATACTGAAAATCACTGCTGTATAACGTAGCCACCCCACTATTAACAGATTGTCGATAATCTTAATAATAACAATGTCATGATGATCGATAACGATGACGATGACGATGATGATATAGTAATGATGACAATGATGATGACGGCAATGATGATACGATGACACGATGACCGCGATGATGACCATGACGACGACAATAATGATGACGACAATGATGATGATGACGACGACGACGACAATGACGATGACTATGACGACATTATCGGATGATGACGATGACAATAATGATGACCATGACAATGACGACGACGACGATGATGATAATATAAGCATCATATCTCGTGTATCTATAACAGGCCAAGCTATGAAAGCGCATAAAGGTTTATCTCAGTATCACGTGGAATCGATGCTAGAATGTGGCCAGCTGTGTCTCCAGCAAACATCATGCGATTTAGTCAATTACAAATCAGACTACCATGCTAAAGAAATAAACTGCCAGCTCAGTAGTCAATCTGCAATTTCAACTGCACCTGATGAACAAGACGCACAAAGGAGTTGGACGCTGTATGAAATTATAAGCGTAGAGAAACCAATGATGTTGGTAAGTTTAGTTTAGTTTAATGGATTTGCCACAAGAAATAAATTATACACAATACATCAACAAATTACAGAGCGTTACTAGAGGTGGCAGGGATTGGGAACAGGACTAACGTCCCAATTGCTACCCAATCCCTTGAAGTAACTTTTTTTTTGCGTCCACGTGCATGTTGCGTTTACCAACCGTGTAGCGCGATGTCAGCGCATGGATGTTTCTGTTAGAGGGTGGTAAAGGGAACACCGCTGCCAAACGTTTTGCGCATGCGCGACGTCCGAGCGCGTCCCAGGCTCGTCCTCCGAAAAAGAGCGGGAAAACACTGAAATATTTGGATTTGTCCAAGAGTCCGACACAAAAGTTAAAATTATAAGCATACTACCAAAAAGACAAGGTAGGTAATTTGTACATGGCTTCCTTGTCAATCTTGTAACATATTCTGAATTTACCCCTTCGTAATTTTCTTTACCCTTTTTTTAAAACACAAATGAATAGTCGAGTCTTACTTGGTCTTCACTGTCTGGTTGTTGTCGCCACGGCTCGTTCCCACTTCTCTTGCAATGTTTACTCAGCGAATTCACGCATGCGCAAACGTTTGGCAGCGGTGTTGGTAAAGGGTATTTTCGTGAGCCGTGAATTGCCAATATATTTTCTTGTGAAATGCCGGAATGAATTTATATATATATATATATATATATATATATATATATATATATATATATATATATATAATACTGTATCATTTTCTCAATACAGTTTAGAAAACATCCAATTTGGACAAAATCTTTTGTAAAAATGATAAAATGTGCCATTAAAAATATGTTTTAAAAGTTTCAAAATTTTGCTCAAATGTGCTGTCAGATCGCGGGAAATGCCATTTTAGATATCCCAATTTCAAAAATTTCCGGGGAAGCATGCCCCAGGACCCCCCGACAACTGTGGACCACAACTTTGACTGACGTTTTCAAAATTCTATACTCCGCCCCTGATTCTGAAGAATATGAGCTTCAATCTACTCAGCTTCAATCTACTCCCCCTTCTGTGAATAATTGCCACAGATCTCGTAATTTTTTGGGAAACGTGAAATGGCAGTTTTCTTATCCATGAAATGAGAAATGACATTTTTATTTCCCGTGAAACGTGATCCGTACCCCCCCCCCCCCCCCCTCTTTACCACCCTCTCTGTTAAGCCTGCGTGGCGCACACTTAGTCAGCCGAGTTTTATTAGCCGGTCAAACGAAAAAAGCGATGTTTACTATACATGTGTGCCAGCTACGTGTAAAAGCTCACATATTTAGCAACTCGAGCCACCATTTTTACGATCATCAAAATCAAATAACTTGCGCTAAATTTAGTCGGTTGATAAAATCGGCCGACTAAAACCGTAGCGTGTACCACTCATGCAAGCTGAAAAAATTTGTTGAAAAAAGTAGACTTGCAGTGCAACGTGCCGATTCAACTTGCAACGAAATCATTGTTGCGTGCAACCTCGTCCCCAGGGCATTTTGCCTCCACGTTGGGAGGTCGGCGAAAATGGCCCTGGCATCGGCTGGTCGATTCTATAATCGGATTGGCCGGTTTAAAAACTTGATTGATTCTGATACAGTGTAATTTATTCATCAAAATATGAATTGCAATAAATCCACTCTGCGAAGTTCATCCAAAGAATTGTAACGATAGCTTTGGTTAAAGTCAAGAACAACATTAGACATATGTTTCTTCCCAACATTTAAATGTATCCTGGATAATCGTGGGGAGTATCATGATGAATAATGCTAGCCATTCGCATTTATGATAAAGGTTCACATGAGTGATTCGGCAGAGCGTTAAATATTTCTTATTTATTATTCATGTATACGTATTATACAAAAATGAAACACAAAGACCGCATAAATTTTCTTGCCAAAACACCCCAAAATTCTGGGTGTCACGTGACCAGCCGATGCCAGGGCCATTTTCGCCGACTCCCAACGTGGAGGCAAAATGCCCTGGGGACGAGGTTGTGTTGCGTGACAATGTTTAAGGTGACGTGCAACAACGCTATTCAACTTGCAACGCAACAATGTTGCATCAATTTTTTGCTCGTATTACTGCACCTTAAGTATATCGTTAATAAAAATATTGCTATTGTCTTAGCTAAACCGCGAAAGCGTCTTCATCAAGACTAATTAATCTTTACAAGTGATATTTATATGTTAACTAAGGCTAATTAAAAATACAGAGGTATGACTCATCTAATGGATTTGCTAGGTGTTACGCCAGGTATAGAGATGCTAATTACAGAGTTGATAAATCCAGACAATATTCACAAACAAGGTATATAGAGATGCTAATTACAGTGTGACAAATAATCTTACAAATGAAAAAAAAAAAAGCGAAAAGATAATAGACTGTGAATTATAAACTAAAAATCGTGTTCAAATGATGGACTTGAATATTAAGTTCAGGTTTGAGTTTCTTAATGTGTAGAGCTTCTTTAAGTTTAAGAGATATAATTGAGTTAGCAGAGTCTAAGATTTTAAAGCAAGAGGAGTTATACTGATTTTTGCAAGAAGATGATTGTTCGAGATGTTTAAAGATGTGTGAATTTTTGTCGGTATAAAATGAAGGAACACACTCATACCGACAAAAATTCACACATCTTTAAACATCTCGAACAATCATCTTCTTGCAAAAATCAGTATAACTCCTCTTGCTTTAAAATCTTAGACTCTGCTAACTCAATTATATCTCTTAAACTTAAAGAAGCTCTACACATTAAGAAACTCAAACCTGAACTTAATATTCAAGTCCATCATTTGAACACGATTTTTAGTTTATAATTCACAGTCTATTATCTTTTCGCTTTTTTTTTTTTTTTTTTCCATTTGTAAGATTATTTGTCACACTGTAATTAGCATCTCTATATACCTTGTTTGTGAATATTGTCTGGATTTATCAACTCTGTAATTAGCATCTCTATACCTGGCGTAACACCTAGCAAATCCATTAGATGAGTCATACCTCTGTATTTTTAATTAACTAATTAATCTATTAAGTCTTCGATGCGAACACGAAACACAGTTTTGATACTTTACTTCAGTTCCTTTTAGCCTTATTTATTCATACAGTCAAGTAAACGAATTAACGCGTAACGGAACGAGTTAGTAGGCCCGTTTTCTCGTGCGTCGAACCCACTGATCTCTAAATAAACTGGATAGGCCATTCCCCATGGCCAGCAGTCAAACATTTCGTGGCAGTCGCCGCCATCTTACGTAGTGGAACCACTGATCTCAAATAATAGACTCATTATACTGGATAGAGCATCTATTGTTTCGCGCCTGGCAAAAATTGAAGTCGGAAGTGAGACTAAAAATCTCGCGACCACCATATCCGGTGGGACCCACAATATTGCTGAATCATAGTTTTCGCCTCTGGTTTTCGCTTTAAATGATCGGGTTTTTAACGAAAACCAGCTAAATTTTTGTAACATGTATCTGTCGTTATGGGAGAACTTAAAAGTGGCTGTATGAAAACCAAGTGGGTCCCACTTGAAATGACCGAAACTAATTTATTCCGACTTCACAGCGAGCACCGGATGCTCTATCCAGTATAATGAGTCTATTATTTGAGATCAGTGAGTGGAACATATGATGCATTGCGGCCTTAGAACTTGTTCCCAATCCCAAAGTTGACTGGCATAAGCAATCTTGACGTCAGCACGGTCAAATTATCCGGGGGTTGGAATATGTGTGCTGTGCCGGGGGAGTCGGAAAAGTCGTAAAGCAAACAAGAGATGCCGGTTAACGTTCGTTTTGTTTTCACTGTTTAACAACAAATACAGTCAAAAGATGGCAAGTACACAACACGAAATATTGTTAAGGCATTAAGATTACTATAAAAGGCACAATTTAAGACTTGCAATTGAATTCTTCGCAGATTTTATAGTCTGTTTTGTCGGCACTGAAGAAAAACAACGAAATGTAAAGGTTTAATACAACTCAGTAACAGAAACAAATACAAGAAAATAGCGTCTTAAACCTTACTGACTACTTCTTGTGTCATTACATTCGTTTAAATTTTCTTAAAATAACTCTTTTTGTCTGTTTTCAATCTACGAAAGCTATGAACTTTAGTGGCAGCCATCTTGGGTAGTGGTCACGTCATCATACAACTGGCACGCAAAATCCGGCCCAAAGGCCCATCCAGTTGTATATAGAGATCAGTGGTCGAACCTGATGCAAATCAGCATAAACAAAGGATTTAGCTCATTATCATTAGGTTCGGTGCATTAGAAGAGCGATGTTAGAAACAGGCCTTAAACAAAAAATGGAAGAGACGCGGTCAGGATGATTCATAATAAAAGCAAATAAAACGTTCACTGACCAGAATAATTTACTGAAATTATTTATTGAGTCTTGGCATACCGCCTTGACAAATGAAGCGGACAATAACTCTAAACCGATTCCTGGACAATACGCCATTCTTCTCGCGAAGAAATAAACGCCGTCTAATTAAGAAAACACACGCTCATCGCACACACATACCACACACACGTCATAACTAATTATAGCTTCCGATTGTAAATATATATGTTAAATTGTTTCCATTAATCTCATACCCGTTGAAGGCTACAGTCTGGTAGCCGAAAGCTCGTTTCAATAAATTATTCTGGTCAGTGAACGTTTTATTTGCTTTTATTAGGCCTTAAACAGTTTGTCAGGGACCAGCTTTGCCGGGACGAAACGATTACAATTACATGGGATATTTTCATCCCGGCAAACCGGGCTGGCCCGCTTGTCATGTAGACGGCCAAAATCGTGCAAGTTGCAACAGGTCTATTGGAGTGTTGGCGCAAGACTGTTACGGCCTGACGATATCAACAGGCTTGTTGCAACTTTGGTAACAACTTGCAGCAAACTATGTATAATCAGTGCTTTGAAATCGGGGGAAAAGTACTAGTACTTTGAAATAATGCAAAATACGTTTTCAAAGTCTTGGGACTTTGAAATAAGGCAAATTATATTACGTTTCAGAGGTTTCTTCGGAGTTTTGAGTTTGAGAAGTCAGTTCAAATACTCGACGTCGGACTTTATCGGGATTACAAAGCCCTCGTGCATTAAAAAGGCTCGCCTTTGGCTCGCCTTTTCAAAAAGCACTCGGACTTTGAAATCCGGTAAAGTCCTCCGTCTTGTATTTGAACTATTACCTAAAAGAGCATGGGGCCCACCAAGGCGCGAAGCCCAGGGCACATGCGCTTATGGCCAATATAGCGTTGACTGGGCGCTGCATGTATACTGTACTACATATACAACTCATCAAACTGATTTAGGTTGACAAGAGAGTAAAACAAGAAAAAAAGAAGAAAAAGAAAAATAAGAAGAAAGCAACGAGAGTGTTTGCCAAAATGGTGGCACCTATATCACTGACGACAGTAAACCGAGCGGTTTCAGATGCACGTGCCCGCTAGATTACTTTGGAAAATATTGTGAATTTTTAAAGGGCTAAATATTATAAGACTATTGTTATTGCTCTGACGAAGTTCAAGGCCTGAGTCAACAAGCCGAAAGTTTAGCAAATAAATATTTTACGTGGTGTTTCCAGAAAACTCACCTATATCACCCTAATATATTTTATATTATGTCTCTTCGCTAAGACGCCTTTGCTTTTTTCCCCGCGATCCTGTACATCCAAATATTGAACTAAACAACTTGTGTAGTTTTACTAAGCGTATATATATAGATCGTTGATATCGGACGTCATCCTGCGGTTGATTTCCAGTTAATTTCCAATACCTTTGTCGGCACAAACATGGTATAGCCAGCGGTAATGAGTAATGATTTGTTCAACGTCGTAAACACAGGATGTGGTCGCCCAATCATCCGAGCCGGAGGCTCATGTTAAAGTGCACGACACAAGCTAAGACCTAAGTGTTGATTTTAAGGAGGGAGGAAAACCGCAGAACCCTGCGAAAAACCCTCGAAGCACAGGGTAGACCAAACAGTGCAAACAGTATTTGGCAACAAAAAAAATATCGAGTTTGTTGGCAGAGCCCACTTTCCCCTGAAGCCTGCGTGCGTAGGTCGGAAAGTGGCTCTGACTCGCGGGGTATTGGAAACCAGGCTTAACGCCAGATAATTTTACTCGTCAAATGAGAACCACTAGTAGTCAAATGGTTAACTGAGTCTATCTGCCCATTTCTCATTTTGACGCATGCGATTGAATGGATGTCTCACAAATGTATTGAACCACTACATTTTTGTACAAATGTCCAATGTATTCGTCAGTCAATCAATTCGATCACATCAGTCAGGAAGAAAAAAATCGCATTAAGGCTCGTTTACACAGGCGATTTTTGCTGCCAGATGATTTTATTCATCAAGTGATAACCACTAGTAGTCGAAGGGCAACCTCGTCCCCAGGGCCATTTGTGGGCTGGGCCAAGATGGCGGCCAAAAACAAAATGGCGGGAACAAATGGCCCTGGCACAGGCTGCAAAAAATGCGTCATACTTTGACTCATTTTTGACTCGGCGCAGGCTTCACGAAGTTTATCGCGCCTAGTCAGGCTCAATTTTTTTCTGAATATTTTATAGTTCAGCTTGACTGACCCAAACTGAAAACAATCAAAACATTCATTTCCAAATACATTGTCGAATTATTAAAATAGATACACTTTTAATAAATATCTGTAAATCCTTATTATTTATCATTTGCTTCACCGTTGTACCAAATTCGCAAGAAACTGGATTGCCGTTGTCTGGCCGCGCCGCCTTGTTTTCGTAAGTTTTCGGTGGATTCAATTCAGCGTTTTGAAAAACATTTAGGCTTCGTTTCGTCGAGAACTCTTGTTTGAAAAAAGCCTGCTTCTTAATGGCCAAACATGTAAATTCTGCCCTGTGGTGTACTTTCCTTTCACAGCCAAAATACTTTTTGACTTTGTTCACCAAGTCTTTCGTTCGCCCGATTTAGAAAACACACTGAATTGCCGTCCCATGGACTTCGTTGTATGGCAGCCAGGGCACAGAGACGACACGACCCATCATTACATATTCTTCCAACGTTTTCACGGGTGCTTCGCCAGCTTTCCTCACATTTTCATTCATTTCAAAGTTGTTTTTTAACAGCCGGCAATTCTGAATATAATTTGAGCCCAAAAAACAAATGCTCGCGAGTTAGCCTGCCGCCCGCCTTGTTTCCACCAATCAGAATACCTAAAACATCCAATGCTTTCTCGACCAATCAAATGTGGTGATAGCTCAGCCTGTGCCAGGGCCATTTGTTCTTGGCCGCCATCTTGGCCCAGCCCCCACAAATGGCCCTGGGGACGAGGTTGGTCGAAGGGTTAATAGCGAGGTTCAGATCACACTTCCACTACCGCTACCGCGACCGTAAATATAATTAAGCATGTCAAATATTACGTTCAGTAACGGTCGCAGGTCTCGAACCTAGTGCAAAAAGAAAGCGTTTTACGATACCAGGATTAAAACCAACAACGACTACAAGACGAAAAAACGAACATTACATCAGCTTACGGTGGCTACATAAAGTTTCTAGAAAAATGGAAAAGACAAGTTTGAGAGTCCAAAACACGTGGATAAACAATTCGAAAAAGAATAAAACTAAATGTTATGCATAATTAAACATTCTGACAATCAAAAACTGTTACCAAATAAATAGCAACAGTTGTTGCTATGGCAACAATGACGTATGAAAATGGCTGCCAATTACCCTTCAAACTAATTTAATTCGAAAAAAGCTTTGGTGACCCCCAATTTTTTTTCATTAAAACTTTTCTTGAAGTATGAGTAATCAATAGGCCGATTTTAAAAAAATTCTGTAAATCCAAATTTTTTAAAAATTAACAAACATGATTTTTCCTAAAAGAAACTTATTCGAACAGATTTTTTTCTCAAATCGGCCTATTGATTACTCATACTTCAAGAAAAGATTTAATGAAAAAAAAATTGGGGGTCACCAAAGTTTTTTTCGAATTAAATTAGTTTGAAGGGAATTGGCAGCCATTTTGAAACGTCATTGTTGCCATAGCAACAACTGTCGCTATTTATTTGGTAACAGTTTTTGATTGTCAGACTGTTTAACTATGCAAAACATTTAGTTTTATTCTTTTTTCGAATTGTTTATGCACATGTTTTGGACAAACAAACTTGTATTTTCCATTTTTCAAGAAACTGTATGGAGCCACCTTAACCACACTTATAGACATTATACTTTAACTGCCGCGCTAAGTTTTCCCGTTCTACTGTAAACAACTGTAGTGGGCTTATCTCTCGTATCTTTGTGGGACGGTCCAGCAGCGCTAACTTCTTTGCTAGAGCCAGCTGCATCCGAGGACACCAACGTCCCAGGGATTGAAACTTTCTGTCGTAGTCTAAAACAAACCAAGGAACAGAAAGTGTGAAACACGAAAAGAAGAGTAGAAAACATGTTCACCGTCCATTCGCAAGCCACTAGCCTGTGTAAAGCCTGAATATACAGATGTACATTCAGGCTGTATACAGGCTACGAGCCACTCGCGAGTGATAAGTTCACTCACCACTCGCGAGTGACAAGTTCACTCAAAACTCGCGTGTGACAAGTTCACCCACCACGTGCGAGTGACAAATTCACTCACCGCTCGCGAGTGACAACTTCACTCACCACTTGCGAGTGGCAAGTTCACTCGCCACTCCCGAGTGACAAGTTCACCGACCACTCGCGAGTGACAAGTTCACCCATCACTCGCGAGTGGCAAGTTCACCCACCACTCGCGAGTGACAAGTTCACTCACCACTCGCGAGTAACAAGTTAATTCGCCACTCGCGAGTGACAAGTTCACCCACCACTCGCGAGTGACAAGTTCACCCACCACTCGCGAGTGACAAGTTCACTCACCACTCGCGAGTGACAAGTTCACTCACCACTCGCGAGTGACAAGTTCACTCACCACTCGCGAGTGGCAAGTTCACTCACCACTCCCGAGTGACAAGTTCACTCACCACTCGCGAGTGACAAGTTCACTCACCACTCGCGAGTGACAAGTTCACTCACCACTCGCGAGTGATAAGTTCACCCACCACTCGCGAGTGACAAGTTCACCCACCACTCGCGAGTGACAAGTTCACCCACCACTCAAGAGTGACAAGTTCACCCACCACTCAAGAGTGACAAGTTCACTCACCGCTCCCGAATGAAGTGTTCTTCATCCACTCGTGAGTGACAAGTTCACCGGCCACTCGCGAGTGAACTTGTCACCCGCAAGTGGCGAATGAACTTGTCACTCGCAAGTGGAGGTTATGTTTCCGCAATCCTGTACAGCAAAAGTTAACGTTTCAAAACATACCTGGTCTTCAGGGTTTCGATATGATTTGCTATTTGCATGTATTCCTGCTCACCAAATTCCTACCAATAAAATTATATATTAAGGTCACTCTCAATCATAAGCAAAGTTCAAGCTAGAAACTGATATTCTCAAACAATCTGACCATAAAATTCTAAGAAGTGAATACTGTATAATAAACATGGCCTACTTTCTTTCCATATCTGGCATGTTCATACAATTTAACAACTTTGTCACATATAGCTTCTGATCCAGCTAATGGACTACGGGGTGGTTGCTGCAATGATGCCATGTAATCCCTGACAGTTTGATGACTTTTTCGACAGAATCGCACATCAACGCTGCAAAGAAGGTCATCTAAAGCAAACAATATTGGTTTCATTCTTATAGTAATACCATGATCGCCTCGGATTCTTTTGTTCTCCGAGGGAATGTAAACCTCGTATTTCCCTCATCGCTCATGCAAGAGGAAAATTTATCCTTTGTCTTCTAATTTTCCCGTGCATGTTGATGAGGGAAAATTAGAAGACAAAGAAATCCTTTGTCTTCTTCTAAATTTCCCGCTTGCATATGTTTTCCCTCATCAACATGCACGGGGAAATTAGATGCAACTTCTCTGATCAACCGTGTAAATTTTCTGTAGGTAAGATTCTCAAAGTTTTCCTCGGCGATCATAATATTACAAACTAATAACATGACTTGAGGGAAATTAGCGATTAAATTTCCCCTTTATCACGGGAAGATTTGTAAAAGTCCTCGGGCCTGCTAATTTCCCTCAAGTCATGCTATTACTTATAATAATTGTACTTTATCATTATTATAGAAATTGTACTTTATATGTTGTTCCTCATTCCATTGATCCCAATGGACTTATTACTCGAGCTACCTTGGTGAAGAAAATCAAAAAGTATTCTGGCTGCGAAAGGAAAGTACACCACAGGGCAGAAATTACGTGTTTGGCCATGAGAAGCAGGCTTTTTTCAAACAAGAATTCTCGACTAAACGAAGCCTATAAATGTTTTTCAAAACGCTGAATTGAATCCACCGAAAACTCACGAAAACAAGGCGGCCCAGCCAGACAACGGCAATCCAGTTTCTTGCGAATTTGGTACAACGGTGAAGCAAATGATAAACAATAAGCATTTACAGATATTTATTAAAAGTGTATTTATTTTAATAATTCGACAATGTATTTGGAAATGAATGTTTTGATTGTTTTCAGTTTGGGTCAGTCAAGCTGAACTAAATATTCAGAAAAAATTTAGCCTGACAAGGCGCGATAAACTTAGTGAAGCCTAGGTCCAAGTCAAAAATGCGTCAAAATATGGCGCATTTTTGGTTGTAAGTTCATGTCTAAAAATAACCTGAGTACTTCATGAAAGCCTTACCCCAACACCCCCCCCCCTCCCCCCACCCCCACCCTAATCCTAACCAATAAATTCGTACATATTGGACATGGACTTATTACCCATTTTTTGTTTCGTTCCCCGCAGGAACGAAACTGTTACTGTATTAGCTTTCCATTGACATCACAAAAGAAACTGTCATCACAGATAAAAATCGTCCAATCGTAGTGCAGTGTTGTTGACATAACTGTGATCTTATCCAATGAAATCAAAATTCCGCATAAAAAATTTAGTTGGAGGCGTGGTTAAACGCCAAAACGAAGTGAAAATATTGCTGATCTAGAGTAATTTGAAGACGTAACAATCCCGTGCGAAGCGAATCATCAATATTGTGCTGTAGAAAGCGTAGGAACTTTCCCCTCGTTGAACTCGAGAATGCATTCGTTATGTATGGCAACTGCGCGTTCCAAAAGGTCAGTCGCACTGTTTCACGCGTGTCTAATAATTTTAAAATATAGCTATTTTATGAACAATGTCAATAGTTTGTGGCTAGAAGTTCGTTATCATTCATTTGTGGCCCATCTAAATGGATTATTCTGATTCGAGAATTAAACTATGACCTATGACGACGAAAATGATGATAGTCCGTTATTGACCTAATTTATATCGATCCTTTTGGCCTTGGAAATTTATGGATTTGCTATTGGCGATTATTCAATAAATACCGCGGTGTCATAAATAAATCAGCTGCATGAAATTTAAATGCGACGTGCTAGCGTCTCGCAATTTTCCCGAGAAAGCAATTATTTTGGTAACGTTTTATTTTCCTCCTATAGACAGTCAAAAGAGTATTGCTACTGAATAGAAGATTTACATTGCCAAAATAATTGCGTTCTCACGAAAATCGCGAGACCGCTAGCACGTCACATTTAAATTCAGTCGAATTTATGCGACTGCGAATAACTGTGGAGGAGAGAGTAATCCGTCATGATCAGACGGTACAACGTCTGAAATGTGTGTTCGTTTTATTAGACGAAGCTTAAATTATTTTTTTGTAGTTTTATTATAATCTTCTCGCTTCAGCATATTTCTAGTTTGTTTATATGCAAAACAAAAATCGTCTAAATTAAATTTGTCGTATGAAACGCAGGCGCATAGTAAAAATTGTCGCGCCAGTCTACATGGGGGAAATAATTAGTTGAACTAAAATTCGTCATTGCTGTTGAAACAGACCCTCATAAACGACTGACCGGAACGAAACAGCTATTTCTTTTAAGAAATAGTTTCTTGTTGCAGCCTGTGCCGGGCCATTTGTTCCCGCCATTTTGTTTTTGGCCGCCATCTTGGCCCAGCCCCTACAAATGGCCCTGGGGACGAGGTTGGGTTTCGGCTCGGTTTTTGTTTTAGTTTTTTTTTGAGGTTTCACGATTTTACATTTTTGCACTTTTTACTTCCGCTACTACTCATACTTCCGGTGAGTTGTTAGCCGTGTGACTGGGTGAGGCCATGAGGCATGTTGTAAGTTCTTTGCTCCTTTCACTTTTGGAGTTGGACAAAAAGTTGAACAGGTTTTCCATTTGATCAAGGTGTTCTTGCACGTTGTTGGTGGATTTTGAAAGTGACTGACTGACTTTGTAGTTTAACGGTGATCAGATGTGGCTGACAACTGTCGTGATCGTAAATAAGTTCACCAGTGTGAAGTATATGCACCACATTCAGCCTTCGATTCAGACTCGGCGTACTTGTCAGTAGCCCAAGTGAACGTCTGACCCAGGTGTCGTGTTAGTTTTAGTTTATCAAGAAAGTTACCAAAATTATTAAAGTTAACGGAAAGTGAAAATTTAGAATAGTTAACATACTGCATTGAGCCATTGTCATACCTAAGCAGGTCATGCTATCAATTGCTTTAAACCGATACCTCAGGTCATGTAAATTATTCACTGAATCAACACCTACAACAAATAGGTAAGATAAACGTTACTGTAACTCATTAAATACTTAGCAAACGAACGCGTATCGAAGCGAGTTCAACAGTTTTTCAGCCCGGTTTGCCGGAATGAAAACGATTACATGGACATTTTCATCCCGGCAAACCGGGCTGCGCCTTGAGTCTTCGAGGAGTGCTTTTTATAGAGCGCGTCGGTTTTACTTCGAGCAATTGGCCTGGCTATAAAACGTTTGCTATATGTTGTACTATGACGTTACACTACGCTATATAAAACGTTCTGCTACTGTAATACAGGTCAAAACGTCTTGCGTTTACACGGTGTCGGTATAATATAATGACGGATTAGCATGTGACTATTCTCTTCCAATGAGAATTGAGAAGACTGTGAATACTACTGACCGAATACTGTGGGATCAAACTGTTACGGCATGGGCGTTTACACGATACCGGTTAGTGTTCCGTTTTCATTTCATGCAGTCAAGGAACCCGTCTTCATTTTGTGCCGTTTTCATGTCATTTTTGTGCCGGTATCGTGTAAACGCAAGGCCTAAACGGCATGATCTTGTTCCGTTTTGAAATTGTACTGGCATCGTGTAAACGGGGTCTGGTACTCAGGTTACGTGATATCTTGCTGTCACAACAAACAAAGCGTGTAGCAAAATGCGCATCTCCATAACTCAAGACGCGTGCGTGATTGTACAGCACAAACGGCCAAGCATGCCATTACTAAATACATTTAATAAGCTGTCACCGCAAACTACATACGCGTTTGTGATTGCAATCCATCTCCTGATGGCTGTGGTATATTTTCAGCAAGTGTTCTTGGCTCAATTTTCAACCTCTCCACTCTTCTAATACTAGCCTCGATTTCACGAGCAAGTTTCTAAAAACAGGCAAGAATGCTTTTTTTTTTGATAATTACACATGTGTATCACACCGTTTTAATATTGAATATACAATATACTAATAGCGTACCGTCGAGCTGCTATTTATAGCCCAAAATGCGGACAAACAAACCAAAATTGACTTGCAAATGAGCCATTATCTATTGTTCGGACTGCAAGAATTGTGGGTAAAAGTGGACAAACTTAAAGGAAAACTCCAGGCCAAAAACAAGTCTTGTTCAAATGAAAGACTTATGTGACCATACCTTCGAATGGCTATTAGTTTCCTTCAAATATTTTTAGTTTGTGAAAAATTTGACTTTGTTTCCGTATTTTCCATATACTGTGAGCCGCCATTGTTGCTTGATTGCGGGCGAAAGCGGTCGCTCCCAGTAGTATTTCGACGTCATTGAGTGATTGAAACAGTTTCCTCTTTTGTTATAATTTGTTCCTATCACTCCATGATGTCAAAATACTATTGGGAGCGACCGCTTTCGCCCGCAATCAAGCAACAATGGCGCCTCACAGTATATGGAAAATACGGCAAACAAAGTCAAATCTCTCCCAAACTAAAAATATTTGAAGGAAACTAATAGCCATTCGGAGGTAAGGTCATAGGTCTTTTATTTGAACAAAACTTGTTTTGGGCCTGGAGTATCCCTTCAATTAGTGACACCATCACGACGGAGCGCTATTAACCCATTCCTGTTTGAGCCGGCCAAAAACAGTCCCCTTCATTGTTTTACTCTGTGTAACACCATCTGGACAAATTTACTCATCAGAGGGAACCCTCAGATACGTCAGGCTAGTCTTTGTTTTAGCCAGGAATCCGTAAATCACAGCGAAGACCATCTTTGGCCTTGAAAAAAACATACACGTCCAATAAAACCATCCGTATGCACAACTGCACCACCTGTAAACGCTACACACAAAGTCTCGCACCCATACCATCTGCAACCATCTGTTACCGTCCGTAGCAGCTGCTGCCATCTGTACCAACTGCACCACATGTAAACGCTACACCAAGTTTCCCATCCATACCATCTGTAACCATCTGTTACCGTCCGTAGCAGCTGCTGTCATCTGTAAGTCTCCCATCCATACTATCTGCAACCATCTGTTACCGTCCAAAGCAGCTGCTGCCATCTGTAACAACTGCACCACACGTAAACGCTATACACCAAGTCACCCATCCATACCATCTGTTACCGTCTGTAGCAGCTGCTGCCATCTGTAAGTCTCCCATCCATACTATCTGCAACCATCTGTTACCGTCCATAGCAGCTGCTGCCATCTGTAAGTCTCCCATCCATACTATCTGTAACCATCTGTTACCGTCCGTAGCAGCTGCTGCCATCTGTAAGTCTCCCATCCATACCATCTGTAACCATCTGTTACCGTCTGTAGCAGCTGCTGCCATCTGTAAGTCTCCCATCCATACCATCTGCAACCATCTGTTACCATCCGTAGCAGCTGCTGCCATCTGTAAGTATCCCATCCATACCATCTGTAACCATCTGTTACCGTCTGTAGCAGCTGCTGCCATCTGTAACTATCCCATCCATACCATCTGTAACCATCTGTTACCGTCTGTAGCAGCTGCTGCCATCTGTAAGTCTCCCATCCATACCATCTGTAACCATCTGTTACCGTCCATAGCAGCTGCTGCCATCTGTAAGTCTCCCATCCATACCATCTGTAACCATCTGTTATCGTCTGTAGCAGCTGCTGCCATCTGTAAGTCTCCCATCCATACCATCTGTGACCATCTGTTACCATCTGTAGCAGCTGCTGCCATCTGTAAGTCTCCCATCCATACCATCTGTAACCATCTGTTACCGTCCATAGCAGCTGCTGCCATCTGTAAGTCTCCCATCCATACCATCTGTAACCATCTGTTACCGTCTGTAGCAGCTGCTGCCATCTGTAAGTCTCCCATCCATACTATCTGCAACCATCTGTTACCGTCTGTAGCAGCTGCTGCCATCTGCAGCAACTGTAACCACTACACCACCATGCAACCGCAGGAGCGCAACTAGAAAATTTCGAGGGCAGGGGTTGAACGCAAAAAAAGGGCAAAGTTGTTCACTATTCTAAACAATTTGGGATACTAGATATCCTCGTTATGCTTCTTCGAGAACACTCACCAACCACAAGTGGTGTAAGAAGGTGTCAAAAAGTGGGTTTTGTAGGGGGATCCGGGGGTCCTCCCCCAGAAATTTTTAAAATCTAGAACCTCCGAAACACCATTTAGTGCAGCAATTTGAGTGAACTTTTTCATCTAATAAAAGTAGAATAAATCTAATAAATCTACTGTAAAAACGAAGAAATTATCACCAACATACCCTACTGTAGGGGTACCAAAATCCAGCTCTATCTCTATGATTGGTTCATTTTCGCCATGAGATTCGAAAGCTGAGCCCACAAATTCAGAAAAGTGGTTGTTTTCAGGAAACACTTGGTGTAGTATATTACAAACTGGGTACGAGATTGAAGCCGAACTAGAAGCCTCTGAGTCTCGCCAGATTTGGCATTGCGGAGAATTGTATTGCGTACTACAACAGACGATTAATTATTTGTTTATCCCCGAGCCCGGGCGTAGGGCCGAAGGCCCGGAGCCCGGTGAGGGTGCTAATCTCGACACGCGTGGAGTCATTTTACACGCGTGGACAAACGTGATATGCGAACGAATTTCTGTGATCTGAATATTTATCCCCGAGCCCGGTGAGGGTGCTAATCTCGACACGCGTGGAGTCCATTTTATACGCGTGTAGAAAAAGCGAGGGAGACGAAATCTGGGAAATAGTTTATATATATATATATATATATATATATATATATATATATATATATATATTTATATATATGTTTGGTATGGTGTCACGCGGTAAGAATTGTTGGGCACTGGTGACTAGCGATGAAGAAAACTATAAACTCTCAAGCAAATAAGATGAAATAAGATAGTATTTTGCTTTCGTTTATTTAAACGAAATGGAGCACGAAGAAAAGAAGGATACAAACAACCTGTTTAATACATCTTGAAGAGAAACCAGAGAACTTGAAGAAACCAAACGACGTATGGTAAACAAAAACTCGATCTGAATTACAGTGACTCTGTGGTCAAAAGTTAACGGTAGGATTCTTGTTGTTTTCAAGTTTTCGCTTAACCTAAACAATATAGTGCTTCACGTTTTCGTGCTTTCGCTTTGCTCGTCCAAACCATAAATCGGCTTAACTAAACCTAACTTAAAACACTACCTTTATAAGCTTATGTAGACGTGATGTTTTTATTGCATTGCAATCACCTTTTGTTATTAAATACTCGTGGGCTTTGGCAATTTTTTTGGCTGTATTTCCAAATTTTCGACTGAAACGTTGTCTGTTTAATACTTCTTTCTAGAATCCGATTCTACCGAATTGTTTTTATCCCGGACTCTATTATAAATGTAATTTTTGAGCTGTTGACATTTAATTCTGCCTTTGCAAAACATGTATGCATAGGGAAGCCATTTAAAGCTTGTTAAAAATAATCTCTTTTGAAACCTCCTAAAAAAATATTTTGTATACAACCAGAATTTAATAACGAAATCTAGGTTTTGCTTTAAAATGTTAAATCAGTTTAGTCACCTTATTCATAAATTATAGAATTATCTTGAGGATTATCATTTGTTTTTATATCGATCTGTTTGTTTTTATATTGGCTGTATATCAGATGTGCTTATTTTAATCATGGTAGGTGGGTGGGTGGGTGGGTTTCAAAAAAGCATTTGATAAAAGTGGGTGAGGGGTTGTTGCATTCATGTATTTCTAGTATATATATATATATGTGTGGACGGACCATCCGCGGTTAAGATTGTGGAGTACTGGGGACAATATAGTTCTTGACAAAAAGATTTGAACGAACAACATAATTTATTCTTGACAAAAAGACTTGAGAAAGGAGTTTTTGGGAAACGTATATCACTTTTGAAAGAACAGAAACAAATCAACATCTACGTATAAAGCAAAACAACGTCTTGAGTAGAAGGAAACCCGTCAAACCGAAACTCGAAAGGAGGAGAAAGCAAGAGTGAAGCTTGAAAACCGACGAAGAAATAAAGGCCGGCGAAACGGTTTTAGTTTACGGTAAAAATATAGAGCAGCCGCTCTCAGTAATCACGAACATTTAGTAGCAAAACTGTTCGAGTTTTCCAATTTCCTTATGTATATCCTATCACTGTTAATTTTGTTTTCTCTTTTGTGTGTCCTTAAAATTTTATCTGTGGCTGCCGTCTTAATATCTTTTTTCAAATAGTTTTCTTATTGTCAAAACCACTTGTGACTAACGTAGCTTGTCCATAATTTGGCATAAAAATCGGAAAAGGAGCATTTTTCTTCTTCTGTAAAACGCACAAATGCTGTTGAAATATTTATTAGCATGTAGGTGAAGACAATTTCAGCACTTTGAAATGTCATATTGCCGTGGAAGGCTGCCAGGTTTGAAAACTGTTTTCAGATGCTGTAGCGATGTTTTTTGTAAACATGGAAAGAAAGAAATGTACAATATAACCCTAATATTTTGACAAACTTTTTCCGCCTGCCTCGGTAGTCTGGTGGTTAACATAGTCGACTTGCACGGTAATATGGTTGAGTTCAAACCCTGGAAGCAACGTGCAATTTCTTTATCTCAATATTTCTCACGAAATATCATCCTTAAATTTTTCTTTGTTCCTCGTTACCTTTTTCTTCAAAAAATAGATTTATTAAAACTACAGTTTTTTAATTTCAAACATTCTACTAGAATTAAAACTATATTTTAATCAACAGGAGTGGCTATTTCCAGTCCCCCAATAAAAAAGAGCGCAAGGGGAATATCAGGAGGTATTTACAAAAATTCATGCAAAAGCGGGCGAGGGGTTATTGCGTTCATGTATTTCTAGTCTAATGTCTAACCTAGTATTAGAGGTCTCACAAAAAGGGCAGGGGTTAAAAAGGGCAGGGGTTGCAACCCCCCTAGTTGCGTGCCCCTGCAACCACCTGTGAACATATCTTACCATCCAAGCAGCTGCAAACAGATGCCTAGCTTGGAGAAACTGGTAATTAAGTTTATATGAATTTCAGGCCCAGAAGACTGGATGACCACCTCACTAAAAACCAGTATACTGTACATACAGTGGTGTGGTGGCAAGTTTCAGGCTGGGGTGGCCAGATTAGCTTTGATGCCCCCTCTCACCTCCCCCCCCCCCCCCGCCAAAAAAAAAAAAGACATTACTGTATTTGATAAATGAGCACATTTTTTGTTTTAAAATAACTCAAATAGCAATACATAATTTTACAACAAACCAGTTCTCTCAAAGGTGATGCCAATGCGAACACGAACACACAGCGAAGTAGCACCAAACATCTAGGGGGGTCCACATGCTCCCCCGGAAAATTTTGAAATCTAGAGTCTCTGATATGCCATTTCCTGCACTTTAAATTGGAGTGAGATTTTACAGAATTTTGAAGATTATAAAACTTCATAGAAAACACAAAAGATTGCAGATTTCAGATCTTTATATCCCACCATTGAAGACCTAGCTATACAACTATATTTTGTTAAGTTTTGGTGCCCTTGCTAGTTTTGGTGCCCCTTCTCCAACCCCAGCTGGGGGGGGGGGCCTTGGCCCCCCAGCCCCCCCTGCTGCTGAGTACATATATTCATATAGTACATACATACTGTACTGTACTGTATAGATAAACAATTCCATGTGGACTTACCCTAGGCGCTCCAGATGATATGGCAGTGTGTGCACCCCTCTTTGATATTAGCAGTATTCTTAACAATTGCCGTTTCACCAACAACACTAAGACCATCACAATCTGAGATAGAAATAATTCTCATAGTAGAGTAGATAAACTGAGGAGAAGAAAAATAAGAAGAAAAAAGAAAGAGAAAGAAAAAGAAGAAGAAAAAGATGAATAGAAAGTAGTGGAAAAAGAAAATGAAGTAGAAGGAAAACAGGAAGAAGAAAAAGAAAAAGAAGAAAGAGAAGAGGAAGAAAAAGAAGAAAAAAGAGAAGAAGAAAGAGAAGAAGAAAAGGAAAAAGAAGAGGAAGAGGAAAAAGAAAGAAGAAGAAGAAGAAGAAGAAGAAGAAGAAGAAGAAGAAGAAGAAGAAGAAGAAGAAGAAGAAGAAGAAGAAGGAGGAGGAGGAGGAGGAGGAGAAGGAGGAGAAAGAGAAAAAGAAGGAGAAAAAGAGGAAGAAAAAGAACAAGAAAAAAGAAGAAAAAAAAAGAAGAAAAAGAAGAAGAAAAAGAAGAAAAGGAAGAAGAGGTAGAGGTAGAAGAAGAGGTAGAAGAAAAGGTAGAAGAGGTAGAAGAAGAGGTAGAAGAAAAGGTAGAAGAGGTAGAAGAAGAGGTAGAAGAAGAAGAAGAAGAAGTAGAAGAAGAAGAAGAAGAAGAAGAGGTAGAAGAAGAAGACTGTCTATTGGTGATAGACTCAGGGGGGTACTCTGGTAATTTTTGGTTAGGGGTGTGATGCTGTAACCCAGTGAAAACCTTGTAGGTCACACTGAAGAACTTCAGTGTGGACCTCGAGCACTCAGCGTACTGGCGAGCAATCATAGTGTTTGCATCATACTGGTGTATGGTGTGTAAATACTTGGCATATTTTCAGAAATTGCTATGAGGACCTTTTTTCCAGTGCGCACCCAGCATCTTTGATAGCATAGCGTAGCATTTTGAGAATCTTGGCATGGTATTTTTGCCATTTTGAAGATCTTGGTGTGGCATTTTGAAGGTCTCGGCATGACATTTTGAAAGGCTTGGTATATATTCAGCGTGAAGTTTACATGGAATGCACCCTGGTCTATGATAGTCAACTCGGCTGTGAGCTCATAGACAAATTCAGGCTTGTATTAGACCCCAATAGACATACAGTAGTAACATACAGTAGCTCTCTACTAGAGTATCATTTAAACTACAGATAGATGCTCTTAACAAAGCTCTCTAATTGTTACTACAGATAAATTCTTTACAGCACTAGTTGGGGTGTTGGTGCATGTGCCTTTCACCTCTGCGACCCGGGTTCAATTCCTGCTCTCAGCAGTTGAGAAGAGTGCTGGAAGTTTGACTACCAAACATTGCAGGTTTCCTGGACCAATGAGGGATGGCCCTTACTGGACCTCTAGGGAGAACAGTTCGCTATTAACTGATAGAGCTATCCAGTATAAATAAGATTAGTTTAGTTTAATACATCTCAACTTGTTGTAAATATAAATTTACTTACGGTAGCGGCAAAAATAACAATCATGACAATGTCAGGTCCACCAAAAGCATTCAATATGGCGGTGTCTGTTTTGCCCAAAGTCTCGTCGCCAACAACAGAAACGGCCAGAATAGCCACTACAAACGTTAACTTCCTTAACATGTTGGAGTTGCTTGTTAGAATTAACTTATAAAGACATTCATTTCGCTTAAAAATTTGTTGTTGTCCATCGACCACGCAGCCATTTTCCTCAAGCTAGTGCCCGCAACATTTCATGCCAGCGACAGGTGTACTCCGGAAAAGTGTTTCTTTCTATGAGGTGTGATATCCGCCAAAATGCATCATTGAATTTTGTCATTCAAACATGCATTTATGAAGTTAATAACTTCATTTTGCCTTTATTATGTGCAATGCATTAATGGCATTATGACATCCATAACTGCAATTCGGTTATTTGATCTCAGACATTTCGTTCGGCAAAATTTCATTCGGCAAGATTTCGTTCCGCAAGATTTCGTTCGGCAAAATTTCATTCGGAATCGGGCAGCGCTCGTTCCCAGAGCCCGGAACCCGGCAGGGTGAGGGTCTGGACACCATTTAAAAAATGCAAGATGGCGGAGCAAAACGAGACAAGGAATGCGAATTACGATGAAATAAGAATCCATCTAAGTAATGTGCTGAATTCTATCTTGAGGCAACTACAATCCAAAAATGTTGATGAAAATATAATAGATGGTTTGCAATGGTTTATGGCTTGTCCTAATCCAGCAATATCTCTTAGAAACGGCACACTGTATCCACTGCGCAGTGGCTGGATGACAGTCAACTCATTCGCTTGCGCTCCACGTCTTAAAATTTCGAAGCCTCCACCTTTTCCTAATTTAGGATAAACCTCTTCTAGCTTCGCCTTAACATCTGCGGCATTGGCTTTCTAGTTAAAGCAAATCTTGTTTCGACCTAGTCCAGCTTGTTGCAGTTTTGCTTTGAGAGCAACGTTGGGAGGACTACATTGCTTACGATCGGACAAGCACATGAAATTATGAGTCCCGCTTGAAACAGTGGCACTCGACTGTCTTCTTCGCTTCGCTGGGTTGGTTGATTGATTTGACGAACTTAGATTTGTACGCTTACCGCTTCCGTAAGGAGCAAAAAGGTTTCGGAAATTCCCCAACGCTCGTTCCCTCGTGCTTGATACAGTTACAGTACTTGAACTGTAGTGTTGGCGTTGCGGTTTTGAGGTTGAGTCACAGAAATAATAGACCTAGAATGCGTGCTCTGTCACGTAACAGGTGTCCAAATTAAATTTTATTTTGCCCTTATAGATCCACCATTTTGTGGCGACAATTTTTTGACTGACAGGAGATAGGAGCCCGCATTCTAGGTATATTATTTCTATGGGTTGAGTCCTCTCATTTCGCTCTACTTCGACGACTTCGCGTTGTACTTGACCATTTTCACTTTGCGATTCTCGCTGGGCAGTTGATGGACTTGAAATCCCATAACATTCGGCAATGAATCTTGTTGCTTCCTGCAACAGAGACAGCGCAATGTCGATCGAAACCCCCTTGCTTATTATCGGCCATTTTGGAATTATCATTTCCCGCGGCTTTGCAAGTGGTTACCGCTGACCACAAGCACGGAGGCTCTCGGTGGTCTGCCGAATGAAATCTTGCCGAATGAACTTTTGCGAAGTCTGCTCAGAACGTTTACTCGCTGAGATCAAATAACCGAATTGCAGTTATGGATATCATAATGCCATTAATGCATTGCACATAATAAAGGCAAAATGAAGTTATTAACTTCATAAATGCATGTTTGAATGACAAAATTCAATGATGCATTTTGGCGGATATCACACCTCATATCTTTCGAGTATTTTATGACGTTTTTGGACCTTTACAATTCTGTAAATCCTTGTCCCAAAATGCAGGAAATGGCATTTCAGAGACTCTAGATTTCAAAATTTCCTGGGGGAGCATACTTCCGGACCCTCTTAAAAATTTTAGAGCCCCCCACTTTTAGTGTCGCTCCAACGCCCTTGTACTCTCTTGCCCACTCACTCCAAGTTTGCCCACTAAATATCTATAAAGAATAATGGACTGGTACGTCTGAAATGCGAAGGACGCAGATGATCAACGTGACCGTGTCGAAGGCATATTTTAATTTAATTTAATTTAATTTAATTTAATTTAATTTAATTTAATTTAATTTAATTTAATTGCTTTTCGTGAAGCATACACGAGGCAAGAGACAACAGGGTTATGACGCCCTAATCAAGGTCTCTTCCCTTTAACAAATATTGTTACAAATTATACAATAATTACAAATTAAGAATACTTATGTTGAACTATAAAATCACAGAAATGTCATCACAGTCACATCATTAAGATTACATATTCTACTTACAAACAACGACACATACAAAATACAGTTCAAAATATGATAGATACCAAAGGTGCTCCAGCCGCCATACAACACAGTTCAGACCACGCATCACGTGATTAAGATGTAGGTGATGATATGGACAATTATCAGTGGCACTATGCGAGATGACGTCGTACTATTGTTATCACCAAGCCTCGCTTCGATGTGATCATAAAAACACCAAAGCGCATTTAGACCACGTCCACGTATGCGTTTTCATAGCGTTTTTATATTGTTCTCTATCCTCAGGGGAGCAGAAAACAATGGTCTCATTACCTGAAACAATATGAAAACGCTAGGAAAATGCATACGTGTGCAAGGTAGTTTATGGTGCTTGTGTTGTAGAAAACATGGGAGGGTACTCTGTCAATTTTTGGGTAGGGGGGCGCCGCCGTGACCTCAAAATCCTGACCCAATCCCCCCATGCAGACCGAAGTTCAAAAATTAATACCTTACCCCAACCCGAATCGTTGTAGTTATTTACAAGCCTCCGCTGAACACATGGATTTGGAAAAGTCGTAGTCTGTCCTGTCGTGGATCGCCACCAGCGTGATCAGCATCCATACCCTATCTCAGACGGTCAGTAGATAATTTGTATTCCCCAGAGTCGGACTGGCTTCGTATTAGCGCCTTCAGGGTTTCTTTCAGAATATTTAACAAGGGGGCAAAACAGGCAATACTTACTACGTGTGGGGCAAGGAGCGCGGAAGGCGCGACCAACTTGTAGGGGGGACCGGGGGGATGCTTCCCCGGAAAATTTTGAATTTTAGAGTCTCTGAAATAGAATTTCCGGCATTTTGAGGGGTCTTTGAAAGAGTTTTGAAGGATATAAAATACCAAACAAAATATTCAAATATACTCATTTTATATAGGAATACACCATAACATGCAAGGCATACATCATGAGGACATGTCGTCATACATGGACAAATCAACTCACATTGTGTGTACCATCATTAATTAGGTGACTACTTCATGTCAGGCTGTCAGCTGATTTAATCGTAATATACTATTAGCTGTATCATACTGGTTAAAGTGTTACAAAAAAGTACAAGTAACCGAAATATATATCTTTTTTCTACTGCTGAGTGCTCAAACGTGCTGCCAAAAATGGCTCTCAAAATGCTGGAAATGCCATTTCAGAGACCCAAGAACTCAAAAATTTCCGGGGAGCATGCCCCTGGACCCCCCTAGAAGGCTTGGGCTTCGCCCTCGGCCACCCCACTTTCAACAATCCTAGATCCGCCCCTGTCGTTATTTGCACTGTTTATTTGGATTGTTAGCCAATTTATTATTTTGTCCTGGTGCAAGTCACGCTACTTCTCTGGCCTTTTTATAGTTTTCTTTTCCATAAAAATTTGTTGATCAGAGCAGTTGTATAATAAATCTCTTATAAGATGTTTTGGTGTGTAGTATCGCTGTATATTTTTACTCGTTGTTTGTATTTTGACTCGCCCTGCGGGCTCGTCAAAATATGTATTCCAGGCTGTGCACAGGTTATAGTCAAAATACGGCACAACTCGTAAAAATATACAGCGATACTACACACCAAAACATCTAATACGATATATTTATTGTTGATTTCATATTACTTTACCGAACTTCGCCAGTTGGCCATTGGGACGTTCTAGTTGGGGACCTCTGGTTGGGGAAAAAGCAGCCAATCAAAGGCGTAGTTCAAAAGAAGCTTGCGACACAGAACTACTTAAAGTTGTAAACATTTTGGTCATTGCATGTGGTGAAAAGTATGTTGCAAATGACTGTATAAAACAGTCAATTAAAAGGCGTTACGCGTGAGTGCTAGGCTGCCATGTCGTGCGAATAATTGCGAAAGGTCTATTGCAGATGAATCTTGTCATATATATATGCAAAGAATTTATAATATCTTATTCTTTCAAACGCCATCCCTAGTTCCGTTCTTGGAATTTATCCAAAACTTACAAAAGAATATAAATGAAGTCTCCGGTTACTCATAAATATTTTCTTTGTTTTCTAGATTAAAATCGCAAACCAATATTAAGATATTACACCATCGTACCCATTGCCTATATCAATGTCCTTGTATTGACAGTCACGTTTGCATATTATTTACTATTATTGCAAGAATTTCCTAATTCTTATGGTTCAAGCCTCGATTTGCCCATTAGATTATGACCGATACAGTAAAAGGCAATAGTGGTGTAGCAGCAGAGACTGATAAACTTCCAGACGAGTTGGATTCTCCGTTGAGCGAGCGACAACATGCTGATCAGAACGACAGCTCCGGTGAATCTGAGAACGCTTATCTTGCTCCGGCAAAAGACTACTGGACTACTGTTCGAGACGGAGCTGTCTTATTACGCACGGATAACACAAATGACGACGCTGATCAACCGCTTATAAGCGTACCGCAGTTGTTGAGGAATGTAGCGGAGAAAGTTCCCGATAAGACAGTCTTTGTTATGAAGAGAGACGGTGTGTTGAAGACATGGACATACAAAGCTTACTATGAGGATTGTAGGACGGCTGCTAAGGGTTTCATCAAGGTAAGTGGGCAAAAGATAGAAAAGAAAGAGAATGTATAACTATCGCTTTATTTGCCTTAAGTCGGCTCTGATATAGAACTCTGATAGAGACTCCAACATGTAACGACAACTATCGCTTGTTTTCATCCGGTCCTCCCACTTAGAATTCAGGATTTCACGTTTTGAGAGGGCCTGCAAGATTCTGTAAACAAAACGGTTTGCGGCCGCTGTCCGAAAAACGTAGGAAATTCGGTCTAAACTTTCTTATAGATGACAATGAAGAAACCAGTATGTTTTAATAAGTGGGGCCAGGCCTTATATCTCCTATTATAAATACAGCCAGGGAATAATGCATGGCTCAATTCTTCCTGTAACCACCCCCCACCCCCACCCCCCCGGGCAATACCCCAGGGATTTGTAATTTTTTACAAGATTGAAAAACTAAAACACAACATCAAATGTAAATTAACTTAACAACGTCTACAAGACGCCTGGTCAGGCGTTCACTCGGGCTACTGCAAAATCACGCGCAGGTTGTCACATGCAGTGCTAAGATCTAAAGCCGCCGTCTAAACACATTCAGGTCACAGACAAAAGTCAAAACACAATCCAATCTCCGATAGAAAACGCAATTTGCAATTGCCTGTAACGTATTTCCACACATGTACACAGCGTTCATATGTCGAGTCTCTTCGGGTATTAAATATCAACACAGCTAGTGACATTACTAACCAATATCAAACTATGTCTGTGAACACGCAAAACACATCCAAGACGAGAAAGACTTGATCAGACTCTGATCATCAGACAGTAGGAAAGCTAAGAAAGAAAGCATTATTTCCACACATGTACAGCGTTCATATGTCAAGTCTCTTTGGGTATTAAATATCAACACAGCTTCATGTATAAGCGTATATAATATCAAGATACTTGCCAGCGACATTACTAGACGGCCGGCCAACCTCAATAAAAGTGCCTGGAAAACACCTTTGATGGCATTTCGTGTTACAAGCAGGCAACCACCACAGAAATGTAGCTTAGACTTCGACAAAGACGACTAGGCCGGTTGCCATCCGAGTTTCGGCGTTTTTATGTGAAAATTTTGAGGTTTTCTACAGCTATTTCACGCGCTACGAGCTGGATTGAAAATTCCAAGTTCGGTTTCCCTAGCAACAATTTAAGTACCCGTACTTTCTTGTGATTGGTCAGGTTATAATTACATAGCCAATGAGAACACGCGAATGGCAAAACAAGCCCCCCGGCACATTGATACCGGCGCATTTCATGCAAATTATATTCGATCTGAATATTCAACTCTCAAGTTTTTATATTGAGCGAAATCAGGCTATTTTATTGCAAGAAGGCAAAACGACAACAACTGAAAGTTTGTATAAGATTGTAGATATATTCAAGCGTTTATTGTTATAATATATTATTACAATATCGTAAGTTATATTTGCTATTTTATTGTTGAAGTGGGTGTTGACAGGTTGCAAATGAATGAAGCTTGTTTGCAGAGAATTTGTGATTCATTCTTCAATTGTGTTTGGCAACAGAAGACGATTTTGTTTGAATATTTGGAAATTTTACAGTTTACCGTACCCGAGTGATCCAGCGATTCAAGTGCCACCAAACGAGATTATTTTGATGACCTAACCCAAACAAAAACCCTAACCCTAATCAGTAACTGTGTTTACCGCTTATCTTATATGCTTACCGACCTACTAACGTGTTTATTGCCTAGCTTTATACGCTAACCTGACACAGTGATGTGACTCGGGTACGGTAAAGTGTAAACTACCCGAATATTTCAGCAGCAGTTAAGGTGCTATTTGAAATAGAGACAAGAGAGTGAGATTTCAGCCATGGGATATTCTTCTCAAGTCTTTGGAAGCAACGATCTGGCACACCAAACCAAACTTTTGACAGCAGTGTATACTTTCAACACTTGGCTATGCTATACAGAGACAATAATCTCTAATTTCATGGACTATCTGAATAACTAACTCTGGCTTTCAACCAAAACACGGGAAAATTGGCCAAATGTCTGGAAGAGAACATGCATCTCGGTTGTTGTTCAAAATATGGTCGCTGTGAAAAATCTTCTGCTGCCAAATACATCTGGGCAACGGACCACAAAATTATTTGAAAAGAAGCTTCTCTCATCTGTGTACTGAAAATAACTACTTCTCTGCTTGGATTAGGAAATCAACAAGAATTCATAAACATCAAACTATTTCTTAAGAAGGCCAACCTCTCAACGATACTAGACAGCACTTTTCAAAATAATTATAAGCTTTATACAATAGCGAACACAAATACGGTAAACTAATATTGTTAAACGAAATCAGAATAAAATATAAAACTTAAAGACAGTGCACGCATTTACCACGTCCAAAGTTAAAGTGGTAAGTCATGACGAACAACAACTCAGTTTGGTTCGCCAGCTCTGACTCTGATGATGTTCAAGTTCAGAGCAACACGGGACGACTGCTTTGCTTTATAAAAAGGAAATATATTATGGTTGACTTGTATCAGCAAATTACCAAAACCAACTGTAGCCCTTAATATAAGGGACTTTACCGTAGCTACCAGATCCAAAACAATTGTAAAACTTTACAAGTTTACCTTCTTGTCGCCTTTCTTCGAGGTGTTGTGTTCAAATTTAGGTGTATCCACGCCACGTTTCTTGTTTGTTTGTCATTGTGGCTGATGCGAATTATGACATCCAAAACTTTACGCGCGCTGATTGGATGACCGAAAACATTAGCCAATCGTCGTAAAACATTAGGACTCATTTCATTGCTCCACCAAAAACCCATCTGTCGTCAAAGCGGAACTTCAAAGCCGTAGTGTGCTTTCAAAAAACTCCAAATTTTTATATTGAAATCCCGAATTACGGATGGCAACCCCCCAAACCTTCAAAGTAAACACTATTCGATGCGATCTAGCGTGGTTGCCTGCTTGTAACAAAGAATGCCATCAACAGTAATATTTTGGATGCTTGGCCGGCCGTCTATACTGACCAATAACTATGTCTGTGAAAACACAAACACATCCGAGAGGAGAAAGACTTGATCAGACATCAGGAAAGCAAAGAAAGAAAGCATTTGGCATGCACGCATCAGTTCCGCAAAGTCTTATTATGTTTGTCTTGATCGAGACGGCGTAATATATAAAGTTAAATGCACACTTGACTTGAGCCTGCGCTTTCTGATTAGAGAGGCCTGCGGAGTAGGCTAAGAGCGTGACACAGAAGGAAAAAAAAAATCGAGCCGAAACCTAGACTCGGCCTACCACAGTAGCCCGAGTAAAAACTGCAAAACAATGGTGTTAAATCACGTAATAATTTAAATCGAAGCTCGTCACTATTAACAAAATCGAGGCCGCGGAGAAGTGGGTGATTCACGCGTGATTCGTGTTCAAATGAGCCCGTGAAACGAACTGAATTAGAACCATGTGATTCGTGCATTTGGGGTTTAGCGTGATTTGCTTCGTATTAGATGCGAAACTCGTGATTTTTTGATAGGATTTCGTGAAAATTAAATTTTACCAAGAACTTTGTCTTTGATGCCAATGTGTCTGGAAATATAAAAAAAGTAAAAAGCTTTGAGAGCTTTGGAAGAAACAAAAAAGTACTAGTGTGCCTAGTGTTCGTATTTGACGTACATGTATTTGAGACTTTGTCACGATCGGAACTGAATCGCATAGAAAATCAGCCACTTTCATGGGGCAGTTCGCTGTCCACGTGCGTGCTGGCTCAAATGAATTGTTGGCCGACATGATATTCATTCTACGCATGCGTAGCTAATACGGGTCAGCCCGTATTTCGCTAGTCTCGACAACCGCCATTTCCGATCGTGCGTGGTGTGGTACGTGGCCTCAACTTTTCAGATTAAACCATTGCTCCCCGTTGTAGGCTAAATTTAAATCGTCACTTCGTCAAAACTCGTGATGCGTGAAATTGCCTTAAACGTACACGCGTGAAATTGTGAAAAATCAGTGTGTGAAACGGGATCATGACCCCCCCCCCCCCTTTGCCAACGTGCCCATATGACCACGAATTAACGACCTACGCTGCCGTATTTATATCACCTTCAAATTAATATATTTATATTAGTCGCACTTAACAGCAAGACGTTTAATTCGTTCATCTTTAATTAGCAAAATAGTTAGAAATGATGTTTTGGTTTTAAATTGAAAATATCTATTCATTTGATGTAAGCTTGGGCTGGAGGACTTGTGTGCTGTAGCTATCCTGGCAACCAATTCACCAGAATGGATAATCGCAGATCTTGGAGTAATATTTGCCAGGTAAATTATTGAATAAACGAATTTTTAATTTTCAGTTTAACAATAGACCAAGAGGAGAAGAAGAGGAAACTAGAAGAAGAAAGATAAGGAGAAGGGAAAAAGGAAAAGGAGAAAGAAAAGCTGGAGAAAAAGGAGAACTAAAAGAGAGAAAGTGAAGGGGCAGGAGGAGAAGGAAGAAAGGAGAAAGAGAGGGAAGAAAGGAGAAAGAAAAAAGGAGAAAGAAAAGCCGGAGAAAAAGGAGAAGAAAAAGAGTCAGGAGAAGGAAAAAGAGAAAGAAAAGGAAAAGGAGAAAGAAAAAGAGAAGAAAGAAGAAAAGAACAAAAAGGAGGAGATAGAGAAGGAACTGGATGAGAAAGAAAAAGAAAAAGAGAAGGAGAAGAGGTATGAAAGGAAAAAGAGAAGCAAAAACAAACGGATAAAAGAAGAGGAGAAGAAGGAGACAACAACAAAAGAAAAAGAATGAAAAGAATGAAGAGAGAGAAAAAGGAAAGAAGAAGAAGAAGAAGAAGAAGAAGAAGAAGAAGAAGAAGAAGAAGAAGAAGAAGAAGAAGAAGAAGGAGGAGGAGGAGGAGGAGGAGGAGGAGGAGGAGGAGGAGAAGGTGAAGGAGAAGGAGAAGGAGAAGAAGAAGAGGAGGAAGAGGAAGAAGAAGAGGAAGGAGAAGAAGACGAGGAAGGAGAAGGAGGAAAGGAGAAAGAAAGAAAGAAAGAAAGAAAGAAAGAAAGAAAGAAAGAAAGAAAGAAAGAAAGAAAGAAAGAAAGAAAGAAAGAAAGAAAGAAAGAAAGAAAGAAAGAAAGAAAGAAAGAAAGAAAGAAAGAAAGAAAGAAAGAAAGAAAGAAAGAAAGAAAGAAAGAAAGAAAGAAAGAAAGAAAGAAAGAAAGAAAGAAAGAAAGGGAAAAAAGACGAAGAAAAAGAAAAAGGGGAAAAAAGGAGAAGGCGAAAAAAATACAGAAAGAGGAGGAGGGGAAAGAAGAGAAAAGTATGTTGACAATGATAATGAGTTGTGTTGCGTTTATAGCCTGATGAAAATGCTAATAAAAAATCAGCAATGAAAGCGTTAATTAAGATATTTATTTTAGGGGGATTGCTGTTGGCATGCATACAACAAGCTCATCCGAAGCATGTCAGTATATTGCAGAAGATTCGTGTGCAAATATCATTGTGGTAGAAAATCAAGTGCAGCTGACCAAGATAGTAAAGGTAAGGAATGACGTACTAAAAAAGGACTATTATAACGTGGAGGGGGGGGGGGGGAGGGGTAAATATTTCTAGCAGTGCTGTAAGGTCTGGAAAATGTACTACAAAATGTTTCACATGATATATTTTTTTTCTTACTTTTTCTTCAGATTTGGGCGCAACTTCCAAATCTAAAAGCTGTTATTCAATTATTCGGGGAAATTGAAGACAAGACAAATTCAAATATTTACACGGTAAGTCTTGTATGGCGATCCTGAACACCCTAGTCCACCATTTTGTGTTAGCAACTCTTCCTACGACTGAACCTTTACATAAAATTGTTATTGTTATCATTAAACTGTTATTGTTACTATTCTTAATAAAAAGCCTGTTAAGGTTTCTAGTAGACTCCTAGCCCTAATGTAATTTTAGCAATGAAAATAAAAAAAGCAATCGGATTACTCAGAAGAGTTAAAAACGTTATCAGCATTGAAAGTCTAAAACGTTTATACCAGGCATTAGTATTACCACATTTTGACTATTGCTCCATAGTTTGGGATAACTGCTCAAACAATTTAAAAGACCGAATACAAAAACTTCAAAATAAAGCCGGTCGTGTAATAACAGGCGACAGCTATTATGTGTCAGCTACAAATACCCGAACAAAACTCGGGTGGAAAGATTTACAAACAAGAAGAGACGAACAAACGACACATCTTGTCAAGAAAATAGTAGCTGGAAAGTCAACTTAGGCAATTTATCTAATTTGTTCTCCATGATTAACCGAGACTGTTATGACTTAAGAAGTAATAACTGCATGCTTTTGTTACCAAAACCTAACACAAATGCCATGAAAAAAAGTTTCGGTTATAAAGCTTCCGTGATCTGGAATGGCTTACCTGGTGATGAAAAGACTTATGAGAATAGCGAATAATGATTATTTTTATACTCTTGAAACTTTTTATATAATCACATTTTTAACTGTAAATATAATTTTTAGTAAATATTATTGTATTAGTTTAGGTAGTTTTTAATATTTGTAGCGCATGTAATTGTTATTTTATCTAGCACACGGCCCTTTGAAAAACAACTGTAATTTAGTTGAATAGGCTACCGTGTATAAATATTTTTAAATAAATAAATAAATAAATAAATAAATAAATAAAAAACATAATAGAAAATAATACTTTATATGGGCAATGGCTTTCCGAGATCCCATTGACAAGGAAAATCGTCTGGCGATTAGACAGAGTAAAAAGATAAAGTTGCATTTCCACAACAAGAATACGAATGAAAGGTTAAGAACACTTAAAGTAACAGAGTAAAATCTTTTGCAGTTTTTAGTTTCCTGGCTTCGTTGTTGAGATATTTCAGTTTGTTTGATATGTAAATGTCACATGTTGTGACGCACACGCGTGTATAATTAATACAGAGTCGGACTGGCTCTATGTGCCAATAGAGAGCTTAAGCATATTAGGTGTTTTTGAGACATGGATGGTGACCGAAAGAACAGGAATACAATACAGAACTAGTGAACCGTGTATTCTTTGAAAAGATTTTTTTACCCAAAACAAAGGTGATGAATAATCACATATCTAAACTGTTAGCTCATATAAGCTTAAATTTCATCTTTATATAAAAATACAGATCCTTTATGTTATATTGTAATGTAGTGAAATTATCCCCCTTAAAATACAAGTTTTCTACTTTAAAAGGTAAAACAACGATGACAGGCTTTAACGTTCCAGAAGTTCTCGTCGTCTCAAGAACGTGAAAATGCTCTCAGTGACGTCTTGTGTATAGAACGACGACGGCGTTCACTTTGCTCTTGGAATTTTATACTGCTCATTATCATTGTTTTGAATAAAAAATGCTATTGAATTCAATCGCCGTCCGTGGCTCTAAAACGTCTGTTGCTTAAGCTCTCTAGTGTGCCCTTTCCCGTTGTATAATATTATATTTGATATGTAGTGCAATTCCTATTTAAAAACCCGATTTTGGATCACGCAGCTGACAGCCTGACATGAAGTAGTCACCTAATTAATGGTACACACAATGTGAGTTGATTTGTCTATGTATGACGACATGTCCTCATGATGTATGCCTTGCATGTTATGGTGTATTCCTATATAAAATGAGTATATTTGAGTATTTTGTTTGGTATTTTATATCCTTCAAAACTCTTTCAAACCCCCCTCCAAATGCAGGAAATGCTATTTCAGAGACTCTAAAATTCAAAATTTTCCGGGGGAGCATGCCCCTTGACCCCCCTAGAAGTTGGTCGTGCCTTCGGCGCTCCTTGCCCCCCACGTAGTTAGTATTGCTTGTCCCCCCCCCCCTTGTTAAATATTCTGAAAGAAACCCTGACGGCGCCCCTCTCCCTAATGGCACCGCCCCTAATTCGAAGCCAGTCCGACTCTGAATTAATGACTTATCGGAGGTTATATAGTTTTGCTATTATCAAACCAAACATTAATTTGAAGGAAGCATGTGTGTGTGTTTTTCACCCTACACCGAACATGTAGATCTTCAAGTGGTTTCAAGTATAACGAGCGGGACGAACTGTATGGGATTAACCAGGGCAAACATAAGAAACGTTATTACAACTTCTTCTGTCATGTTTCATGGTTACATTACTTTTTTTCCGCTCTGCAAAAAGCAAAGGCGATGGTTGTGAGTATTGGGCTAGCTGTGGTCATAATCCAAAATGGCCGCCAAGTTAGCGATGGGTGAACGTTTTGGTTGTTTCGAAAGTGAAAACGCTAATCTTTTCAGAAGCCATACACCCATTGCACACTGTCGAACTTTACGCTTAGTTTTGGTAGTGGTTTAGTTTGAATGGGTCCGGTGGTTTTCTAGCTTTTCCGCAGACGGACGGACAAACGGACCGACAGACAGACAGACAGACAGACAGACAGACAGACAGACAGACAGACAGACAGACAGACAGACAGACAGACAGACAGACAGACAGACAGACAGACAGACAGACAGACAGACAGACAGACAGACAGACAGACAGACAGACAGACAGACAGACAGACAGACAGACAGACAGACAGACAGACAGACAGACAGACAGACAGACAGACAGACAGATGTATATGTATATGTATATGTATATGTATATGTATATGTATATGTATATGTATATGTATATGTATATGTATATGTATATGTATATGTATATGTATATGTATATGTATATGTATATGTATATGTATATGTATATGTATATGTATATGTATATGTATATGTATATGTATATGTATATGTATATGTATATGTATATGTATATGTATATGTATATGTATATGTATATGTATATGTATATGTATATGTATATGTATATGTATATGTATATGTATATGTATATGTATATGTATATGTATATGTATAATGTATATGTATATGTATATGTATATGTATATGTATATGTATATGTATATGTATATGTATATGTATATGTATATGTATATGTATATGTATATGTATATGTATATGTATATGTATATGTATATGTATATGTATATGTATATGTATATGTATATGTATATGTATATGTATATGTATATGTATATGTATATGTATATGTATATGCATATGCATATGCATATGCATATGCATATGCATATGCATATGCATATGCATATGCATATGCATATGTATATGTATATGTATATGTATATGTATATGTATATGTATATGTATATGTATATGTATATGTATATGTATATGTATATGTATATGTATATGTATATGTATATGTATGTATTCGTTTACGGCAATTGCCCATCTCCTTCTCCGTCCTCAACTTGTGTCATTCTATTTTAGTGGAAAGATTTCATGGACATGGGAAAGTCATGTACAGATGATGAATTAAATAAGAGATTAAACGCGATCAAAGTTAATCAGTGCTGTACACTTCTTTACACTGTAAGTGGCAAAATTTTTTAAAAGTTGTGCATGGGTGTCCTGAAAGTGCACAATTTTTTCTGGTCCACTTTAAATTTACTTTGATATATTCTTGCTATAGTCTGGCACTACGGGAAATCCTAAGGGAGTGATGGCATCGCATGATAATGTAAGTACTGTGCATATGTACTCATATATGTATTTATAAGGGTACGTTTGACGTTATTTGAACACGAAAGAAGTGTAAAGGCACTCGTGTTCAAATGACGTCAAACGTGCCTTTACGCACGGAGCTTTATGTTTTATTTGTTAAACATACATATACTGTATATATATATATATATATATATATATATATATATATATATATTCACAGAATGAGTGGCCGTTCTGTATCGGGGTATACAGACACGAGGCGAAGCCGAGTGCCTGTATCCCGATACAGAACGGACACGAATTCAGTAAATGACTTCTAAAACGATCCGATTTGGTAAGTTCATTGGCGTAGTAATTTTTCTAAAAAAAAACGTTGTCTAAGTCGAGAAAATCAAAACTAAAGTTTATGTAAATCAAGAGGAATCTGTATCACATATAAAGACATTCATTAAACATGGATTTTCTTTGTGTTTTCCTCATGAATTATTAATGAGTTTTAGAAATGTATATATATATATATATATATATATATATAAAATAGTTAAAATGGTTTCGTCACTACTCCGAGTTTCACGCGTATTGCGATCTTCAGGTAACTGACAGTTCGGCTTCAATTATTCGTTTATATCATAGTCGGTGGGTTATTAATAGTTCTGACGTTCTCGTGCGGTGTTCGTCTGTGGTCGTTATTTAGTCGGTACTTGGTCGTGTGTCGGCACTTGGCGAATATTTCTGAACTGTCAGTTACCTGAAGATCGCAATACGCGTGAAACTCGGAGTAGTGACGAAACCATTTTAACTATTTTATTACGCTCTACCTTTCACGGTATCGAGCACTCTTGAACCATCCGCCAGCTTTGTAACATCCATGTTACAAACTTGCTTTAGTATATATATATATATATATATATATATATATATATATATATATATATATATATATATATATAGCTGTGACCTTACATTTTTTGTTTCCAGCTTATTCATACATGCAGTATAGTTCAAACCTTCCTTGGAATGACTGAAAGTGAATATGTGGTAGTCAGCTTCCTTCCCTTGAACCATATCGGTGCGCAGGTAAGAACTAATACTGGTAAACAATAATCATGATGCATTATTTAGTTTTATGTCAAATATGACTTCTAATATACCCAGCTCATACGCATAGTATTGTTACTAAGAGCCAAAATTTCCCCGGCTCGCGGGTTAACAAACCAATAAATTAACACATGTACGCAATTGCGCACCTATTTTTTTTCTTTCTTACAGATGGCGGATATTTACATGACACTGCACATGGCCGGAACTGTATGGTTTGCCAAGCCAGATGCCTTGCAAGTAATGTTTAATAATTTGATTAAAGGGCTTACGCAGCAAAAAATAAGTCTCAAAATAACCTATACTTATATATACCACAAAAATAATAGATCTAGAATGCGGGCTACTAATATAGGGAGTCAAAACGGACGATTTATAAAGGCAAAGGGAACTCATCTTATGAGTTTTTGACAGTTTTAAACACGGTGGCGGTTGGTGACCATGCATGTAGTGGAGTGAACTATGGATAAAATGTTTTTTCAAAATGCTTTTGAGCGAGGACAATAAACTGCGCTGACGTGACCCTCCTTCTAACTCTTGCAACATTCAAAATGGCGGATTTAAATTAGGCAAAATAGAATTTCAATTATTTCTATGATATATGCATACCTAGTGCAGAAGGTATCCTCCACCCGAATAACGGTTGACTTTACACGGTAGGATAACCGGGCAGCTAGCTCTCAGGCAATTTTATATCGTGTTACTGTAACGAGTCACCAGTTAGCAGTGTTTTGTACTTTTCCTGTTCGTCCGTTCGTTCGTTCGTTCGTTCGTTCGTTCGTTCGTTCGTTCGTTCGTTCGTTCGTTCGTTCGTTCGTTCGTTCGTTCGTTCGTTCGTTCGTTCGTTCGTTCGTTCGTTCGTTCGTTCGTTCGTTCGTTCGTTCGTTCGTTCGTTCGTTCGTTCGTTCGTTCGTTCGTTCGTTCGTTCGTTCGTTCGTTCGTTCGTTCGTTCGTTCGTTCGTTCGTTCGTTCGTTCGTTCGTTCGTTCGTTCGTTCGTTCGTTCGTTCGTTCGTTCGTTCGTTCGTTCGTTCGTTCGTTCGTTCGTTCGTTCGTTCGTGCAGAAACTCCGAGGTATGATATCATCCCAAGGGGTAATATTTCATCGAATACCCCAAGCGAAAGGTCTATAAATGATATATTATATCGAAACATATCATCTTTCCAAAAAAAGCTTAAATAATGTTAATAAAGTTCTCTTAACTATATATGCACAGCACGGAACCACGGGATCTGGTTCTGTTAGGAGACCCAGAAAATCGCATACCGCTGAAATGCAATGACATATGCCATTTCATATGCCATGAAGTTGTATTATTACATTACCCATGCCGTGTTTTACTATTATCCAAGAAAACTTTATCTTTTTGCACTACTATAGGGAACGCTTTGGGAGACGTTGATAGAAGCTCGTCCGACCTTGTTGTGTGCGGTGCCAAGGTAAAATTTAAAGGAGAGGTTCACTCGAGCGGCACGTTGTTTTTCTTCTTACTATCCGCCAGGAAATGGTTTTTACCTCTGCTTATGAGTCAATTAGTCGGTTAGGGGTGTTTGTATAGTGTTGTATAGCTGGCTCGGAGGTAGCCCAGATCAGTGGGTAGCCCTCTTTGCCGAGATTTCGCCGGTCATTTAAAGTGCCTATGAAGCGAAAATTATTATTGTCTTAAATGAAAGAACTCTCAAAACGACAAAGTAACGTCTTTTGCAGATCTTCGTTTCCGTGCCTCGTTGTTGAGATATTTCAATTTTTTTTGATATGCAAATTAAACACTTTGACGTCACACATGTATAATGAGTTATCAAAGAAGGTTCGGTATCTTTGCTATTATCAAACGAAATCAATTAAAAATCTGTATGTCTAATGTTGTATGCGAAATAGACGCACAGGATCGGCTTCGAGGTGATTTCGTTTGATAATAGCAAAGATATAGAACTTTCTCCTATAACTCATTATACACGTGTTGATGTCAAAGTGTTTAATTTGCATATCAAAGAAACTGAAATATCTCAACAACGAAGCACGGAAACGAAGATCTGCAAAAGATGTTACGTTGTAGTTTTAAGAGTTCTTTCATTTAAGACAATAATAATTTTCGCTTCATAGGCACTTTAAATCATTTGTAAAATTTGGTGTTGGTTGATATGAGAGGAGACCCAACCTCGTTCCCAGGGCCCAGCCCTTCCAGGCGTGATCTCGCTGTTGACTACCCAAAATCACAAGATGAAGATACAAACATTTGTTGAATAACATGATGATCAGAACGGTTATTTATGGCACGTCACTTAGAATATAAAATGTGGGACTAATACTAAATCAAAGCGCATGCTCACTAATTTTTACTAATCGCTGCCTATTAAACCTTACCTCGAAAGTTTGTCAGCTCTTAAACATGACGTAGTTTTAGCTAACTTAGTAGACGTTTTAGAGTCATTTATAGAATTCGTGTCCGTTCTGTATCGGGATACATGTATTTGTTTTCTGTCTGAAACGCAGTGTGTTCGAACAACTCAAGGAAAGGGCGCTCGAAGCTGATCGCAACACAACAGGATTTCAAGCAAAGATTGCTGCATGGGCCAAAGATATAGGATTGAGAGGACACCTTAATATGGAAAACGGGTAAGTCATGACGTCATAGTATAAAACAATTTTATTATATGGCTGAGCTTGTTTTCGGGTCATTACGCCAAACGGCGCACGCTGATTGGTTTAATATTGAGAGGTCCGGAAAAAGCCGCAATGCCCTCTGAGAGGGCATTGCGTCATTTTTAATGGCCTGCAAGTTTTGGCGGGAAAATTACTGAGTTGATTTGAATGAAAATAAAAGCGAATTAGATATATTCGTTGGAAAATTTTGAACAATAATACGTCCTGAAACATTAGTGTTTCTTTTTATAAAAAACTTCTTATTTAAAAGCGCGAAAAATAAAAGCCTAACAGGTGTAAACATGAAGCGAAACGAACAAGCTCAAAGGTAATAACTAAGGTGAACAGCGACATCTGATCAAGACAATTAATAAGCCTTTAATATAATCATTCTATTTTTTGCTAATTAAGTAACTCCTCAGTAATTCTCCCAGAAGTGAGAAGTTGCAAAAACTCCCAAGTATTAAAATTTGTGATATGTTCATACAGTCGAACCCCTCTTAACGGACACCCCTATTAAGCGGATACCCCTATTAAGCGGATACCCTTATTAAGCGGACACCCCTATTAAGCGGACCAAGCGGACCCCTGTGAAAGGTCCCGGCCATTTCTTTAATAAAACCCTATAGTTACAACCCCTATTAAGCGGACACCCCTATTAAGCGGAAGCGGACACCTATCTTGGGTCGCAATGAACAGAATAATCTCTATTAAGCGGACACATGGAGTTCAAGGTTAATGTTTTCCTTTGACAGTAACATTCAACACTTAAGATTTTACAAGACATACCGACATAGGCGATCGACATGCATGTAATGAAGAGCTTTCCAGTGCTCTTTTGAACGTTAACGACATTTTCAGAGACTTGCGGCTACGCGAACCTCGCAAGCAAACACTTATAAATTCTTTCTTTATTTATTTTATTTATTTAATAATTTAACTTATCTAATGTATTTCACAATTTTCAGTTTGGTTAATGTTTTGTCATATTTTGAACTATTAAAGAAATATACTGGACTTATTTTAAGTCAAATAGTGCTGTATTAATTGTTTTCCAGTAAAACAATAAAACCTGGTAACCACACGCGCACCCCTACTGTGCCAACCCCTGACGAGGTCCAAAGGTGTCCGCTTAATAGGGGTTCGACTGTAGTAATTGGCGTCATCGAACTCGTTTGGAAAATACAGCTTCCAGTAATCCATATGTTTTCCCAATTTGTAGCTATTGTGACTAACTTTTGATTTCGTCTTGCTATCTTAAAACATCCTTTATAAAAGCACTCAGTTTATATACTGACTGGAAAAATATTTTTTATATTTTATAGATGCATTTATATTTAACAAATAAAACATAAAGCTCCGTGCATATGTATATGTACTCTTATAAAGGCACGTTTGACGTAATTTGAACACGAAAGAAGTTGAGTAGAGGCACGAGGCGATAGCCAAGTGCCTTTACACTTCTTTCGTGTTCAATTGACGTCAAACGTACCTTTATAAGAGTACATATGCACAGGAGCGATATGTTTTATTTGTTTTATAAAATAATAATAAGAAAAATCAAGCTAAAAGTGAGGTAGTTTTAGAATTTGGCGGGCTTTTCCGGCCAGCTGACGCCATTTTACGTCATTCATGATCTCTGTTCTCTTATAAATGCACGGAGCCCAGCCAATCATAGCGTGCGTGGAGGGCACCTTATTTTATAAATGCATTTATATATTTAATGGCAACAAATTTATATTCTTTCTTATAATTATGCCGTAGAGTTGGTGCAGGAAATAATTGAAAAAAGTGAAGGTCCCCGAGCTATACGCAAGGTTAAAGCTTGAACATGGAGCATTTCCAATTCCCTATCATTTCATCTATATACGAAATCACGCAACAAATTTTTATTATTTTTTTTTCAAAAACCAAAAATTCAGTTAGTGTCTTCTTGTCAAAGTTATTATTAGTTGACGTAGCCTCCTTAGTGACATTTTTAATGGTTTTCGTCACTATAACATGACTTGGATACAACTTGAATTAGTATTGCAGAATTATGCGCATTGTGAATTAACAGCTTGTGTGTTAGCTGTTTAACTTACAAAAATTGTAACATTCCAAGCTGTTCAATCTTTTGCATTCGTCGGCATAGCTTTACAATTTTCGCAACCGTGCTTAAATTTACTGCACGAGTGGTAATAACGCATGACTGAACGTTGCCATGACATAACAGAGTACCACGTGGTGCAAATTATCCAATTAGAACTCAGAAAATACATCAGTGCACAAAAATTTAATAGTAAACCTTATTAACGCTTAAATTAAATATATTTGGTATGACTGACTGTGTTAATACACAATCTCTTCCTATTGCAGGCAGGCGGTTCCATTTGGTTGGACACTAGCTAACGCTTTGTACTTCAAAAAGGTTTAGTTGCACAATGTTATTAAGCCTGGTTCTGATATGTCGCCGATGGTCGCCGACCCATGATTTAGATGCATGTTAAGTAAAAGAATAAAAGCACTGCTTTTCTGCATTGTTCTTTATTACTTAACATGCTGCTGAACTCCCCGTTTTAACATGCATCTAAATCACAAATCGCCGACGATCGGCGACCATCGGCGACATATGAGAACCAGGCTTAAAGCCTAGTTCTCATACGTCGGCGATGATCGGCGATTTATGATTTAGATGCATGTTAAGCAATAAAAAACAATGCAGAAGTTCTTTATTACTTAACATGCTGCTGTACTTCCCGTTTTAACATGCATCTAAATCATAAATCGCCGATCATCGACACATGAGAACTTGGCTTTATAATACAGTAAAAACGTGGGTATAAGAAACTGTAAATTAAGAACCCGCATGCTGAGAGTTGGCAAATTAAATTCTCAATATAAAACAACTAACATGCAGTACCGTATTTATTCCAATAGACGCCCTGGGTGTTTATTGAAAAATTGAGCTCTAAAGGGTGGTGTTTATTAGAGAGAGGCATTTATTAGAAAGAGGCGTTTATTTCAAAATTTTATATTTCAATTATTTAAAAAAAATGTCATTATTTCAATATTTTATATTTCTATTATTCAAAAAAACCGTCACACAAATGTTCACACAATCTCATGATTTTTTGAATAATATGAAGGTAATTGGACAAACACTGGGGTTATATAATGTAGACAAATGTAAATTTTCAAAGTACACAGCTGTATGCGGTATATGGCCTTAGGCCAAAATGCGCATTTTGCTATTAAGTAGTTTAGTTTTAGGGGCGTTTATTAGAGGGGGCGTTTATTGGAGGGGGGCGTTGATTAGAGGGGGGCGTTTATTGGAGGGGGGCGTTTATTGGAGGGGGGCGTTTATTGGAGGGGGGCGTTTATTGGAGGGGGGCGTTTATTGGGGGGGGGTTTATTGGAGGGGGCGTTTATTGGAGGGGGGCGTTTATTGGAGGGGGGCGTTTATTGGAGGGGGGCGTTTATTAGAGGGGGGCGTTTATTGGAGGGGGGCGTTTATTGGAGGGGGGCGTTTATTAGAGGGGGGCGTTTATTGGAGGGGGGCGTTTATTGGAGAGGGGCGTTTATTGGAGGGGGGCGTTTATTGGAGGGGGGCGTTTATTGGAGGGGGGCGTTTATTGGAGGGGGGCGTTTATTAGAGGGGGCCGTTTATTGGAGGGGGGCGTTTATTGGAGGGGGGCGTTTATTGGAGGGGGGCGTTTATTGGAGGGGGGCGTTTATTGGAGGGGGGCGTTTATTGGAGTGGGGCGTTTATTGGAGGGGGGCGTTTATTAGAGGGGGCGTTTATTGGAGGGGGGCGTTTTTTGCAGGGGGGTGTTTTTTGGAGTGGGGCGTTTATTGGAGGGGGGCGTTTATTGGAAGGGGGCGTTTTTTGCAGGGGGGTGTTTTTTGGAGGGGGGCGTTTATTGGAGGGGGGCGTTTATTGGAGGGGGGCGTTTATTGGAGGGGGGCGTTTATTGGAGGGGGGCGTTTATTGGAGGGGGGCGTTTATTGGAGGGGGGCGTTTATTGGAGGGGGCGTTTATTGGAGGGGGCGTTTATTGGAGGGGGGCGTTTATTGGAGGGGGGCGTTTATTGGAGGGGGGCGTTTATTGGAGGGGGACGTTTTTTGGAGGGGGCGTTTTTTGGAGGGGGGCGTTTTTTGGAGGGGGACGTTTTTTGGAGGGGGCGTTTTTTTGAGGGGGGCGTTTATTGGAGGGGGGCGTTTATTGGAGGGGGGGTTTATTGGAGGGGGGGCGTTTATTGGAGGGGGGGTTTATTGGAGGGGGGCGTTTATTGGAGGGGGGCGTTTATTGGAGGGGGGCGTTTATTGGAGAGGGCGTTTATTGGAGGGGGGCGTTTATTGGAGGGGGGCGTTTATTGGAGGGGGGCGTTTATTGGAGGGGGGGCGTTTATTAAATATTTTTATTAGTGGAGGGGGGCGTTTTTTGGAGGGGGGCGTTTATTAAATATTTTTATTAGTAGAGGGGCGTCTATTGGAGAAGGGCGTTAATTTGATAGTGGGCGTCTATTGGAATAAATACGGTAGCTACCTCAGTCTAAAGTCCCGGTCAAACGAGGATGAGAGTTGATGAGAGTTGACCATGAGAGTTGACGAGAGTTGTAGGATTTACCGCGCGTAGCAGGGAGACTAGGAACGAATTTCGAGGTAAACAAAGTTCGTGGTTTTTCCAGAGTTTCAGAAATACATTCGGGATAGTTCCGTTCCTTCGCCATTTTTGTTGAGCCTGTTTTTACAAAGTGCAAACCGCTATCCGCTAAACTCTCATCAACTCTCATATGCCAACTCTCATGACCGGTCAAACGAGCAAAAACTCTCATCAACTCTCCGATTAAAATTTGAACCAGCTCAAAGTTGATGAGAGTTGATAAGAGTGCATGAGAGTCGATGAGAGTTGGTGGTCAAACGCGACCGAGAGTTGCTACTCTCATCGACTCTCATCAACTCTCATCCTCGTTTGACCGGGGCTTAATTCTGAAAAAATAGTAAAATTCAGAAAACACAGGTTTAGGGGCTGTTCACATGAAGCGAGCTAGTCCGGTTACTGGGTTGATTTTATGGCACGAAAATCTTTCTACGACTGCAAAAATGAATTACAATAATTTTATCGGGTATTCTGGTTTATTTTGCGGGCTAAAATTGAGAATTCAGCGAACTAAAATATATTTTTTAGTCGAGAACAATCAGCTCATTACTCAAAACAATACAAAAACACAAAAAAAGTTTTCGTTCGAACGAGGCCATAATGCAAATTTTCATGGAATATTGAGTTTTTAAAGTGTCTATGAAATGAAAAATTCGTTGGCATTTTCGTTATTTTATGGTACAAAAATTCAAGAGAATCTGATGCGTAGTTTTCGCGCTATTAACTCTCAAAGTTTGCCATGGCTAGTTCGTTCTTGGAGAAAAATTGGACTTTCGGTAACAATGCTTATGACGTACGCAAATGGACAACTATGCATAAGAACAATAGATTTCACTATTAATGATCCATCTGCGTTTGTCATAAGGCATTGTTACCAAGAAGCCCAAATTTCCCCAAAACAAACTATCAACGGCAAATTTTGAGAGTTGATAGCACGAAAACTACGCATCAGATTCTCTTAAAATTTTCTGTCATGCTCCTCTGTACAATAAAACCACAAAAATGCCAACGTATTTTTCACTTCATAGACACTTTAAAGCACTTATAATTTTAATTCAAGTTGGACATAAACTTTCGTTTCTTCCAACGTACTCTCGTGTTTACATCAGACTATATAAACATAAACGAGCATTTTCTATTTCTTAAATATTGATAGGTTATACGGTATCTTGGCCTTGATCGTGTTTCTCATGCTATGTGTGGTGGCGCTCCGATTGCTATGGAAACTTTAAGATATTATCAGAGTATCAACTTTCCATTGTTTGAAGTATACGGAATGACAGAAACTTGTGGTATCGGTACAGTGTCAAATAAAGACCAAAATCGTGTGGGTGCATGTGGTAAGAGATATCCAGCCATTGAGATAAAAATTTATAAACCAGACAAGGATGGGAGTGGTGAGGTACACAAATCTACATTTATTGCAACATTTATTGTGTGAATGACAAAAATACAGCATTCTAGACTGATCGACATGCACGGGTGCAATTATTATAAGTAAAAGCATAAAAAGAGGTGTATTAGGGGTTGTTTACAGGGCCGTAGGCAGTCTCTGAAATGGCATTTTGAGTCATCAGTTTGAGTCTCTGAAATGGCATTTCCCGCGATCTGGCATCATATTTGAGCAAAATTTTGAACATTTTAAAACATACTTTTTAAGACACATTCTCTCATTTTTACAAAAGATTTTGTCTAAAACTACAGTATTACATATTTACAAAGACAACTACTGTCATTTGCAACTCACTTGTCACTTTTCACCAAAATGTTCAGAAGTTCGTTTCGAAGTTTGTGGTAAAATAAGCTAGTTGAACTTCCCAACGAACTTGTGAACTTCGGAACGAACCTCCGAACATTTTCGTGAAAAGTGAAATGACTGTAAAATAATAGTTAGGGATAAAGTGCGAACGCAACGCGAAAACTCTGTCAGAGTTATGATATTAAACGACCATAGTTAGTTCTTTATTCTGAGACTCTGGGAACAAATGTGATGTGTGACATTATAAAAATCATATTTTGGATTTTCTCTGGGGGGCAGTTGCCCCTGCCTCCCCCCCCCCCCCCCCCCCCCCGCTATGGCTAGCCCGGCTAACGGTAAGTAAGGACTGGGGGCTAATCATCCTTACTTGCAGCCAGTGGCTGAATTGCAAAGGACGCAGATCAACGTGGCCGTGTCAAGGCATATCAAGGCGCTCGAAGCAGCCGCCAACGACACAGTTCAGACCACGGATCACAGCTGGGGCTGACTCGTGTCACGAAATTCTTTCCTTGGCCACAAAAAGAGATTTTAGTCAACTGTAGGATGCTATTATACATCTAAACTAAACTAATTCTTTTTTGCAAATTGAGCCAGCCCAAACGACCCAAGTCGAGCGCGACGTTTAATAGCTAATCACCTCTTTTTACGCTATTCCTTTGTAATATCATGTTGGCGGGAATTTCTTTTGTTGTCACCTCCGTTGACGTCAAACCGGGTATGATTAGTTCGAATCAGACTGGTTTGACATCAACGGAGGTAGGATTAGTAAAAATGAATATAATGAGGTATATGTATGGGTTAATTGATGGTCACTCGTGTGATATGGGATTTAACATCGTGAGTGAAGGCCCCGAGTGGCTGTTCAGCTTCACGAGCGATGTCTATGACATGAAAAAATGAGTATGGCGTTTTTTTACACCGACTGAATGTTCACAGATGTTCAGCCAAATATATAATAATCTCAGAAAGTTTGGCGTATTTCTGATGAATATTTTTCGAGTTACAACGCGTTGAAGTTGCCAATTTTGCCATCTGATTAAATGCCGAATAAAAAGTACGAAAAGTCTGGGACCGAGTTTAGGCCGCGATGACGTAGGCGTGTGGACTCATCGTAAATTTCACTGTGGTGATACAGGTAAACACAGCAAGATAGGGCTTTTGAAAACGAGTCAGAAAACGAATATTTTGTGTCACCAGCTACTATAGAAGACGAAGAATCAAATGAGGATATGATTATTAAGCAGTTTTTGGTTGATGCTGATAGTGATGAACCATCAGATCACGATGCAGTCGAGAGGCGATCGTCGATGAGGTTACAGTTAATAGTAAATTCTCACTCTCCACTCCACCCGGGTTTGCCCACCCCATGTGAGTTTTTCTAACCTCTTCTCAATCCCACAGAGTAGCCTGTGGAGAAGGCTGGAACCGCTGGAAAGCCCAAAAATTTAATATTAATTGCAATAGACACATTCTTTACACATATATATATATATATATTTTTAATTATAAGTTATGACATGATTAGCAAGGGATTTGACAGGATATACACAATACACTATTTTAGTATAAATACACAGGTGATTATAGAAAATCACGCGCGCTGATTGGTCGAGCTACTTCGGATTAATTCTCGATAATCACCTACAGCGTTTATTCAAAATGGCCGCCAGCCAAAGTTGTCAATGCGACAGACAAGGAAATTACAATTTTAACGAAAATGCTCTTCCTAAAAGTACGAAAATGTGTATTTATACTAAAACAATTATTCGCCTCAGGCTCAGTGAATATCGGTGAATAATAACCTCGACTTCGTCTCGGTTATTATACACCGATATTCACCTCGCCTTCGGCGAATAATTGTTAAATAGTATACAAATAGTAAATAACCATGCCTCTTACCGTGGCAAAGTTGTCATTTGTCAATGCAATTCCACCAAGTTGTCTTATGTTATGACAAATATAGAGATCAAAAAACTGTACAGCAATGTGCACCATTGAGTCCATCAGATTATTTTGCAGACATACTGATAGTAGCGAGGCTCAGATCACATTTCCACTACCGCTACCGCTACCGCTACCGCTACCGTAAATATAATTAAGCATGTCAAATATTGTTTTTACGTTCAGTAATGGTTGCAGGTCTCAAACCTAGTGCAAAAAGAAAGCGTTTTACGGTACTAGGATTAAAACCAACTAAGACTACAGGACGAAAAAACGAACATTACATCAGCTTAACCACATTTACGGTAGCGGTAGCGGTAGTGGAAGTGTGATCTGAACCTCGCTAGTGTCGAATCGACGCTTGTTGTTTATTGAGTAATGCAGGGCAAAAGGTGTTGTGTTCCCTCAGCTGATCCGAACTATTTACTGTTCAAGTGAACTTTCGCCTCTCGCTTCATTTTGGAAATGTCTGAAATTCATTTGGAAAATCTGAATATCATTTGGAAAATCTGAATATCGATATCATTTGGAAATGTTTGAAATTGTTTTGGAAATGTCTGAATATCACATGGAAATGTCTGAAACTCACTTGAATTATCTGAAATTCACTTGGAAAGTTCTGAAATTGATCTGAATTATCTGAAATTCGTTTGGAAGTTTCTGAATTTGACCTGAAAAAGGTGTAGACATCAGTTTTGAGCGTATGTTACGCGACATAGAAAAAATTCTCCTCTTAAATATTAAGGCCAATAAGGGAGTGTTCATATGATCCCGGTAAGCGGGCTGGCCCGGTAAGCAAAACGAAGTCTGTTTTGTGTTCATATGGCAGTTTTCATCCCGCCTACCGAGGAGAAATCATGACTAAAATTAGCTTGTCTGATGATCCGTGACTAGACATCAGCCAGATCTCGGTAAGCGGGCCAGCCCGCTTTCTCATATGAACGCAAAGCAAATTTTTATAGGAAAATAACTATGAGGCGAGATCCCCACTAAGCTGGCCAGCCCGGTAACCGGGATCATATGAACACCCACTAAAAAGCATTCGTTGTATGTGTCTTATCGGGATTTACACACACTCGTTCACTAACAAGGAACTCGAAGTTTAATTTATTTCTGATGAAACGTTTTATTCTTTTTTGTTTATATAGATTTGTCTTTTGGGACGGAATGTGTTTATGGGATACTTGAACAATGAAGAAAAAACGAAGGAAGCATTTGATGAAGAAGGGTATCTTCATTCTGGAGACCTTGGCAGAATGGATAAGGTGGAGTATGCAGTAACTTTAATGACAAGGGGGTTTTTTTAAAATAGTTTGTAGACCACTTGCACTTATTCTCCTGGTGGAGGAAAAATGTTTATAAACTATAGTATTTTCATTGATTATTCGCTCTGTTGCGCATCGGAACTTTGAAGTTGTCCTCCAGATGCAACCTCGTACCCAGGGTCTTATCTCCGCTGCTCCGCACACCGCAGTGGTGGGTGGGGCCGGGGGAGCGGAGATAAGACCCTGGGTACGAGGTTGCTCCAGATGAACCGTTGTGACGTCATGTGCAAGTGGTCTATAGCTTAATCCTTTGTGGTAAATAAATCACGTGAAAACAAGATACATATAGAGCGTTTTCATCTTACGTGACGGCGGCCATATTGGTGTACCAAAAGAATGAAATGGCGGCCATATTGGTGTACGGTATGGGAATTAGCTCTTTCTTATTCAAATATTTCGTATTGTTTCACCACCCCAATGGGCCACCGATCACATGAGTGAAAACGCTCTATTCATATACACATCACATCACATCACATCACATCACATCACGTCGCGTCGCGTCGCGTCGCGTCGCGTCGCGTCGCGTCGCATCGCATCGCATCGCGTCGCATCGCATCAAATCACACAACACTTCACAACACAACACAACACAACACAACACAACACAACACAACACAACACAACACAACACAACACAACACAACACAACACAACACGGTACAATGCAGTGTACAATGCAGTGTACTACTGATACGCACTATATAATATACACTATTTTGTTACTAATATAATATAAATTTATCGCTACAGGAGGGATTTTTATACGTAACAGGGCGATTAAAAGGTACGTAAGGCCGCTCATATTGTATTTATTGCTTAGTTTAGTTTTAAGTTTAGAATAAAAGTATTTTCTGTTTTTGTCAGAAATGCTAATCACACCCGAAGGACAGAACATTTCTCCTTCACTGGTCGAACATAAGATACAAGAAGAGCTGCCTGTTATTAGCAATATTATGGTGGTTGGAGACAAACAGCAGTTTCTTTCTTGCCTACTCACTCTCAAGGTAAACAATAAACATGTGCTATGAACGAACGAACGAACGAACGAACGAACGAACGAACGAACGAACGAACGAACGAACGAACGAACGAACGAACGAACGAACGAACGAACGAGCGAGCGAGCGAGCGAACGGACGGACGGACGGACGGACGGACGAACGGACGAACGGACGAACGAACGGACGGACGGACGGACGAACGGACGAACGGACGAACGGACGAACGAACGGACGAACGGACGAACGGACGGACGAACGGACGAACGGACGGACGAACGGACGAACGGACGAACGAACGAACGAATATTGAATGAATGTAATATGATATAATACACTTAATATATACTTATAATTTATTTTGTTGTATTAGGTTGTGATGAATGCTGACACAGGAGAACCAACGGACGAGCTTACCGGAGCAGCTATAGAATTTTGTAAAGAACATGGCTCGGAAGCAAAAACTGTGTCTGAGGTTCTTGAAAATAAAGATGAAAAACTGATGAAAGCCATTCAAGATGGTATTGACCGGTACAACGAGAAGGCTTTTTCAAGATTTTATAAGGTAAGATTTACAGAATAAACTATGTTACCTGCAAATGCCAAGAAATTTCTGAATGAACTTCGCAACTTGCAACCAACTTTGCAACACTCTACGGTAAAGTAATATATGAAATCAATTAACCTCGACCGCTTGGTCATTGCAGGAAAATGTCATTCATAATAGGCCCAAAATATGTTCGCTTTGATATTTTCTCATAATGACTTCGGTTAGTAGACTCATCTCTTAATCCACTAACTGAAATTGTAAAAACTCGCCCTCAATTTCGCACTCATGATTATGACTTACGTAATGACAATCCAGATCTACTACCAATCATGTCCGAACGTTTTAAAAACTTTGTTACTGTCAAATATTACAAGTTTTTACCAATAATAGTATATTTTACAATTGTTAACAACGTGGTTTTGTATATACCAAGTTTTGTTATTTTTGTAACTTGTTATTCAGTATTCCATGTAATTAAGTTTTATGTATTCCATGCAGTTCAGTTCGTTCTAACTGTACAATGGATTTAATAAGCTAATAATAATAATAATAATAATAATAATAATAATAATAATAATAATAATAATAATAATAATAATAATAATAATAATAATAATAATAATAATAGTAATAATAATAATAATAATAATAATAATAATAATAATAATAATAGTAAGAATTCAATATGTTATGAAGACATTAATTTTCTAGGTGAAAAAGTGGGAAATTCTCGCGCGTGATTTTTCGTTTGCTGGTGGGGAACTAGGTAAGCTAAACGTGAAAACGATTTACATATATACATATATCATCTTTATTTTAATGCGCTGGCCTCACACAACCAGGGCCGTAGATAGCGGGGGGGGGGGGGGGGGGGGGGGGGGGCAGCAGGGGCAACTGCCCCCAGAGAAAATCCAAAATATGATTTTTATATGTCACACATCACATTTGTTCCCAGAGTCACAGAATAAAGAACTAACTAGTCGTTTTAACTCTGACAATGAGTTGTCGCGTTGCGTTCGCGCTTTATCTCGTTAGAGTAACTATTATTTTACAGTCATAATTGCTATACTCACTTTTCACCAAAATGTTCGGAAGTTCGTTCCGAAGTTCGCAAGTTCGTTGGGAAGTTCAAAGCTAGTTTTAAACTACACATTTGATTGACTTCTTGCCTTCTTGGTTCCTAGTTCAAAACGAACTTTGAACTTCCCAACGAACTTCGTAACGAACTTCTGAACATTTTGGTGAAACGTGACAAGTGAGTTGCAAATGACTGTAGTTGTCTTTGTAAATATGTAATACTGTAGTTTTAGACAAAATCTTTTGTAAAAATGAGAGAGCGTGTCTTAAAAAAATATGTTTTAAAATGTTCGAAATTTTGCTCAAATATGATGTCAGATCGCGGAAAATGCCGCAGACTCAAATTTCAAAAAATTTCTGGGGGAGCATACCCCCGGACCCCTCTAGAAATTGGGCAATCTTACTGCCCCCCTGACTAAAAAATCCTGCCTACGGCCTTGCACACAACTTGTAATAGAAGTTGATTTCCAGAAGGGGCGTCGTATATTTAAACTTACCTACCTAAAAACTAACTAAATAACAAACTAACTAACTAACTAACTAACTAACTAACTAACTAACTAACTAACTAACTAACTAACTAACTAACTAACTAACTAACTAACTAACTAACTAACTAACTAACTAACTAACTAACTAACTAACTAACTAACTAACTAGCTAACTAACTAACAAGTAATGTAGCGTAATGTAAATCTGAAATGTAATCTAAAAACTAAGTATTAAAGCAACCGAGTCAGCATGTTTCAGCACAAGGCAAAGTGGCAAGCCTATTCTTAAATTCATAAAGCGACGTTGCCTTTTTTGCCTCAATTGGTAAATTATTCCACAGCATTGCACCACTATATTTAAAGCTACGCTTGAGAAAATTAGTGTTTGGCTTAGGAAGTGCTAGATCAGTTTCGAGATTTCTGAGATTAATTCTTATTAATATCGTTAAGCTTTGTCAAACCGTCTCGCATACACGGCGCGGATTGCCCATTTAGGATTTTATAGACTAGAGTGCCCTTTACTCTTGCACGTCTAATTTGGAGGGTATCCCATTGTAAACTGTTTAGTACGTCCATCGAACGTATATATCATACTGAATTTGCTCTCGTTATGACCCTCCCATAAGGGTGAACAGTAATCAAAATAAGGCTGGATTAAATTTATAAAGTGCTGCAAGGCAGAGTTGGAAAAAGCTGCAGGTATGCGGGTATATACCGTACCACCCGGAGGAAGGTTTAAAGTGAAAACACGTGAAACAACACATTCGTTAATCTGAGAAAGTTACAATTGATCAAGCAAGGTGTCGAGAAGAAAAGCGATTTGCAGCAAAACGTTGGCTAACCAACAATTATCCAGCACTGCCAGTGGCAGCAGTTACATGTGTGAGACATGTACACTGATGTCTGCTGTGATGTCTGTTTCTTCCCAGCAGTCGAGGGTAGTTAGTAGGCTGTCAGTCAGCAGCAGTCAGTTATTAATAGCTATTGTATTAATACCTACGAAAACCTAGAAAACCAAGGTACTGTAAAAGTCACGCAGTATTTATGGACGTTGTAAAACACAAAATTCTCGCTACATATTTTGAGGAAGGTTATCTAAACTTAAAAACCTATCCGGAGGAAGGTTGAATACTTTTTCCAACTCTGTTGCAAGGGAACACATTGGGACAACAGGTTTAATTCTCCCAGAGTTAGGGCGCCTATACCAGAACACACCTTTTTACATAAATTTTCAATATGAATATCGAAAGTATGGCATTCATCGATATCAACACCCAGACATTTCTGAGAGTTAACATGCGAAATAGTGTCCTTATCTATGGTGCATGATAGTGCCTGGCCATGGTATATCGCCAGTTTTAGTTGTCAGATTATGCGCCGATCCTATAATCATGAACTTTGTTTTTGAGGAATGGGACTGGAGTTTATTTACAGTTAACCAATCACTTATATTACTTAGGTCAGAATTTAAATTATTAGTAACCTCCACAGCATCAAGAGAGGAGGCAAAAACTTGAGTATCATCAACGTATAAACAAGGGGTAGTAGATTTTAGACAGTTAGATAGATCATTTATATATATTAAAAAGAGTAAAGGGCCAAGTATTGAACCCTGAGGGATCCCGCATATTATTTCATTTTGCGAAGAGAGAAAACCGTTTACAAAACATTGTTGACGTCGTGCGGTAAGATAGGATTGGAGCCATGTATGTTCCATTTCAGATACCCCGTAATATCCCAATTTCTCAAGTAAAACTGATACGGTGGAGTGAAAGGGCGAAAGCCAAATTGAAATTTAGATAACAGAGAGTTTTTGTTAAGATGAAGGTAAAATTGCAGAAAAAGCTCTTTCTCAAAAACCTTACTTATTATTGGTAGGATTGAAATTGGTTAAAAATTACCCATGTCACGACAATCCTCATTTTTGTAAATCGGGCTTACGCGTGCATTTTTCCATTCGTTGATGAACACCCCAGTTGCAATAGGCATAGCCCAAATTTTGAAGACTCATGACGTACGTGATTAATTACAATACATATCTGATAAACAGGTTACTGGTCAGGCCTTAGGATTATATAACGGCCATCATATAGCCTTATTATTCCTTCTAATGAATTGTATCTCTGAGAAAATTCAGTAACACAACATGTAACAGACGTTCGGTAGACGGTTTGTCAAGCTCAATTACTCAGAAAATATTTCTGAGCTCCAGACATGAGGGTTCGAACCTGCAACCTTGTAATGACCGGTTACCGCGGTTAGACACTCTAACCTTTGAGTATCTGAGACTCCGTGACTCAATGGTTAGAGCGTCTAACCAGTCGTCGTTAGAAGGTCGCAAGTTTATACCCTGTCTGGCGTCTCAGAAATCTTTTCTGCGTAATTGATCTTGACGAACGTCTACCGAACGTCTGTTACATTACACCAAGCTCGTAAACGTGCCACATGCAGCACATGTATACGTACAACTTATCATATAACATGTAAATGTAACCAGCCCTGACGAGAGGGGGGTGGGGGGGGGGGTCAGCCTGGTCGTTGACCAGGGGCCCGGGGCCAAAGGGGGCCCATTTTTAAGGAAACAAAAGAATATATTATACATTATCTTTACCCAGGTCGACCTCACATCCAAAATTAAGGATTATCCTTAATTGTCAACTCGCCTAGAATTAAGGATAATCCTTAATTTTAAATGAAAACTCTCCCCCATACCCCCAACCTAACCACAACCCCTAACCACAACCCCCCGGAAACCTTAAACCTAACCACAACCCCCCGGAAACCCTAAACCTAACCACAACCCCCCGGTAGCCCTAAGCCTAATCACAACCCTCAGACGGAAAAAAGTCCCACCTCTCAGACCCCGACCACAACGCCCCTCTAGGATTTTTAGCTTTATGTGTTCAAGTTTAACATTCCGCTTGTGGGACAGATAAATTAAGGCCATGTCTTAATTGTAGCCCTATTTGAAAATTAAGGCCATGTCTTAATTCGAGCCCTATTTTACAATTAAGATATACGCTTAATTTTGGTAAGAGATCGTGTTGCTTTACCGTGAAAGTCAATCTTGTTCCAGAGCCCACGTTCCCCACCCGGGAAACGGGAGACTCTGGGATAATCCGTTTCACATTGATATCTCATTGGCTGATGAACACAGTGAACTCTATTACTATATAAACTCATTATTACTATACAACTCAAAAGCACTGCTTTTCTGTATTGTTCTTTATTACTTAACATGCTGCTGCACTTCCCGTTTTAACATGCATCTAAATCACAAATCGCCGACGAACGGCGACATATGAGAAACAGGCTTTATGGCTTTATCACTGCTATGGGGGATATGGGGGCCCTTTATGACCGGCACCGCTATAGCACTATGCATCGCCGCACTGGGATTACTTGATTCTCTATTATTAACGTACAGAGGGACTTGACTGGGATTCGATTATTTCGAACCCACAATTACCTTGGGGAGGGGGCCCGTAAATATTTTTTGACCAGGGACCCAAAATTTCTCTTGGCGGCCCTGAATGGAACCTAGTATAATGTACATTCAGCGGGACAGTATGCATCATTAAAAACGTGTCTTTAAACTTTTAAAAAGTGTGCTGAAGTGTGCTGTCAGAATGCATAAACCAGATAGACGCAAAGTTCTGTTAATACCCCTCTCTTACAAACCACATTTAAACCAGGAAGACTCTATTTAGCAATATATATATTTAGTAACTGTTAGTTGTTTGCTGTACAAGCTGTGTTAGTAATACTCAGAAAAACTCTGAGCTCTAAGCGGGACTCGAACCCACAACCTTCTGAATGCTAGCCAGACGCTGTAACCATTGAGCCACTAGAACTCAGATAGCGGAGCAAGGTTAATTAAGGTACTTATACCTTAGACTGTGCCCAGTCCTCTAGGAACGAGTCTTAACCGCTCGGTTACAAGTACTTGTTGGTCTACAAGTCGCGTTGTAGCAGTAAGTTTCCAGTTAAACACTGTTAGTTAGTTTCAGAAATTGCAGCTTGATGTTAGTAATAATTGTTAGTTGTTTGCTGTACAAGCTGTGTTAGTTAGTAATACTCAGGAAAAAACAACTAGAGGACTAGAGGACTGGGCACAGTCTAAGGTATAAGTACCTTAATTAACCTTGCTCCGCTATCTGAGTTCTAGTGGCTCAATGGTTAGAGCGTCTGGCTAGCATTCAGAAGGTTGTCGGTTCGAGTCCTGCTTAGAGCTCAGAGTTTTTCTGAGTATTACTAACTAACGACACAGCTTGTACAGCAAACAACTGACAATTATTACTAACATCAAGCTGCAATTTCTGAAACTAACTAATATATATATTTCTTCGTTATAGGTCGCACCATGAAGGTTAGAAGACCTGTTGTTTACGAGATGTATTCAGATAAAATTGATGCCTTTTACAAATAAGTGCTAATTCCTTTATATTGAACATTTTTGAATCTAAAATAATAGTCTGGAAAATTAAACTTCCCTAATAAGACATCGTCTGTCATGATTAGACAGAAAAATTATCAGAAAATGCGTATTTGTTTGAGATGGCGCTGTAACGTCAAATCAAATATTGAAAAATTTTTGACCGAGCAAGAAGTCTTTATGGCAAAGACGTTTACCTCACCCTAGAACAACACTGCTGCCAAATGTTTTGCGCCTGCAACAAGCTCCTGGCCAAAAAAGAGGAGGAAACTTTTATAATTGTTATTTTGTAATTCAACGAGACTCATACCACACGTTTCTTGCACATATTAAATTCTAAGATACTAGCCTCTTTGTAATTTTCATGGCTCTTTTTCTTAAATACAAATGAATAGTCAAGTCTTACTTAATCTTCACTGTTCTGTTCTGTTCTGTTTTCGCCATGGCTACTTCCCGCATTTCTTTCAGTGGAATAATTCTAGACCCAGTGCCTGATGGGCATCAACAGTGAACAAAAAACTGCAATACGAATTTCCTATTCGATTTTGGCCCGAATTCCTATAGGAAATGCAATAGGATACCAGTACCGGTTTTGCGGGATGGCGGGAAAGGCCAAAATTTCAAGTTTTTTCACAATTTAAATAATTTTATTGAGACCTCACTATATTTACAATACACTCACCTTCTCTTTTGTTCTGTATTTATTATTTTATTTCTTCTGAGACGTAAAGACCCATAGTGTATCCAACATGAAGTACCTCCTATCTGATATCTTTTTTGAGTTGAGACATTTGAGTTGTTTCACGCGGCACTTTTCAATGGTCCTGCAGCACGGTGAAAAAATTGTGGGATTTATGGTAAAAGCACCGGATTTACCTGGTAACACTGGTAACAGGACAGTATAAGTTTTGCCTGGTTTCATAAGGATTTCGTATAAACTCGGCAAGAGTAGACAAGGTAAGACGAGCAACCGTAAACGAAAACCCTTTTGTTCTGTGACTGATGTTTGGCTAAACCATATTGAATCAACCATACGACTCAATTGTCTCTTTAATTTTGTGTATAGTTGTAGTAATAAGTTATTACTCATATTGCTTATTTTGCGTACTTGGTTTGCAATTCTCCATACGGGTTGGCACTTGGTTCTGTCTTAAATAATTTTAATTCATTCCTACAGATGGCGTTTTTAATAGCCAGAATAAAATACCAAAGACTAATTCGGACAGAACAGAGTTGTGTATACTGAACCCACTTTATTGCTTTCAGGGACTAAATAATGTGTTTTGAACATTTAACATATATTTTAACAAATTTATGCATAGGCATAGAGTTTTGTTTTCGTCTAGGGGGGGGGGGGGGCTGAAGTGCTGAACAGGGCCTTTCTAAGAATTTTCTCTGGGGGGTTTGTACAAAAAGGGACTCTTCTAGGGGAGTCCGGGGGCATGGCCCCCTGAAAATTTTTGAAATTTAGTCTTGGAAATGCCATTTCCTGCATTCTGAGAGGTGATTTTTAAGAACACTGAAGGTCATGAAATGTCATAAAAACTAGTTAAAATACAACACATTTCAACAATTTTTCGATGTTGTGTTTGCTTTTGGCTGAGTAACCTATACCCCCCCCCCCCCACATACTCTATGCCTATGAATTTATGCAATTGCAAACTCTGTCACTTCAAGGGTCTGACTACTGCATGGAATCATTGTTGAAATAACAATAAAAAATATTGTTAGAATATTAAACAAAAAATATTGCTGGAATAGCCATAAACAATATTGTTAGAATAACAATAAACATTATTGTTATTCTAACAATAAACAATATTGTTAGAATAACAATAAACAATATTGTTAGAATATTAAACAATAAAAAATATTGTTGGAAAAACAATAAACATTGTTGGAATAACAATAAACAATATTGTTGGAATAGCAATAAACATTGTTGGAATAACAATAAACAATATTGTTAGAATAACAATAAACAATATTGTTAGAATAACAATAAACATTGTTGGAATAACAATAAACAATATTGTTAGAATAACAATAAACATTGTTGGAATAACAAACAATATTGTTAGAATAACAATAAACAATATTGTTAGAATATTAAACAATAAAAAATATTGTTGGAAAAACAATAAACATTGTTGGAATAACAATAAACAATATTGTTGGAATAGCAATAAACATTGTTGGAATAACAATAAACAATATTGTTAGAATAACAATAAACAATATTGTTAGAATAACAATAAACATTGTTGGAATAACAATAAACAATATTGTTAGAATAACAATAAACATTGTTGGAATAACAAACAATATTGTTAGAATAACAATAAACAATATTGTTAGAATATTAAACAATAAAAAATATTGTTGGAAAAACAATAAACATTGTTGGAATAACAATAAACAATATTGTTGGAATAGCAATAAACATTGTTGGAATAACAATAACACAATATTGTTAGAATAACAATAAACATTGTTGGAATAACAATAAACAATATTGTTAGAATAACAAACAATATTGTTAGAATAACAATAAACACTGTTGGAATAACAATAAACAATATTGTTAGAATAACAATAAACATTATTGGAATAACAAACAATATTGTTAGAATAACAATAAACAATATTGTTAGAATATTAAACAATAAAAAATATTGTCGGAAAAACAATAAACATTGTTGGAATAACAATAAACAATATTGTTGGAATAGCAAAAAACATTGTTGGAATAACAATAAGCAATATTGTTGGATTTACATTAAACAATATTGTTAGAATATTAAACAATAAAAAATATTGTTGGAATAACAAATAAACAATATTGTTAGTTGGAACAATAAATAATACTTAGAACAACAAACAATATTGTTAGAATAACAATAAAAATATTGTTTGAATAACAAAAAATATTGTTAGAATAACAATAAAAACTATTGTTGGAATAACAATAAAAACTATTGTTGGAATAATAATAAATATTGTTGAAACAACAATAAACCTCATTGTTGAAACAACAAATAATATTGTTGAAACAACAATAAACCTCGTTGTTGAAACAACAATAAACCTCATTGTTGTTTCAACAATAAACATATTGTTGAAACAACGAATAATATTGTTGAAAATGAAACAATAAACCTCATTGTTGAAACAACAATAAATAACATTTTTGAAACAAACATATTGTTAAAACAACAATATTGAAACATGATAAATAATAGTGTTGAAAGAACAACAAACACATGCCATAGTGTTGAAAAATACTGTAATGTAAACAAGATTAAAGCAACAATATAGAACAACATTGAACAATAGTAGTGAAACAATATTGTTGAAACAACAACAAACATGCCATAGTGTTGAAACAACATAAACAATAAAGCAACAATAAACAACATTGAAACAAGTCAACGATAAACAACATTGTTAAAACAACAATAAACAAGTTCGAAACAATGATAAAAATATAATAATTGTTGAAACAACATTCAAAAACTCATTAATAATTCATGAGGAAAACACAAAGGATATTCATGACCGTGACGTGTCTCTATATGTGATAGAGACACGCTCGCTATTTTCGATGAAGTTTTTCTTCGATTTTGCGGCTCAGACAACTTCAATTTTCAAAATTGATTTCTATATGAGCTTATTATATGGATAGTTTTTGAAGCCATTTAAAACATTCGCAGTACGTGTTTTATCAGATCTAAAACACTCGGCTATCGCCTCGTGTTTTAAATCTGATAAAACACTGCTGGATAGTTTTTGAAGCCATTTAAAACATTCGCAGTACGTGTTTTATCCGATCTAAAATACTCGGCTATCGCCTCGTGTTTTAAATCTGATAAAACAATGCTGCTCATGTTTTAAATCGTACATAAACAATAACAATAAAACAAGTACTAGTTTCAAATACCGATATTCAAAAAATATTCTGATGTTGCAGGGTTAGTTAATTTCCTATTCAGGTCCTCTTGCAGAAAATGGACTTTGTCCTCACATTTTACTGTACTTTACAAATACTGGTTTAAAACTTGGTTTCAACAGCTTCAGAGGGACCAGTCATTTTAAATGCTGTAAAAGCTAAATCCTTAATAGACAAAAAGGCCTGTTTTGTAGGAGACATTTCCTGTCTTCTTAAGTCTCTGAGTTCAGGATTGTTGATTAATGTTATTAGCACGAACCAGCGGTTCCTCGCTTTTTTATTACAATGTATATCTTGTACACTATCTGTGTCATACCTATCGCTTTTGTTGAGTGCAACAGCATCAAGAATTAATTGGCTAAACGTGACGAGAACGGGATTGGTATGGGTGTGTTCCAAATACAAATATCCAAGATATGTTTTGTAACCTAACGAAAAAGAAAGCAAACAATACATGAATAATTCATAAGATAAAAGCAAAGGAAATCAGTAACAAGACGGAGATTGGATATATGATAACACTTGCAGCATTTTTGTTTTAAAATTGTGAACAATAAGACGTCTTAGGACATTAGTGTTGCTCTTTTTTAAAGTTGTTTATCTCCAAGTGAGGAAAATAAATGTCTAACAAGTGTAAACATGAAGCGAAGAAAACAAGCTAAAAGGTAAGGTAAACGGCAACATCTAAAGATGAAAGCAGCAAAAACAGAAAAAGAAAACGAACCACACAAAAGCTATATAAGAAATTCCTTATTAACCTCGCTTGCTTGGTCTGTACGGGAAAGTATTTGCATTTGGGTTTCTTTGCAAGAAGTTTCTTTGTACCAAAACTTCAGGTAAATACTTTCCCCTACAGACCTCACACTCAGTTAATAAAAGTTTATTATCCACGCCTAAAAATATTTTCCCATTGAGGTTATCGCTTACCTGGGTCAAATAGTTCCCAGTCTTTCGGCAGGGTGCTTTTCTGCAGTCGAGGTAGAAACAGTGCTCCAAATAGAACGGCGTAAAATATTCGAATGAGGCATGAAATAAGACCAACAAAGATGTTCAAAAAGAATAGGAAATAAGAAGCTATGTGGAAAAGACGCCTATACAAGAAAGCGAATGTAAGTAATAGAATAAAGCTTGTAAATCAGATACAGATCGGCTGCCAATGCATTATTATAAGTAATAGCATGGCATTGAGGTTGATTAGTGATTAAATTAACCTGAAAGCCGAGGGAGGTTTAGTAAAAGTCCCGAGGGCGAAGCCCGAGGGTCTTTTACTAAACCTCCCGAGGCTTGAGGGACATTTAATCAACCGAAATGCCATGCTATCACTTTGTAATATTATGGTTACCGAGAAGAACGAGAGTTATGAAACAAGAACGCGTTTGGCGGAGTCAACAACTTCAAAGTGATTAAATTATTGAGTTGTGATTAATACTATTGGGAATTCGATAAGTGTTCACTTCATGTATTTGTTAGTTATATGCATAAGCAAACTTTGGCGTAAACATTAGGTATGATTAGTTACTAATCGTACCTAATGCATAAAGATTAGGTATGATTAGTTACTAATCGTACTTTATCTTTATGCATCGGGTTCTTTAGAGATTAAATGTCCTTGTGGAAACAATGAAAACCGAGGTGGCCATGATATTATCGTACTTATCAAATGGACGCATCTAAATAGGCATGTTTTCAAACTATTTTTCAAGTTGGAGTGATTTTAGCGAAGTATAAATATATTGAGGAAAACGTTGTAAATCAAGACGAATCTGTATGCGATTTACATATATATTGATTAAATATTAATTTCTTTTGAATTTTCTTCATGAATTATTAAAATTTGATAATGTATTGTTGGAATTCATAAAAAGTTAAACAGACTATTCAATGAATGAAAATTCATTTTATTTCTCACGAGCTTTTGATTGTCAGACTGCAATAATATTTACAACACAGATTTAACACAACGACATTTATGATTGCTTGTTGCGCGTACTTCATTTTTCGATGGAGCAGGTCAAAAATAGCGGCAAACATTTTTGGAAAAAAAGAAGTAAAATACTCGCCAAAAACGAAGCAAACAATCTACCAACTGGTCTGTGCTAACATTTTTAAATTTTTTGAGCTTATTATAGGGGCACTACTCCGTTTTGCGCCTGTCCATAGGATTGTTTACATATTGATTTGAGTTCTTAAAATGTTGATAATATTTTGATATTATTTTGATAAAAGTCTGGGACGAATCAGTTCAAAGACTTAGCACAGATTCTCTGATTTCCAGCAGCGTGAATATCAAGCAACACTACAGCAACTTTCTGATCTGTCTTCAGGTTGCTTTCTCTATCTCGGAAAAGTTTCAAATACATGTACATATCTGGTGGTATGACGAAGTGCTTGACGACGGTGTTATATGGTTGTATCTGCTAATTTGGCCATCTCAGTTCACGAACAAGATCAACATCATTGGCCGCGTAGAATGAAAACAAGCATATCGGATTTCCGGTGGAGTCCCCAACAACAAAATCACAGAACACGCGCAAAACGCACTGTAGTACCCCTTTAAATTGACTGTATGTGCTTTGAAATTGAACGTATATACTCTAGTTCTATTTGCATGTAAACTTTTACCTGTTGTTTAGAGCAAGTGTAGCTCCAAAATCGCGCAAGAAAATATACTTTGTCATCAGCATTTGTGCCAGGATTGTAAGCAGTGAAATAGCCAGACTTGGCCTAAAAGGGTGTAGACATAAAAATAGTTGTTCAGTTACGGAGAGAGGAAAACCGGAGAACCCAGCGAAAAACCCTCGAAGCACAGGAAAGATCAACTACAACTCTACTCACGTGTTCTAAGCAGGAGAACGAGGTTATTATTAATAATAATAATAATAATTATAATAATAATTTATTAAGAACCAAAATTGCGGCATACGCTGAATTACATTGGATAAACTAACTAATTACAAATGACTTACTGACGCTGGAATAAAGGACATTCTAAATCTATTAGTATGATAACGAGGTTCAATAAAAAGTCGCTTATGTCTTAAAGAGTATCTAGAGTTTACATTAAAAGCCGGCAATAAATTGTACAATTTGTGGCTAGGATCATTAACTATTGCTTTAAAAAGTTTCTTACAAACAACCTGACGACGAACAGACAGTGAGGATAGTTTACAAATTACTAGACCATCGCTGTACGGTAACCCAGGTCCCAAGATGATAGAAAGGGCCCGTTTTTGAATGCGTTCAAGGTCGTCACGAAGATAACCAGGAAGGGCATAATGAAACACGGGTGATGGTTATTCCCAGACAGTCACTGATCCAAGTACTAACTCCGTCCAACTGGGCTTAACTTTGTTCTGCAGCAGTGAGAGGCAGGGCCCTAACGGTAACAGCACACGCCACTGAAATTTCCCACATTTCTTGCAGTGTTTACTCTTGCAGACTCACGCACGCGCAGACGTTTGGCAGCGGCGGGACTGTAGTGGGCTATATGTAAGTGCCACGGCAGGTTGCAGGGTTCGAAATAACGTTCAGAAAATATGCCTAATTTTGTAGGCTGTTTTTTTGTTGGTCAAAATGTTTGCCGGCTGTTTCCCAAGCAGCAAAATTACGTTATGGGGATAGGCCCAAATATTTATATAATCATGATAGTTGTTATACACTAGTGCAGCAAAGAGCTGATGGGGTCGTGAAATTTATTTTATTATATAGATGCGAGTGTTTTATTAGAAAATATGCAGTGTCGTATTTTCCGTATCCTCACTAGTGAAGATATCGATGACGTCATTAAGAATTTTACCTCTTTTTGCGTTGAATCTATATAATAAAAAGAAAATTGCACGCTGGCTTGAAGATATGAATTTTATCTTCTCGTGGTAAAAACGATATTTTACTCATTCGCTACGCTCATTCGTAAAATATTGTTTTCACCACTCGAAGGTAAAAGCCCAACTAATCGCCGGCAAGGTCCTAAAACTGCCGGCTGCTATTTTGAACCCTGGGTTGTGACACTCGGGCGCGACAATCGTCAAATTTTGAAATCTGGAATTTCTGAAATGCCATTTTGTGCATTTTGGGGAAAGATTTTAAAGAATTTTTTTATCAATTTATATATCAAACACTGATTTTAAATGGTGGGTTCTGGCTCATTTACGTACTGTCATTGACCTACACGTACATCTGGCACTACTTCATGTGTGCATCTCATTTTCTCTTCTTTTATAAGGCCTATGGTTAGGCATACATGAAGTACTGTTATAACATAAGAAATATTTTCATACGGGATTTCAACTCGCACCACCGAACGTATATTGATATTATTCATTTATATTATATATTACAATCCGTCGTAGTCCAGGTAGGTATAACTTATTTATATATCAACACGTTAATTCTGCCTTGTGTATATTGTTAAAATATTGAAAAAAATTGACTGCAGTAAAATAATGCCACGGCAGTGCCGTGGCGCCCGCTACGGCCCTGCGCAGCGGTGTTTGCCACCAGTGTAAAGTTAGAATTTAGAGTTTATTAAAAAAGAAACACTTCGTATATAGTTAAATACAACTGAATTGCGTGCTCATTTACATGTACGTGCCTAAGAATATTGTATGCTACCAATTCATATGTTACAAAATGTTAATATTACAAAATGTTACTATATGCATATATATATATATATATATATATATATATATATATATATATATATATATATATAATTCATAAAAGTTATTACAAGAACTCTTTTATACACGCAGGGATAGAAGACCTTAAAAATCTATTTGTCTTTGCTATTGGAAGTTGAAAATCACGTCTACTATCATAGGTGGGATATTACTTTCAGGCAGCAAGCTTGAAAGTTTATGAGTTGAATCATTGGACATTCGGCGAAACAACTTTTCACTTATTTTATATTGTGACGAAAGAGTCGGCTCGAAACGTCAGTATTTTGTTTCTAAGAAGCCCAACAGTTTGCCCCCTGTTTGGTTTGCTATATTCAAAACACTGCCGACATAGCAATGTCGTTCTTTGCGGGCATTGTGGTGTATTTTGCGGGCTAAAATGGAGAATTCAGCGGGCTAAAATATATTTTTTTAACCTGCTGATCTGAGCCTATTAGTTTTAACAGTTCTAAATCACTATTGGTTTGTTGTTACTTACTTTTGTTGGTAATTACTTTTCTTGTCAATACATACTTTGGAGCAAAGATTGGACTGATGACAAATGTTGCGTTTTTCTGCGAAGTTTTACATGTAAGTTAGGAGTTATGTAAATAGGTAATGAATTAAACGCCGGCGCGAAGGCGGTACTGTTTACTTACTGTACTGTCTTTGATTTCCTTCTAAATGCCCATTAAAATTATTACTTGGGCTATCTGTGGTAGACCGAGTCTAGGTTTCGGCTCCGTTTTTTTGTCTGTTTCGAAATGGCAATCATTACGTCATCCCATGCATCAGGCCTTGTGCGGCTGATGATGCGTGCTAAATGCTAATCTTCATGCTTTCTTTCTTCGCTTTCCTGAATCCTGCTGATGCTGCTTTGAAGTCAAGTGTTCTTTCTTTGACGTGTTCAGTGTGTTCAGTTAATGTCGCATTGTCGCTGCATGGCAGGTATCTTGATCTTATATACGCATATACAAACGCTGATTAAACATGATCATGCTGTGCTGTTATTTAACACCCGAAGGAACTCGACATATGAACGCTGTGTGGAAATAGGTTAACTACAGGCAATCGTGTTTTGTGTATTGCGAATTGTGTTTTCTATCGGAGAATTAGATGGTGTTTTCTGTGACCAATGATGTTAAGACTTTTATAGATGTGATTGCAGCTGCGAGTTTGCAGTAGCCCGAGTGAACGCCTGACCAGGCGTCTTGTTATAATAGTAATTATACAGTTGATGTTCTCGGTCATAAATATGTTTTTGGCCCTTCTCAGAGCTAATTTTAACCCTCCCGTGCGTGCTTGGGCTAAAATGAGTCCGGCCATAAAAACAAATTTATGCTCGCGAAGATCATACATATATATATATCATCATCATCATCATGCTGTCGGTCGCAAATGCGACAAAGACTGTTTCCATTAGTTGATCGCCGCTCTCCATTCTGCTCTCTGCTGTGAGAGTAATGTCCACGAGTCGGTCTTGATGTCTCTCAGCTTCAGGTTTCTCTTGATGATATATTATATATATATATATATATATAGTTCAATCTACAGACACGTGTTTCGCTGTACTACAGCTCATCAGTATAGCTTGGAACAATCTGAATGAATTTCATCAATTAGTTATACACATGCGATCGTCGGTGACAACCGCATGTGGGACAGCATTGGGAAGTACATTCAGATAGCGTGAAGTGCGCATGGGCCCAGAGTGCTCAAACTTCCACAAGGGTAGTGAGCGTTGCATTATATATATATATATATATATATATATATATATATATATATATATATATATATATATATAGTGTACTCACCACACGGACCCGAGAATAGAGAGGATTATAGAATCTTCAGCACCGCCCCAGGTCAGAGGCCAGATCAGTCCAAGTGCCACGGCAGATAGGACGAGAAAGATAGCAAGATGTGAAATTATAAAACCTGAAAACAGATATGACCTTGGTTAATGAAAACTCGCTTCTATCGGATTTAATCAATCCAGAATATTTTTTTCTTTTATTTAACACTTCGGAAGACGCCGTTTTTGTTTAGAACTTAATTCTCGCTTTTCAGGGATTTGGAAATGTAAGAATTTTAACTATCCAACACTTACCCCAAACGACATAGCCCACCTGATACCCGGCAAATTTGAAACTTGCAACCTAAAAAAAAAGCCAGTCGACCATAAAAATCAAAATAATGTCCCAAGAAAGTGGTGTATAAACAACAACAGTCCAAAAGCGTAATCTTGCATTATAATGGACGAGAAAGACTATAATTAACGAATGTCACACACGTCATTCTTTCGTTATTTCTTACGTCACTTTCCACGTCACATCTTACATAACTTCTTACGTCACTTTTTACCACGACACATCTCACACGTCACATCTTACGTCACTTCTCACCACGCCACATCTTACGTCACTTCTCACACGTCACATCTTACGTCACTTCTAAATACGCCACATCTTACGTCATTTCTCATCACGACACATCTTACGTCACTTCTTACCCACGTCATAATCTTACGTCACTTCTTCGTCACTTCTTACGCCCCTTCTCATGTCACAATCTTACGTTACTTCTTACCAACGTCACATTTTACGTTACGTCACTTCTCACGTGGCACCTTACGTCACTTTTCACCACGTCACATCTTACATAACTTTTTACGTCACTTTCTCCACGTCACATCTTACGTAACTTCTTCGTCACTTCTCATGTCACAATCTTAGGTCACTTCTCACGTTACTTTTTACGTCACCTCTTACGTCACATCCACGACGTCACATCTTACTTTACATCCACGTATCACGTCACATCTTGCGTCACGTGTACTGAGTACTGACGATTTTGATGGCATGAACTTACCATAATACTAGTAGGGTTTTGTTTATCAATATTGACTGGTAGAAAACTTTTGTCGCCTCGTTGTAAGCGGAAGACATGACCTCTGATTGATATTACAAAAAATACAGAAATTCGTAAGTTGTACTCAATTAATTTATCATTTGCGTTTATGATGATGGTGGTGATGATGATGGTAATAATGATGGTGATAATGATGATAATGATGATGGTGATAATGATGGTGATGATGATGATAGTGATAATGATGATGATGACGGTGATAATGATGACGATGATAATGGTGGTGACGATGATAATGGTGATGTCGATAACGATGATGATGATGACGTTGATGATGATGATGATGATGATGATGATGATGATGATGATGATGATGATGATGATGAGAATGGTGGTGATGATGATGGTGATGAGGTGATTCACTTACATAAGACATTATCATTTACCTGTACCACGATAGCATATTTCCCATCATTATCAAATCTTTAACGAATGCCACAACAATAGCCACCATCCAGCAAACTAAAATACAAGTTAACAGCACGACTATCTTCAGAAATTTTGGGATGCATCATTGTCAACCTCAAACAGTTTCACCGCCATTTTATGAGATTTCCGCGCCCCATTATGTCCGAAATATTGGCTAGTTACACTGATATATATACTAACTGGATAGGCGGGAACAATCTACCGGTTGACCCCACCAGCGACCATGTTGGTTTACCCAAAAGAACGAAAACAACATGAACTAAATAAAATTAATTTGCTTCGATCGAAGACTGCAATATTCCACCAGGTTGGTCCAGATAGCTAGCTAGCTCGCGTTTTTTAAAGTTGGTTTTGCAACGATTACGCAATTTCTGGTGCTTAAAATCCTGGCTGAATTCAAGATTTCGGCCATTTCACCCCCCAACTTCTGACCCTGGCGTCCATCTTGTATGAAGACAATAATTATATTTATAATATGCATGACAAAATTACTGCATTTTGATTGGTTGAGAGGATCTTTTGGGTGTACCAACATGGCTGCTGGTGGGCGCAAGGCGATTTGTTCTAGACCGCCCCACCTTACTTGGTTGAACGCCAGACGGTTTTACTAGTCAATGGGACACCTCTAAGTAAGGTGGGAGTGAAAGGGTTAAAGTGCCTATGAAACAAAGTTTCACTTCAGTTTTTTAAGGGTGTTCAGACACATTTATTTTTACCCATTGCTAGGGAAAACTTGATTTGACCACAGAGCTTCTAAAGCTTTACAAATTTGATCCCCATGCTAGAAATGCTGGATATTCTGCACGTAGTATATATGGATGAAGTTCTTTCGTTTGATGACGTCACACATTGATGTCATTGTGACGTCATTGAGATACGAAAAAAGCTATATATAATTTCCACCAACTTAAAAGTTTTGCTAACTAAAGAAGTTTCACTAGAACCAGAATTGTTATATGCAAAAAAAGGCGCATGCGCGTTTCTCAATTGAGCAAATCTTAATGACTTTATGGCCGTTTTAATGAAATTTTAATTGATATTTTTCACAAAAAATAGAATATCTTTGTCATTTTTGGTTTATTCATAAAATCCATGCGTACGTTTTGGGAGACATGTTTTCCCTAGGTGTAAATGAAAGAAAAGTAACGATTCGGTAAATACTCGCGGAAATTTTAGGAATCTTGTGAGCTCATGTTTTTGTGACTCAATGCCAACTCAACTTAGCCTGAAAAATCAGGCGCGAGCTCTCCTCCTGCCTCCTGCCTGATCGGAGCTTGCCAGCTAAATTGCGAGTTCAGCCGTGGTTCCAAGCCAAGAATGCTCGAAAAGTCGTCTTGTTCTACATACGAAGTTAAAAGTTGATGTCCACTGTCTTCGGAATGTTTGACTTATGGTGCATCAGCTCTGCCAATTTCTAAATTCCGGCATTCAATCCAAATATCTCGAGTGTATTTTTGCCAGGTTTTTGCCAGGACATTCTACAGCAAAGGATTAGTTTTCTTTTGTTTTGGTACTTTTTCTCACAAACTTGCTCCGCTTTTTCGTTTTTTTGTTGTTATTATTTTATACCTTTTTGCAGTGTATAAGCATAGTGTATAAGTACAAAAAATATGTTTTGTGAAAAGATTTCTCCAATCGGTAGGAATGTCCTTAACAACCGGTTGCCTAGCAACGAAATACGTCCAAACACCCTTAAAGTGCCTATGAAACGAAATTTCACTTCAATTTTTGAAGATTGTATTTTGAAGAACACCCAAGATAATGAAAAATGGCTTTTACATGCTTTCAAATCTTATTCCCATTCTTGAGTTATTGGCTATGCAATTTGAGCAATGGCGTCACACGTATGTGGGAGAAAGCGGAAAATCAGTTATATTTTTGGATTGGTTTAACTAGACAAAACCGCACATTGCAGATGTAATCAGAGCATACCCCATGGCAAATTTCCAACGTTTGAATTAGTTTAGTCAAACCAATCCAAAAATATGATGATTTTCCGTTTTCTCCCACATACATCGATCGTCTGACGTCATTGCTCAAATTGCATAGCCAATAACTCAAGAATGGGATAAGATTTGAAAGGTATGTAAAAGCCACTTTTCATTATCTCAGGTGTTCTTCTAAATACAATCTTAAAGTGTCTATGAAGTGAAAAATTCGTTGGCATTTTTGTTGTTTTATTGTAAAGAGGAGCATGACAGTAGCACTCACTGAAAATTTCAAGAGAATCTGATGCGTAGTTTTCGCGCTATCAACTCTCAGAATTTGCCGTGGATAGTTTGTTTTGGGGAGATTTGGGCTTCTTGGTAACAATGCCTTATGACGTACGCAGATGGATCATTAATAGTGAAATCTATTGTTCTTATGCATAGTTGTCCATTTGCGTACGTCATGAGCATTGTTACCGAAAGCCCAATTTTTCTCCAAGAACGAACTAGCCATGGCAAACTTTGAGAGTTAATAGCGCGAAAACTACGCATCAGATTCTCTTGAAATTTTCAGTGAGTGCTCCTGCCATGCTCCTCTGTACAATAAAACAACAAAATGCCAACAAATTTTTCATTTCATAGACACTTTAAAAAACTGAAGTGAAATTTCGTTTCCTAGGCACTTTAACGCCTAACGACATTTCGTACAGCAACTGACTGAGAAAACTTTATAACTTCAAATCTTAAAAATACTTACTAGTACACACTCGTCCTGCTTCTTTGATTCTTGAATAGTTAGTAGGAGTGTTAGGCGAATCTGCGCGGCGAATATCGTCAACAGCATCTTGAAAGATATCATTCAAATTGCGACCAAGAACAGCGTAATTAATAATTACCTAGAAAAACAAAAAGGTATTGCTATAAATAGAGGACGTCTCACATGTGCTGCTAGCGTCCTGCCTTGTCACCGCTAAGGACCGTAGTGAAAGTGGCTCGATACAGTTTTTAAAAAGCTTAGTTATATGACTGTACTGTACTGTACTGTACTATACTGTACTGTAATGTACTGCAGTGTACTGTACTGCGCTGTGCTGTATGTACTGTACTGTACTGTACTGTACTGCACTGCACTGTACTGCACTGCACTGCACTGCATTGTACTGCACTGCACTGCACTGTACTGTACTGTACTGTACTGTACTGTACTGTACTGTACTGTACTGTACTGTACTGTACTGTACTGTACTGTACTGTACTGTACTGTACTGTACTGTACTGCACTGCACTGCACTGCATTGTACTGCACTGCACTGCACTGTACTGTACTGTACTGTACTGTACTGTACTGTACTGTACTGTATGTACTGTATGTACTGTACTGTACTGTACTGTACTATACTGTACTGTACGTAATGTTTACAACATGAGCGGCCGTGTTGTATCGAATATACAATCACGAGCCGAAGGCGAGTGATTATATATTCGATACAACACGGACGCGAATGTTGTAAACAGCTTAAAACACGCCGAGTCTTTGATGTTAATATGAGTAATATTTGTTCAGATTAATTCAGAAAAAGCTCAATTTCAATGTTTTAGAGCGGAGATAGTGACCTGATATACAACCACTAGTGGTTGTATATGTGATACAACCACGTGTGGTTTGTATCAGATATACAACCTCCTTCACGGTCATGATTTCTTTTGTGTTTTCTTCATGAATTATTAATGAGTGTTTTAATGTATTGTACTGTACTGTACTGTACTGTACTGTACTGTACTGTACTGCACTGCACTGCACTGCACTGCACTGCACTGCACTGCACTGCACTGCACTGCACTGTACTGTACTGTACTGTACTGTACTGTACTGTACTGTACTGTACTGTACTGTACTGTACTGTACTGTACTGTACTGTACTGTACTGTGCTGCATTGCAGTGTACTGTTTAGGAATAAAGCACAGACTTAATAAACTTTACCAAGAACAAGCAGATGCCCGCAGTTAGGTAGATACAAATCATTCGCGTTGAATACTTGAAATCTGTTACAAAAAATATAAATGAAGTTAGTATAAGTGTGGTTACATATTTGATAGTATTAAGTATATAGAGAGGATATTATACGGCGGCGCGAAGATATGAATTTATCTGCGAATGAGTAAAATATTGTTTTTGCCACGAGAAGATAAAATTCATATCTTCAAGTCACCGTGTAATGTTCTTTTTATTTATATATAGATTCAATGCAAAAAGCGGTAAAATTCTAAATGACGTCATCGATATCTTCACTAGTGAGGATATGGAAAATACGGCACTGTATATTTCCTAGTAAAACATTCGCATCTATATAATAAGTTACTGTATGTGCCCAGTCAGATGCAGGTTTGTAATTCTTAATAGGTTGATAGGATAGTAGTAGCAGAATGGGGGCGGGAAGAAAATGATTTTTGTATGACTGAATAGGCGAGTTTCAGGGTGTTGCGCGCGCATCATTTTTCAAAAAATCTGGCCAACTCCACTCAAATAAACTGTTTTAAAAAATCAACAAAGTATAGATACAGTTTCTGGATGTTTAACACTGTTATTCTTCTGTTGTTGGCTTGCTAGTAAGTCTGTTTGCCATTGCTTACTTTATGGGGAGCCCGCCAAGGGCCCGCCAATTCCTTTGCAAAATGATGCGTGCGCAATAGGGGAGGCCTAGGGATGTTGGCGGAACAGTGGTTGGCACACGTGGGTTTCACCTCTGCGACGCGTGTTCGATTCCTGCTCGGAACAGTTATCAGATTAAAATTCTACCTTGGCCGTGTGCGAGAAGAGTTCTTTTTCCGGCTTGACTTTACCAAACAAAACAAAACAAAACAAAACAAAACAAAACAAAACAAAACAAAACAAAACAAAACAAAACAAAACAAAACAAAACAAAACTAAAAAAAACTAAACTAACCTTACTTATACTGGATTAAAGAAATACCAAATGGTTTTCCGTGTTTGGATACTCGGATCCAAACACGCGGGAAATTGCGAGACTGGAGAAAAGGGTAACTTTTCGAAAGTCGAGCAATTTCCCAAGTGTTTGGATAAGAGTCTCCAAACACAGAAAAAACTATTTGGTCTTTCTTTTATAAAATAATCACAAGTGAATATGATGTACTGTAAGACATTTTCAAAAAATCGTTTTGGCGGGAATTTTCCGTGTTCGGATACTCTGATCCAAACACGGCAATTGACCAATCAGGGCTCGCGTAGTATACATGTTATTTTATAAAACTCTATCAGTTATATCTAAACTTTTATCTTCAGAGGTCCAGTAAGGGCCCACCCTCATTGGTCCAGTGTTACTACAGGAGGAAACCGGAGTACCCGGAGGAAACCTGTGGTGTTTGGTAGAGTCAAACTGGAAGCACTCTTCTCACATGCGGCCAGGGTGGAAAATTTTTTTTAATCAGGTAACTGCACCGTGCAGGAATCGAACCCAGGTCGCAGAGGTGAAAGGCACGTGCACTAACCACTGTGCCACCAACACCCCCACAGGTTTCAAGTAAAGCAAAGAGAAGGCGCTAAACTGCCGAGAATGTTAGTAACCTAATAATATACATGACAAAATTACTGCATCCTGATTGGTCGAGAGGAGTGCAATTTCAATGTAATACAGTGCAGAAAAGGTGTAATACAGTGCAGAAAAATGAAATACAGTGCAAATTTCAATGGTATTAAGCATTCTGATTGGCTAATAAACAACCGGAAACTACCGGAAAGCCAATGAAATGCCTATGCGGATTTTGAAGGATGGTTTTTCCTTCACGAGAAAATCCAATATGGCGACCAAAACATGAACTTGTCGAAGAACATTTCGATGAAATACAGAATGAATTTTGCTTTAATATTGTCATAAAAGTTCCTACAAGAAGACTAGAAGAGGTTATATGCTATGAGTAAAACGTTTGACGTATTTACTGAACAAAATGAAGCAGTTTTCAACCATTAAAGCTTCGAGAAGTGGAGCAATGAGTGGTATGTAACTTCGTAGCTGGAAGAACATTTTGTCTAACATTTTCATGTATATTATTAATAAGTAATAGCATGGTTTCGAGTGCAATTTTGAAAAAAACACGCACTCGTGAGTTTTTCAAAGATCTCAAATAGCACTCGTCCTTCGGACTCGTGCAATTTTGACAGTCTTTGAAAACCTCACTCGTGCATGTTTTTTTTCCAAATTGCACTCGAAACCATGCTATTACCTATACAAATACTGACGTTTCGAGCGGAGCCCCTTAGCGGAGTAAAATGTGATGAAGGGTCTGCTATAGTATTTCGTTACAGCATTCTATCTTTTGACACCACAGGTTTCCTCCTGCAGTAACACTGATCCATTGAGGGATGGCCCTTACTGGAGCTCTAGGGCCCACAGCTTAGATATAATTGATAGTGTGCTGCCTCTCACCAAAAAAGTTAAGCCCGGTTAGACGGGGTTAGTACTTGGATGGGTGACTGCTTCGGAATGACCCCGTTGTCGGGCTTGGACTCATGTGAGTAGAGTTGTAGTTGATCTCTCCTATGCTTCGAGGGTTTTTCGCCGGTTCTCCGGTTTTCCTCCCTCCATAAAATCATATAATCGACACCTAACATCATAGCTGTGATCCGTGGTCTGAACTGTGTCGTTGGCGGCTGCTTCGAGCGCCTTTGATATGCCTCGACACGGCCACGTTGATCTGCGTCCTTCGCAATTCAGCGATGATTAGCCACCCAGTCCCTTATCCTTTATCCAGTATAAATAAAGTTAACTTCTAGTTTAGTTTAGTGAGGATTTCCTCCACCACACTCTCCCGCGAACACGCACTTATATACACGTACTGCAAGCGCACTCGCACACCTCCCACCCTCATACCTCACACTTCCCACCCCCACTACCCAACCTCACACCCTCACCCTCACACCTCCCACCATCACACCGCCTACCCCCACTACCCAACCTCACCTCCCACCCTTACACCTCTCACCCCCCAACAGACACACGCCAACAAGCACGTACACTCAGTTGTTGTTTTTTTTACCTGATTTCCATTTGTAAACGTTGGAAGTAACTTTATGTTTAAAACCATCAACGATTACTACCCCCTGTGCGCTAAAAACATAAAAACTCAGAAGTTAGCCGATTGAACACAATTATAAATTGCTAGAAAAGCGCGCATTATGATGAGTATTTCGATTGGTAAGCAAACTGTGATGTTGGGCTTCTTGGTGGAACCTCCATCGCGGCCGTGTAAACACACTGGCAAGTTTAACGGGAAATTCAGTTAGAAACGTATTTGAAACTAGTCTTAAAATTATAAATTTCTGCGTTTGCAGCTCTTTTCATATCGTAATCTCCTTCTTGAGATATCAAGATTTGTCTGACATGTAAATTGTCATACTTGTGGCATCACATTGCATATTGAACAACCTGTGTATTAAAAGGATAAAGGATTGGGGGCTAATCATCCTTACTCGCAGTCAGCGGCTGAATTATGAAGGACGCAGATCAACGTGGCCGTGTCGAGGCATATCAAAGGTGCTCCAGGCTGCCGCCGTACGACACAGTTCAGACCACGGATCACAGCTAAGATGTTAGGTGTTGATTTTATGGAGGGAGGAAAACCAGAGAACCCAGCGAAAAACCCTCGAAGCACAGGAGAGATCAACTACAACTCTACTCACATGAGTTCCAAGCTCGACAACGGAGTCATTGCCAAGCGGTCATCCATCCAAGTACTAATCCCGTCCAACCGGTCTTAACATTTGGCGAGAGGCTAACAGCACACGCCACCTTTGCACGTTTAAAGTGGTCTTGCAGTAGACAAGTACACTTGTTCACTGATTTCAAGACATTTCTTAAATAGTTGCAAATATACACCAGATTTTTCAAGAACCCATTAGGCAATGTGACAATTTACGTATCAAATTTCAATATCTCAAAAACCAAAGGAGATTTGATTCATTTGAAAGAGTTGTAAACGCAAAATGTTATTTCTCAAATCAAGTACGACAAATTTTCTTTGCCAGCAAAAAGCTAAGACGCCAGTGTGCCAACAAACACATTTTCCAAAACAAAAAGATTGCCTAAAATTTTTCATATACACGAGCAAAAAGAAAAAACATGTCAGAAGATTTTCTCGTGTGGATAAGACTTCAATCTACCCACACCAATAAAGAAATTACGATATTTTGCAACAACCGAGTTTGTTAGATAGTTTTACCTTTTTGGGATTGGTTTTAAGAGTTCCTTAACGTGTTGGTATTTGTAATTTTCTTTCCATTCGTGTTTGGTCTAGAAAACGGTGAAAATTGGAAAAATTTTTATTATGGTGGAATAAATAAAGAAGAGTTGCCCGACCACTGACAATTAAGGTAGGCATTTATGTAAATTGTATCTAAATTTTAACAATTACTTATTCAGTGATTCTTGGTCAGTAACAGTAACACAGTAACAGTAGCAGCAACAAGAACAAGAACGACCATCACCACCACCACCACCACCACCACCAACAACAACAACCATCACCACCACCACAACCACCACAACCACCACCACCACCACCACCACCACCACCACCAACAACAACAACCACAACCACCACCACCACCACCACCACCAACAACAACAACAACAACCATCACCACCACCAACAACACCAACACCACCACCACCACCACCACCACCACAACAACAACAACAACAACAACAACAACAACAACAACAACAACAACAACAACAACAACAACAACAACAACAACAACAACAACAAGGACAAGGACAACAGTCAACAACAACAAGAAGGTTTTGACAGCGCACGCCCTGCCTAACACATAAACCAATCGACACTTAGGTTCCATGAAAGTAATGGCAACAAAAGAGATAAGTGAGAGTAAGAGTGAATAATAGAGGATAAAAAAGGATAAGAGGGGACAAGACAGGATAAGAGAAGACAAGCGAGGAAAAGCGAGGACAAGGGAAGATAACATGGGATACGAAAGGATGAGAGAAGACGAGAGAGAATAAGAGGGGAAAAGATAGGATAAGAGAGGATAAGCAAGGAAAAGAGAGGATAAGCAAGGAAAAGAGAGTGGGTAAGAGAGGATAAGAGAGGATAAGAGAGGACAAGACAGTATATGAAATGACAAGAGAGGATAAAAAAGGACAGGATAGCGTAAGAGAGGATAAACGAGGAAAAGAGAGCACAAGAGTGGAGAAGATAGGGTAAGAGAGGATAAGCGAGGACGAGGGAGGATAAAAGACGACAAGAGGGGATAAGAGGAGAATCCGTCTTGTTCCCATGGCTACCTAAGGATTAAATACTTACGATTACTATCCCACGTTTGTTGCTAATCAAGGATCGTACGAGCACCCAGATAAAGCAAAGCAACAGAAAACCATGGCACGCTATCTCTGGCACGTGCAAAAGAGCATTCTCAGTTATACTCCACTAAAATATTTGGAAATAACACACATTAATATTTCGTTTGCATAAACTTCAGTTTCATTATATTTAGGCACGATTTCCAGCCGTATATCTCGGGCACCGGTACCTCCCCCGAACAGTGATGGATCCAGCTTGATCTGGTAGGGGGGTGCTGAGCGAGCGAAGTGAGATCAGGCGTGGGGCGCAACCGAGGCAGGGTGGAGCGCTGCTGAGGGAGCTATGGCAGGGGTCTGGGGACACAGCCCCCGGCAGGGTCCAGGGGCCGAGCTGGTGGTGGGGCTGGGGGGTAGCGGGGCGAAGCCCACTAGAATTTTTTTATACCTATTAATACCTATGAATCATATGATAGCTAATATATGAATCATATATCTATGAATCATATGATAGCAGATAGCTATGATACGTAATATCCGGACATTGAATGAATGCGTCCTTTATTGTACTTAGATTTGACAAGGCAATTGGCACCCCCCTGCACCCCCCCTTTGCCAAGGCCAGGGGGTTGTGCACTCCCCTGCACCCCGCTATAAATCCATCACTGCCAGTGTTGCCAACCTTGGGATTTTATCCCAAGATCTTGGGATTTTTTGAAGGAGTTGGGATTTTTTTGGGATTTTTTTCTCAGGGATTCAACCTTCTCAGGGATTTTTCTTGGAATTTTTCCAGAGCAAACAGTTTCGGTTTTAAGAAGCTGATTTCAATGTTAATTGTAATTTTTTTAATTTACTTGATCATTAGATCATACTCAGTAATCATACTCCACTAGCAGGGTTGCCAGATTGCTGAATAAATAAGCCAAACATTGTTATAAGCGGCCCTTTGATTTCTTTGTTTCCAACAAAGAAAACAAAAGGTTATTATAATAATATTTGGCTTATTTATTCAGCAATCTACCAACCCTGTCCACTAGCCTTAGCCAGCCCCTGCGAACAGGTGGGAAAATTGTCGTAACTGACCAAAAATCGCGGGCGCATTTGCTCTGTTTCTTTATTTTTGTTCGAAATGAGGTTCGTTCAGGTTTGAATGTTTTGTTAACTGAAATATTTGGTACGCTGAAGAAGAGAAACCTCGGCGATTTAAAACTGGTTGTGATGACTTTCATGTGAGCTATATATTCCTATGATCGGAGTTATGGAAACCTTGGATTATTCGAGGAGAATATGCAACAAACAGGGTTTTTCGTTTCGATGTCCATTTTGTTTGTGTCGACAAACTGTTTAAACAGCAAAATACTACTAAAAGGTGAGTTGAAGTATCTAGATCATATGTTTATCTTTAAAAATACTGTGTGAATTGTTAATATTGAAGCCCACTTGACGGTGTAAATTTATCGCCTAGTTGCTTAATATCCTAAACACAGTTAAAATCAGTGCTTTTGGACGAGCCATAGTTAAAAATTTAGCCCTTTGCCACCCAAATTTTATTCTCTTAAACTATCCATAGTTCTTTGCTCCATCCACTGAAATAAATGACAACGTCCGGAAAAATCGAAAACGAACTGAATCTTGTGCCCTTTCGCCTGTCCATAGGAAATTGCGATAACAGTCGGCTTAGGAAATGTGCTTGAATTACCGTATATTGTTTGTTAATCGTCTAAATGAAACTTTACAACTGCTTACAGGTTCTTGCAGTATGACTAAAACCAGTCTGTTTAAGAATCAACTGCATTTCCGAAGCCTACGCGAACTATAAATTTTGCTCATTTTCGGTACACAATTTTGACAGCTATAAAAAGCGACGAAAGCCAATAAATTAAAATTTTCGCCTATGCCACCAATTTTCTTGTCTTTCAAAGTATGCTTTTCATCCTAATTGTTAACATTGTACCAGTTTCTGAGCTTCAAAAAATCGTAAACACTTGAATTTCACGCTTTGAATTTGAGTCACTTGAAGCCGCCATTTTGGATTTGGAATATTGAACAGAATAACTGCTACCAAAAATAATATTGCATTTGTTATCATGCAAATCTTTGTGTTCTTTTTCTCTTTTTAGATACTATATTAGCTATATTTATGGCTAAAGAAAAAGTTAAAAGAGTGAAGTGCTTAATATGCTGTATATATTTATATACATGCTTATTTTGAAATTGCTAGATTTAAATAAGTGTGTTCAAGCAAAGGTTGACCAACAACGTTGAGTGAAGATACTGAAAGGATTCAAGTTTATTTAATTTACATATATTCTGCTACATGTACCTATGTTTAAATGTTTATATATAGTCTTATTGCTCATTAATGTTAAAAAAAGTTGGAATGTTACTCATGTGTTGTAATAGACTCTGTTGTAATTTAAATTGGCAGTGATATGAAGATGTGACAATAACTCCTTATTTTTGCTTATTTTCTACTGAACCTTTGACATAACCACCAAAAAGGCCAGACACAAGCTAGTTATAAATTGTATTATTGAGTTTATAAAACACGAGCAACTGCCAGCTCATACTTCCCTGAGCTTTAATATTATGTGTATTATAACCAAAAACTATTTATTATGTTTTTTTCTCTTTTTTATTGTATGGTAGAACATAGTATGTTTCTTATTCAGTATTTCGTTTTTAATAAAATATCTAAAAAGAAGTAGAATTACCAAAAAACTCTTCGGATTATTTACAGCTTAAAAGCCGCCATATTGCCGTCCCAGTCCCCCGCAAGCTTGTTTATATCACGGTTTTTGCGCATGCTCAGACAGTTTTCCCACCTGTTGCCCCTGCGTTCTTTATGTATGCGTTTGATTTAGACAAGATGAAGTACTCTTCAAATGAAGTATCACTGATACAGTGGGCTCAGATTGCTATATTTGTGAAACATGATGTCGATGCCAACGAAAAAAATTTGGAACATGCATACTCAAACGGCGATAGAGACCTGGGAAATAGTCAGTAAATGAAGCTGTGAACCTTGGGATTTTTTGGTAAAAAATAGGGAATCTTGGGATATTTTCAGACCTTTACTGGGATTTTTACAAAACTTGACTTGGCAACACTGCCCCCGAAATCACGGCTGGGCTCGTGAGCTTGTCCATTGTCGATGTGCACCACTCACAAACGTGCATGCACATTTTCAGCAGGCATATATAAGATATATTATTGGAATGATTAGGATTATTGCATGAATTACCCCGTTAGTTTAAAATGGCGATCAACAGAGTGCTGATGAGTGAGGCATGCGATCGCATTTTAGAAACGTTTACGATTGATTGTCTAAAAGATTTACATCAGCAAGCTCTAGAGAAACCGGTTAATGGCCAATATATTTTTGTCATTCAGCCTACAGGATTGGGGAAGTCACTTATATATCAGTCAGGTTCTATGGTTTTTGATATTGTGATGTTAATTTATGCAAAACGTCACAGACACGTTCTGTGGCTCACGCGTCCAGCCGTCTCTTTCGGGGGAGGTAAGTACCGGGGTCTAATCAAATTTATTTACCCTAACTTACCCCAATATCCGGTTTTGATCCACATTCTATCATTTGAAAAACATAAGCACAGAACCTTAAATCAGAGAATCGTGTAGGAACGTGGCTTAATTTTCGCTTCATAGGTACTTTAAATAAAGATATGAACAACAAGACGGCACTGCATATACCTCCGCCAGCGGCTTATTTGAATATAAAAATCAAACAACTCTTACCATACTGCTGAATAGATGGTTCCTAAAACTGCTCCTAATAGACGCTGATGCGTTGAAAGACACGAAAAGAATGGATAGTAACAAATTCCAACTACCAATGCTGCCCCGATTTTCAGAAGTGCTAGGGGAAAATATTATTTTGAATATGTAGATTTCCGTTTTCGCCTCAGAATATATAGGGTCGGAGCATGCGCATGTATATTACATACTACATCTATTGTTGTTGTTGGTTGTCGGTTGGTCGGTTGGTTGTTGCTTGTTGCTTGTTGATCGTCGCTTGTTGCTTGTTCATTGTTGATTCGGTCTGTAATCATCGCTGTATATTGCTTGTTGCTTGTTGCTTGTCGCTGGTTGATTGTTGGTTGTTGATTGTTGGTTGTCGCTGGTTGGTTGGTTGGTTGGTTGGTTGTCGGCTGTTGGTTGTCGCTTGTCGCTTGTCGCTTGTTGGTTGTCGCTTGTTGGTTGTCGCTTGTTGGTTGTTGGTTGTTGGTTGTTGGTTGTTGGTTGTTGGTTGTTGGTTGTTGGTTGTTGATTGTCGCTTGATGGTTGTCGCTTGTTGGTTATTGGTTGTTGTTGTTGATTGTTGGTTGGTTGTTGGTTGTTGGTTGTTGGTTGTTGGTTGTTGGTTGTTGGTTGTCGCTTGTAGCTTGTCGCTTGTTGGTTATTGGTTGTTGATTGTTGGTTGTTGATTGTTGCGTGATGGTTGTCGCTTGTTGGTTGTTGGTTGTTGGTTGTTGGTTGTTGATTGTCGCTTGATGGTTGTCGCTTGATGGTTGTCGCTTGATGGTTGTCGCTTGTTGGTTGTCGCTTGTTGGTTGTTGGTTGTTGGTTGTTGGTTGTTGGTTGTTGGTTGTTGGTTGTCGCTTGTTGGTTGTTGGTTGTTTGTTGTTGATTGTTGGTTGGTTGTTGGTTGTTGGTTGTTGGTTGTTGGTTGTTGATTGTTGATTGTCGCTTGATGGTTGTCGTTTGATGGTTGTCGCTTGTTGGTTGTTTGGTTGGTTGGTTGGTTGGTTGTTGGTTGTCGCTTGTTCGTTGGTTGTCGCTGGTTGGTTGGTTGGTTTGTCGGTTGTTTTGTTGGTTGGTTGGTTGGTTGGTTGGTTGGTTCGTTGGTTGGTTGTTGGCTGTTGGTTGTCGCTTGTCGGTTGTTGGTTGGTTGGTTGGTTGGTTTGTTGTCGGTTGTTGGTTGGTTGGTTGTCGGCTGTTGGTTGTCGCTTGTTGGTTGGTTGGTTGGTTGGTTGGTTGGTTGGTTGGTTGGTTGGTTGGTTGGTTGGTTGGTTGTCGGTTGTTGGTTGCCGCTTGTTGATCGTCGCTTGTTGGTTGTTCGTTGTTGATTCGGCCTGTAATCATCGTTGTTGTTGGTAGTATCCCAGTCTGACATGAACGTCTGACACTTTTGTTGCTCACCTGAAACCGCGTTGACATCCGGTTGTGTTTCTTCGTAGTCGTCACCAAAAATACCACTATAGTCATCGTTCAAAATGACCTTCACGATACGCGAAGCAGTTGCACCAAATGCAAATGCGTAACAAAATCTGTCTTCAAAACTGTCCAAAAGATTGACTGGACTATATAAACACGTAAGAGACTGCACTTAGCGTTAAAAACTTCTTACTCGGGCTACCTATGCTCAGCATATCCTCTCATCTACAATTGATGGTTATCGTTAATTGTGAAATGGCCTAGAATTAACAATAATCGTGAATTTTGAAGAATTAAATCCCAACCCCCCAACCCAACCCCGATCTCCACCTCTAAACCTGACCCTAACCACAAACGCCGGGAAGAAAAAAAAACCCGCAAAGGCAAATTTCAATTTTTTATTTTCAAACAAACCAAACAAACCAACCAACCAAACAAACAAACAAACAAACAAACAAACAAACAAACAAACAAACAAACAAACAAACAAACAAACAAACAAACAAACAAACAAACAAACAAACGAACGAACGAACAAAAAAAACAAATACTGGTGATTGCATGCATATGAGCGCGCCGCGCAGCGAATTTTGATCGTTGTCAACTCCTACTTGACATGGGGAACTCTTTGAAGATCAATGGACAAAGCTTTTCCACTCTCATATATCCTTCCGCGTTTGTTAAGTTTCATAATTATTATCTCACAATTTGCTGTCTGGGATTCCCACGTTAAAAGTTATTAGTGTTAAGTGAAATGTGGTTGGTTAACACAAAAATAAACAGTACCACACCTTTAGTTTACAACGGACAAAGAACTTGATTCAAACATTAAAAATAACCTTAACTTGACTGAACTCATACTTGACCCCGTGCGAACTCATAGTTGGCCCCATGTCAAGTAAGAGTGGACACAATAGGGCCTTTTATACGGGACGCAGCTTAAATAAGTCGCGAACAGCTCGTATAATTAAATGGTCATGTAATTTATTTATTTATTTTATTTTATTAGCTTCGCCATAGACTTGACTAAGGGGGTGATTACATGGACCGGGCTGGCCCGGTTAACCGGGCTAGCCCGCTTTATATATAAAACGCATGT
>OZ036000.1:8811258-8828758 GCA_964035015.1 Corallium rubrum
ATGGCGTGAACGGATAATCCAAAAGTCTCTCGTTTCCCGCCCGCTGGGTAAGGGGAACGTGGGCTCTGGGAACGAGATTGGGCAGAGCGCACTTTCTCCCGAAGCCTGCGTAGGTCGGAAAGGGGCTCTGACTCGCAGGGTAAGAGATGGAAGGCAATTGACACGAATCTTGAAGCAACAGGGGAACCAAGCCAATGCTATTTCAAGTGCAAAATTCAGACCTGTCCAAGTTTAGGCCGGCCTCAGGTAAACGCCCCCGAAGTTTCTGATAATGTCATGGATGACGAAAGCTCGCACCATTAAAGATTTTTAGAAGTAACTAGTAGCAACTTGACCTTATTCGATCTTTCTTATTTACATATAGACTAAAATTTAATACTTACGGCTGGTATGAATGAATTTTGCATCAAATTATTGGGGTTGATAGTTGTTCGGCATTTTGAAATGCTTCTATAAATTTTAAAATTAAAAAAAATCTGATGTTACTAATATCTAACAAACGCTTCTTATCTTCGCAATTATTGATGAATGAAAGAATTATTGATGTACTGTACTGTACTGTACTGTACTGTACTGTACTGTACTGTACTGTGCTGTGTACTGTACTGTGTACTGTATTGCGTACTGTGTACTGTACTGTGTACTGTACTGTGTACTGTACTGTACTGTACTGTACTGTACTGTACTGTACTGTGTACTGTACTGTACTGTACTGTACTGTACTGTGTACTGTACTGTGTACTGTACTGTGTACTGTGTACTGTGTACTGTGTACTGTGTACTGTGTACTGTGTACTGTGTACTGTGTACTGTGTACTGTGTACGGTGTACTGTGTACTGTGTACTGTGTACTGTGTACTGTGTACTGTGTACTGTGTACTGTGTACTGCACTCTGTATTGCACTCTGTACTGCACACTGTACTGTACTGTACTGTACTGTACTGTACTGTACTCTGTACTCTGTACTCTGTACTCTGTACTGTACTGTACTGTACTGTACTGTACTGTACTGTACTGTACTGTACTGTACTGTACTGTACTGTACTGTACTGTACTGTACTGTACTGTACTGTACTGTACTGTACTGTACTGTACTCTGTACTCTGTACTGTACTCTGTACTCTGTACTGTACTCTGTACTGTACTGTACTGTACTGTACTGTACTGTACTGTACTGTACTGTACTGTACTGTACTGTACTGTACTCTGTACTGTACTCTGTACTGTACTGTACTGTACTCTGTACTGTACTGTACTCTGTACTGTACTGTACTCTGTACTGTACTCTGTACTCTGTACTGTACTGTACTCTGTACTGTACTCTGTACTGTACTCTGTACTGTACTCTGTACTGTACTCTGTACTGTACTCTGTACTGTACTGTACTGTACTGTACTGTACTGTACTGTACTGTACTGTACTGTACTGTACTGTACTGTACTGTACTGTACTGTACTGTACTGTACTGTACTGTACTGTACTGTACTGTACTGTACTGTACTGTACTGTACTGTACTGTACTGTACTGTACTGTACTGTACTGTACTGTACTGTACTGTACTGTACTGTACTGTACTCTGTACTGTACTGTACTCTGTACTGTACTATACTCTGTACTGTACTCTGTACTGTACTCTGTACTGTACTCTGTACTGTACTCTGTACTGTACTCTGTACTGTACTCTGTACTGTACTCTGTACTGTACTCTGTACTGTACTCTGTACTGCGCTGCACTCCAGTGCACTGTCTGGTATGGTATGGTCTTGTATAAGCTACGAAAATTATTTTTTTCTAAAAAAATTATATGTTGATGTAACAAGAAAAGACAAACAGTTTCTTTCATTCGAGAATTATATTTTTTGCTTTCGTATTTTTGCAGTGGGTGATAATGTGCCGCTTTTGGCATTTGGATGCTTCCTTTGTTGACGTCATAAAAGAAATTCGTGTGATCTCACGCCCTTTAAAAGCCAAAGGTTAGATATCATTATGTAATAATGTCTTTGTCTTATGAGGTGTTTATATGGGCCAGCCCTCCTTGTCACGACCCTCTTGTCAGTCAAATCCGTTGTAAAATTTGTTTTGGTTTACGTAAAAGGAGAGGCAGCGGGCACTTTAAGATGCTAAGACGACGACGGCGGTTAAAATGCAAGATAAGTTTTACAATTTAAAGAAGTCACGGTTAACTAGTGACTATTATATTTAATATTTGAAGCTAGTTTAATGACTTCCAAAACGCTCCGGTACTACTAAAACGATTGTAGTGTCAGAGGTTAATCTTAAGCAACACTTAAGTCTCCTCTTTTGGCTGTTGACGTCGTCCTGAGGACGTGAAAATTCTCTAAGTGGCGTTGTATAAAGAACGAGGACGGTGTTGAGATTACTCTTGGGACTAAAAATTATTTACTTTCCTTGTTTTGCAAAAAGAATTATTTTGTTTAGAGGACGTCGTCGTTGAGGTCGTAGATCTTAAAGTCCCTTATTAAAGACCTGAAATCTCGCCTATACGAGGGCTGAACGTTTTCCATATAAACCACGCTCAAAAGTGTTGAAAAGAATTAATAGAGACATTTAGATTGACGTTTGTTACCGCTAACGTCTAACCCCTGCCCGACGTTTGAGGTTACACGCTTGCGGTTTCAGATACACGTTTTCAAAGGAAAAGGTCGGTTTTCACGTAAGTCATTTACCCCTGCAATTTTCTATTTGGAGTTTGCATTATCTCACGTATAAATGCTTTTGGTATACAATTTTTTAAGTATTTTTCTTTGATTTGCTATGAATTTTAAGAGCAAGCAGCGAAGATTTTTTCCTCCTTCGTCGTTTGAAGCTTGAACACTGCGCATAACATGAATTGAATCTGCCATGTTGGATTTTCGTGACAGATTCTTTATCGACGCACTAAATCATGCGTCTGATGCCCGTCTTTATACAAGACAAAATTTGAGACGCATTAAAAGACGCACTAAAAAACTTTATGCCCAAGTACGTCCAGACGCTCGTAGTATAAAAACGGTCAATAAAACGTTTTCTAAACACATTAAGAGAAGTCGATTGTTTTATAAATATGAGTATTTCATTCCACACTTGTGCTGCACTATATTTTATTGAAAATTTGCCATAATTGGTATTTTGCCTGGGCAGAAACAAATTCATATTTACTCTGGATCGAGTATTCGATCTTAATATAAGTCTGTTTAAGGCTTAGACAAACAAATATAAGATGTCGTTGTAGACTTGGGGCTTCCGCTTATGAGCACTGCGTAACGTTTTTCAGTCTGTTCCTCCAACATAAGCTAGTCACAAAAAACATCTTCTTGACTCTTCTCTTGAAAATTAAATTTAACAAGTTTAAAACAAGTTTAATGTAAATTAATTCATATATTCATATTCTGTACTATTAATTCATTGTATTTAGTCTGCTGTATACTAGCCTGGTACTTATTCTTACTCAAATGATTCACTTGACTCACATTACTCACATTTGAAATTTATAATTAACTATTGTAGGTGCATGAGAACGTTTTGTAACCTTTTGGGTTTTTAATCTTATGCTCCTTTCCATTCTGTTTTTAACATACATTATTTGATGTACTGCTCCTTTTCATTTTTCTTTGTTAATACATTATTTAATGCACTGAATGGATAAATAAACAAATCTTGAATCTTGAAATCTTAAGTGTAGGTCTCTTCTATAATAATGTCAATTTTACATCAAACAATATTTAAATTCGTCACTATCATCAAAGAGATATATGTAGGGTGGTTAGGGAAGCACGGGTGGCGTGTGCTGTTAGGGCGCTGCCTCTCACCGCTGTAGTTAAGCCCAGTTGGACGGGGTTAGTACTTGGATGGGTGACCGTCTGGGAATAGCTCCGTTCTCGAACTTGAATTTCATGTGAGTAGAGTTTAGTTGGTCTCTCCTGCGCTTCGAGGGTTTTTCGCAGGGTTCTGCGGTTTTCCTCCCTCCATAAAATCAACACTTAGGTCTTAGTTTATGTCGTGCACTTTTAACATGAGCCTCTGGCTCGGATGATTGGGCGACCACATCCTGTGTTTACGACGTTAAATAAATCATTATTCATTATTCATTATGTAAGTGTAAGTGTAACATGAATCATAATGATATATTGATATTAACATCTCAGCAGATCTTGGCGATTACCGGTACTTTATACTGAGTTTTTTACTTGTACGACTGCATGTACGACTGAATAATTTTCGAAATATTAAACTCAAAGTGACAGTAGAAATAACCCCAAATAAAAGTTGCAATAACCCCTAATACATGAGTAGATATTACTACAAATAGAAAGTCGAAATGATTGTTTCAAAAGAGTAGAAATGAGTCCAAAAGAAGTAAAATTGTAAATCAAATTGCTGCTCTTCTGAAGAGTTTTTGTATCTGCGCAACGCGCTATCGTGTTGTGTGTGTGTGGGTTAACTTTTTGGTGTAACCGCTGACCTGTAATATGTGCAGTAGTGTGACTGTTTATATTTCCTCGCCATGTTGTAATGAATTACGGAGCGAGACGAAGAACAACATTATTTTCGAAGAAAGTCAATTGCAATGCTGTATGACTGGAGTAGTATGATTCAGGCATACTTTAAAATGATTGCGTTTGACCGTGCGCCAAGTGATATCATAGCATAATACCATTTGAGGTTTAATTCACCTATGTTGTACAGAATTTAACGCTCTATCTAACCGTGCAAGTTTCCCAAATGGCACAAACCTACAGACGATTGATTTACTTTAAATATGACCGCGTTTGACCGTAGGCCAATAAATAGCGTAAATAAATGCAATTTGATATTTGCGCTCATGTCAGTTCAAATGGCCTTTTCTCCGCTGCCTGTTATTCTATACAATGTTCTCTAATTCACATATGTTGTACAGAATTTAACGCTCTATCTAACTGTAGAAGTTTCGTGAATGGCACAAACCTACAGACGATTCAGGGGTATACTTTAAACACGCGGTATCCGGTGGCTCAACTGCAATGAAAATATATCCCAATACGGCTGTTAGCCGTTAAATTCTATACTTCCGACAAAGTTTTTGACTTAAAAACACTATGATTTTTCAGGGTTATATTCTATACGATTTTTTCTAATTCACATATGTTGTAGAATATTTAACGCTCTATCTAACTGTACAAGTTTTGTGAATGGCACAAACCTACAGACGATTCAGGGAATCAGGTGGCGGATACCGGTTTAAATATGATTGCGTCACGGTTTGACCCGATAATTGCCATTTGATATTTGGCGCTCATCTCAGTTCAAATAGATTTTTCTCCGTTGCCATTCTACGATTTTTTTTAATGCACATTTGTTGAACAGAGTTTAACGCTCTATCTAACGGTATAAGTTTCCAAAATGGCACAAACCTACAGAAGATTCAGGGGTATTTAGACCCGCGGTGTCCGGCTCAACAGCCGTATTATTGGCCATTGGGATATATCTTCCTGCAGTTAGCCGTTAACTTCTATCTTTCCGACAAAGTTTTGCACTAAAACATTTCGGAGACAGGGGATATTGCTGATAAACTGGTAAGTATTTTTAACGTGACTTATAGTAAACTTGTGAGTGTGATCTACCACAGCTTTTGTGAGTCATGATAAAAAATTATTTTGGTCAGAGAACGTGTACTTTCTCTTTAATTATCTTATAAGATCTCGCTAAAATCTTATAATATCTACGTGTAAAAATCTTATAAGATTTTTCTTAAGATCTTACAAGATTTTCCAAGATCACACAAGATCTTGACAAGATTCTCACAGTGGTGGGTTTGACGCAGATACATGTACGCATAGCGGACCTTTTGTTCACCATGTAATCATGTTCGAACTACCAAAAAGCATCCTGGGAAAGATTTTTTAACGTTTGTGACCATATTTGGAACCTGGTACATGAAATACGCGGGAAAATTCGTGGGAAAATTATTTTGTAGTATGTACGTCGTGTCGATCGACTGAAAACCGGCAAGTATGCCGTAGAACTGCAATCTTTGCATAGGTTATTCTGCATGCGTTAACTTTTACAGTGTTTCTAAATTATTTTCAAAGTTGAATTACCAACGAAGTTCGAGTTGATTTAACTATGACGTTGGAGTTGATATAACTCTGAAGTTCGAGTTGCTTTAACTATGAAGTTCAAGTTGATTTAAATGGGGTTATGAAATAACCAAGGTTAACTCATTCCTGTCCGGGGGCTTCCCCAGAGGTGAATAAAATCGTCTGGCGTTAGCCAGAATAAAATACTAAAGACCAATTCGGACAAGAAAGAGTTAAAGAGATAGTTTATAACTCATTCCTGTCCGGGGGCTTCCCCAGAGGTGAATAAAATCGTCTGGCGTTAGCCAGAATAAAATACTAAAGACCAATTCGGACAAGAAAGAGTTAAACCATGGTTAAACCAAAGGAGACATGCTGCGCTGCACGCAACGCATGGTCGATGACCGTCAGGTATGCAACGTAAGCGAAACCCGATAGCGCGCAATCTCATAGTACGCAATAGCGGCGCAGACAGTGTAAGGAACCGTCCCACCTCTAAAACAAAATTACGTAATTCCATCAGTTATCTAAACTGATGTTTGAAGGGTACAGGTAAACTCCGACTGGTGAGCGGATCAGGATCAGCAGGACCAGTCCACCTGATCCTTCTCCAAGCACCAAGGCACAACAAGCAGGAACCAGTCGGGGGACCTGTTACCCAACCTTCCAAACGGGTAAGTATAAAGAAGATCCCTCTGGCAACCGACCGACAGATCTAGTCGAGCGAAAGTTGATTTCACTATGACGTTCGAGTTGATTTCCCCTTTCCGGGTACAGACTGCACGCAGTACGAAGTTCGAGTTGATTTAACTATGACGTTTGAGTTGATATAACTCTGAAGTTCGAGTTGATTTAACTATGACGTTCGAGTTGATTTAACTCTGAAGTTCGAGTTGATTTAACTATGAAGTTCGAGTTGATTTAACTGTGAAGTTCGAGTTGATTTAACTATGAAGTCCGAGTCGATTTACGTATACGAAGATAGAACAACATCCTAAACTATGATACAACATGCTGAGAGGAACTACATATCAAATTGCTTACGTACATCGAAGTGTGATCGTTTTGATAGAAAACATTATCTCTTACTCCACAAGAACAGAGCAAAGCATAAATCGAGAGTGTCGCCGCCAAACGTTCACATTACTCTGTAAACCTCGAAGCGATCACATCAGAAGCTATTTGAAAAGGCACAAGAATGATTTCAAAGTTGGTTCTTCTATTCAGTTTCAGTCTGTTTCTGCTTGGAATGGCAGTCGCTGACAAGAAGCCTATACAGGTAATAATTATACGATCAAATAAACAAGCAACAGTTGTAAGGTCAGTTAACCAAGAAGTTTGAAACAGATTTCTAAACTAGGTGCAACCTGACGACTCAAGCTCACTGCATGTTTATCAAATTGATTCGTCGTACTGTCTAAACCAGACCATCATATTTATTGTATGGTATTTATTGCTGTATATAATACAGATGGGTTTTCGATGGATGTTACTCATTTATGGTCACTTCTCAAAAGTTTCCCGCGCGCGAGAAATAATGCAACACGACAACCACTGATCTCAATAAGATCTAACAACTGGCACTCGGGCCACACTATCACCTAGCTCGTTTTGTTATTAACGCCGACATATAACCTTTACACATTTTGCTCTTCAGGGATTCCAAACAGTTCAAAGGGCAAAGGGAGTCACTCCTCGAAGCTGTCTGGATTACCTCAAAAACGGCTTCACATCAGATGGTTACTACAGCATATACGATTTCAAGACCTTACACTATATCACAGTCTACTGTGATATGAACTCGGAACCAGGAGCAGCCTGGACCCTGGTTATGTCATACGCGAAGAAAAACATGAAGATAAAACAGTTCACAGTGCACCCGCTAAAGACAAATGCACCAGTGAACGAGGACTCGCCCAACTGGAACCTCTACCGAATGAGCTGGTCTCAAATGAATCATGTTAAGTCTCAGTCCACCCACTGGAGATCCACATGCAGCTTCCCAACTGACGGCGTCGACTACACCGATTACGTCAGAGCAAAGTTCACACACTTTGACGTCATGACGTTTCTAGGCCATGGTATCTGCAAAACTGTAGAATATGTAAATATTCGTGGCCATCAATGTGCCCAATGTACTACGAGATGGTGGCAAGTTCTCAATGCATACGCTGCTCACATTGATAGTTCTCACACTGGGTGTCAACTTGTTCCAACACAAGGAGCAGTTGGAAGTGAGAATAATTTTGGTTACTATCTTGATGCTGCCAACAGCAAGTTTCGTTGCACTGCCGGTCCCACATCGACAACCAACTGGTGGTTTGGCGGATACTTGTAAAAACAACATATGTCGAATGTTGTTCTTGCAATGGTGACCTTTTCCTCACCATTTTCTCTTAAAATCAACTATAGTTATTTAACCATGTAATCACAAGACTCGTATTGTACAACAGCTCACTTTTATACAATATAATGTATACGATATGTATGCATGGTATATACTGCAACTTGCTTTTAAATAGTATTCTTAGCTTTTTCACCATGTAATCACAAGACGTTTATAACACAATAATGAAAATATAGCACACCTTTATGCAATATACTGTATATGGTATATACTGCAAGTAGCTTTTTAAATAAATGTTTGCTTGGGTTGGTTTTTTTTTCATGAATGAATCTTTTTTACTTACAAGCAACTTATTGTACCATGTACGGAAACAAGACGGTTTTTGTATCTGCGCAACGCGCAGATATATTGCTATCGTCTTGTGTGTGTGTGTGTGGGGGGGGGGGGGGGGGTATGTGTGTGTGTGTTAACGTTTTGGTGTAACCGCTGACCTGTAATGTGTGCAGTAGGGTAGTGTGACTGTTTATATTTCCTCGCCATATTGTATGAACTACGGAGTGAGACGAAGAACAACATTATTTTCCAAGAAAGTCAGTTGCAATGCTGTATGATTGGAGTAGTATGATTCAGGGATACTTCAAAATGACTGCGTTTGACCGTGCGCCAAGTGATAGCATGATAATGCAATATGATATTTGCGCTCATCTCAGGTCAAATAGATTTTTCTCCGTTGCTATTCTATACGATTTGTTCTAATTCACATATTACAGAATTTAACGCTCTATCTAACCGTACAAGTTTCCCAAATGGCACAAACCTACAGACGATTGATTTTCTTTAAATATGACCGCGTTTGACCGTAGGCCAATAAATAGCGTAAATATGCAATTTGATATTTGCGCTCATGTCAGTTCAAATAGCCTTTTCTCCGTTGTTATTCTATACAATGTTCTCTAATTCACATATGTTGTACAGAATTTAACGCTCTACCTAACTGTAGAAGTTTCGTGAATGGCACAAACTTACAGCGATTCAGGGGTATACTTTAAACACGCGGTATCCGGTGGCTCAACTGCAATGAAGATATATCCCAATTTGACTAAAACACTATGATTTTTCAGGGTTATATTCTATACGATTTTTTCTAATTCACATATGTTGTGGAATATTTAACGCTCTATCTAACTGTACAAGTTTCGTGAATGGCACAAACCTACAAACGATTCAGGGAATCAGCTGACGGATACCGGTTTAAATATGATTGCGTCACGCGGTTTGACCCGATAATTGCCATTTGATATTTGGCGCTCATCTCAGTTCAAATAGATTTTTCTCCGTTGCTATTCTACGATTTTTTTAATGCACATTTGTTGAACAGAGTTTAACGCTCCATCTAACGGTATAAGTTTCCAAAATGGCACAAACCTACAGACGATTCAGGGGTATTTAGACCCGCGGTGTCCGGCTCAACAGCCGTGTTATTGGCCATTGGGATATATCTTCCTGCAGTTAGCCGTTAAATTCTATATGTCCGACAAAGTTTTGCACTAAAACATTTCGGAGACAGGGGATATTGCTGATAAACTGGTAAGTATTTTTAACGTGACTTATAGTAAACTTGTGAGTGTGATCTACCACAGTTTTTTGAGTCATGATAAAAACTTATTTTGGTCAGAGAACGTGTACTTTCTCTTTAATTATCTTATAAGATCTCGCTAAAATCTTATAAGATCTACATGTAAAAATCTTATAAGATTTTTCTTAAGATCTTACAAGATTTTCCAAGATCACACAAGATCTTGACAAGATTCTCACAGTGGTGGGTTTGGCGCAGATACATGTACGCATAGTGGACCTTTTGTTCTTGTGAGCTCTTGGGCAGAACTAATGAGTTTGAGACAAAAGAAAATGTCCTGTCCAAAGAAAATTTTCCTGAGTGGAAATGGGCCTTTAAAGGCTAGTTTCCACTCAGGAAAATTATCCGCAGGATCGGAACGGACAGGGAAGTTTTCTTTGTCTTGTGAGCTCTCGGTCGGAACTAATGACTTTAACACAAAGGAAACTTTCCTGTCCGTTCCTGTCCTGCGGAAGATTTTCCTGAGTGGAAACTAGCCCATACAGGGTGTATCAAAAAAAAGGCTACCCTTAGAAAATATAATTAACATTCTTTTCAAATAACCTATTGTATATTGACAGCCCTGGACACCTCTGAAGTCACGGATGCGTAAAAAACAAATGGTCGTATACACCTGGGAAATTACGATAACTTCTAAACGTATGAAGGAGCATAACTGAAATAAAAATGTTAATTATATTCATATCAGTTCGATTAAAAATGGTTCAACTGACCACAGGGCTGTCAATATACAATAGGTTATTTGAAAAGAATGTTAATTATATTTTCTAAGGGTTAGCCTTTTTTTTTATACACCCTGTAGATCGTTTTCATCTGACGTCACGGCGGCCATATTGGTGTACCAAAACAATGAAATGGCGGCCATATTGGTGTACGGTATGGGAATTAGCTCTTTCTTATTCAAATATTTCGTATTGTTTCACCACCCCAATGGGGCCACCGATCACGTGAGTGAAAACGATCTATAAGGCCCATTTCCACTCAGGAAAATTTTCTTTGGACAGGACATTTTCTTTTGTCTCAAACTCATTAGTTCTGCCCAAGAGCTCACAAGACAAAGGGAAATTTCCTGTCCGAGGAAAATTCTCCTGAGTGGAAATGGGTCTTTTCCAGTCATCGCGCAGAAACAATCTCACAGTGAGTTGCGAGTACTTGCATCTAATTAAAAAGAACCCACTGCGAAAAAATAAGCATTTTTAATTGAATGGCGAGTTACCCGGGTTACCTGCATGGCAAATGGTATATTTGAGATGATTATCATCAACGAAAGTGACATAAAGCAACAAATATAAAAATCATCTTGATATACTAAATTGTTTATATGGCGAAAAGTTTATCCAGCCCCGAGATCGTGGGCGGCTGCATGTAAGTGCCAAGTTCTCGCCAAAGCGAGTTACCCGACTGTCTCACATAGCAGTGGGGGAAATACTATATATACAGCGCTTATTCTACCGACCAGGGCTATTACCTACCAAACTTGAATTTTACAAGCTCGAAACGGCAGAAATTCGTCGTTTGACTTCTGCCGCACGGTGCGACAGAAGCTGTCGAAATGAATTCACCTGCCGAATTTAATTTAACTTGTCGAATTTAATAGTTGCAAACGTCGCATTTCTGTCGCATTGTTTTAATGTAATTAAAATCGTTAAATTGAATGCGACAACACAGCAGAAATCCCGAATCTCTTCGGGTTTTTTTCGCCTTGTATCTCGTTTCTCGTTATCAAAATAATCGTCAACCCGCGTCCCAATAAACCTATTGTGGACCGTCAAATTATACCTATACCGACGAAATTTCATGCGACTGCGACTGGGATAGGAACAATATACCCTGTTCAAGTCGTCAAAAACATGAAAAACTGTGATTTGTCCGGCCAACACTTTTGGCCAGAAAATAGAATTGAAAACAGTTTCTCTCGGATGAGATTGTAGGCAAATCAGCTTCGAGTTATTTGGCTCAGAGAACTTCATATATTGTTCCAAGTCAGTATTGTACAGAGCTTTGGTCCAAAAAACCAACATATTGTGTCATTATGAATCAAGTGTGTGTGCTACATTGAATTCGACACAGAGAAGTCAAGTGCGAAGCAGGTTTATCCCACACTTTGCACGGTCTAGCGATCGCGTGCTACTAAATAATTCTTAAATTATACCATTCTTTGTTTTTACGGCATGGGAAAAAATTAGTTCTTCAATTTTCGGCACAACAGGTAGCATGATATCTTAGTTTATTCGTGCATAAATTATCTTTGATGTGCCGCGGTTAATATATAGGTTATTGACCTTTCATATTAAATGACCTACTATATCGCTTTAAAACTACGTCTAGAATACCATTTTTGTGTTAAATAACGACAAATAATAAACTAAGTCGGTTAGTGACCTGGGCCCGGTTGTACGAAAGGCGTTTAACTTAAACGGTGTTTAGCGCTATCCAGCGGATAAATTTACTATCCGACGGATAGTTATCCAGTGGATAAATTTGTGTTGTACGAAGGCCGTTTAGCGTCGCGTTTAACTATCCGTCGGATAAGCTCAAATTTAACCAGGGAAAGCAGGAAAAAACTGGTTATTCTCGTTGGTTGCTATGTGTTGCTATGCAGCTCGAGCGTGGTAAATTTCAAAGGGAAAATAAAAGAGTGAGAATTGAAAACCACGCTTTAATTCTTCAGCTTGCTGAGGAAAATATCGGTAAAATTGGGGATCTCGTAAAAACCTTATTTTACCGTGTCACGGGCTTTTTGTAATTGGGGAAATTGAAGAAATTGGTTAACTTTTAATACGGGAGAGAGCAACATCACACGACGTATTATTCGGCAGACAGTGGACTTATCCAAGCTCGCAAGAGTATCTCCAGTCACTTGTTGGAAGCTTCTCGACACCAGAAATCGAAGTATAATATTAACACTTGATTTGTGGCCGAAACGGCGTGGCTGCGATTAGTTTCGGGACTTATTTCGTCTTGTACAAGATGGATTATATAGGCGATGGTTTGCCTACCGAAATGGTATCGTCTCCGTAGCTCCATGGCCAGAAATCGAGGACAGTCAGCGGCAGTGGCCTGTGGGCTCAGATTTAGATTGGAAATATTATTAAATTTGAAGATTCTGATGGCTAAATATCGATCATTTCGGCTATATACAGAAGTCTATAACAACAAATTAAAGTAGAGTTATTCCCTAAAATGTCTTATTGAGCCATTTCTTACCCAAATATCAAATTACAAAAGGTTTAATCGTCTAGACAGGCCTGTACACTCACAATATTAAATTGCCGCATAAATTTCGGTTATTATTTCTGAATCCACAGTCTATAACAATGTAAATAATACAGCGGTAAAGACCATGGGAACCCCTAGCAACAGTGCTTTTATAATGGCGATCAAGAACCCGAATTGTCGAGCAATGTTTTGCTTCTTCACGCTTTCTTGGCGCTTGATGGATTAAATTGCAACGACTCTGCAGCATGAAAACCCTATATTTCAAGTCGTTTGGGAACAAGTTTAAATACGTTGAAATGCCTTTAGATGCTGGTCAAAACAAAGTATTGTCCACCTCGAATGCGTCTAGATGTGGGCCCGTGCGAAAAGTCGAATATATGTTGCCAAATTTGCGTCTAAGAAAACCTCACTTCGGCAAATCTTGTGGATTTAACAGGTGCGTATATACAAGGTAAGAGGTAGGAATATAAGCTTCTCGGGAACAAATTCAACCTTCACGGATTGACGCCAGATTTTCAGGAGTTGAAGCTTGCCTAATTTGCTAATCTTTTAGATGTGGGCCCGTATGAATTCTTCACGGGATCTAATAGAAAATGCGTATTGTGAATTTCCCCCTATCAAATCTATTGAAAGCCGCCATCTTGAAATTATTTGGGAAGAGCCCAACGCGCATGCTTGTCAGCCATGTTGTCCTCGATTTCTGGCCATGGTCATCGTAATTGCAGTACGTTGTCAATTTCACGTCTAAACACTCTATCTGCTCCTCTATTTTCTCGTGGAAGTGCATACAAATAGATGCCAGGTAATCTGTACAACGCCATTTTGTTTATTTTTGTTAAAATTGACAACACACACAACGTTTTATCCGCCGGATAGTGATTTAAACGGTCTCAAGACACCGTTTAAATTTATCCGCTGGATTGCCGAAATTTAACCGGTGGATAGCGCTAAACGGGCTTCGTACAACGCGATTTCTCAAGCGTTTAAATTTTATACGGTGGATAGTGAGTTAAACGGTGGATAGCGACTTAAACGCCTTTCGTACAACCGGCCTCTGGTTATTACCCTCGAGCCTGCGGCCCTCGGGGTTAATAACCAGCGTAGTGACCTCGGTTTCGGTCACTAACCTATACTTAAATGAGAACCTGCCTGTACAAATATCTGTAGCTGAGGAGAAGTGGTCTTTTATATTGTCAGAACGAGCGATCGATCTCAGTTTGTTTTCCAATTCGCCGCAAGGAAAGCCAGTGCACAAAAGCCGTAGCCAGACTATTCATTTAAATTACCGCTTCATTTGCAATAGCTATTGACGAAGAAATATTCGTAGTTTGAATTTCTAGAATCTAGACCATGTCTATGATTCAAATAAATATGTTCGTAAAACCTAAGCAATGGAATAAAAAAGTATAGTGCTGTGTAGGCAGTGTTTCAAAGGATAGACCAAAGTAAAAAGACGGTAAACTGCCGAGAATAGTTTTAACCGAGACCTGGCAAGTCTCACGGTTTTGCCGCGAGACTCACGATTTTGACTACAATCTCACGGTCTCACGACTCTGTACTCGATTCTCACGATAAATGAAAATTCTAAAACTAGATTCTAGATTCTTCATTGGTATGATTTCAATATTTTAATTTACCGAAATTTAGCGAAAAAATAAATATGGACATAGATTGTATAGTCTGTACTTGTACATGTAGGTCCTAGGATAACTGACAAGTAACGTAGTAATTTAGCAGTCACGAAAAATTCATTTCCACATCCGCCATTTTGATGTTCATGTGTACATAATTAATTATGCACATACGCACTTGAATGCATAAATTATGCGCCCACGTGAAGTATTTCAATATGGTGTCCACATCAAAGTGTCAGGTATTGCAAACTATCATTTTAAAAAACCCCTAAAAAGCTAAATAAATCAAAACCCAAAAAACAACAACAATTTATTAATACTATTGTATTTGTTAAAACTACTGTTACATGGGAAAAAAAGCAAAATGAATTGATTTGAACAGGAACGTTGTTTTCTCACTATTTTTGCATTTTTCGCACTATTTTTTCGGAGGAAGAAATTGGATCTCACTGTTTTTGCTTGGGGTAGGTTGGCAGGTCTGGTTTTAATAACGAAATACTGACGTTTCAAATGGAGATATCAGATATGGAGCCTTCATTTTACGCCGATGAAGGCCGTTCCGCTTGAAAGGTCAGTATTTCGTTATCAAAACTATATTCTTGGCAATTTACCTGACCTTTTCGCTTTTTAGCAATGAAGTTTTTCGCTGATCCGAGTCGATGTTGTTCCGTTGTTCATACCAGAAGTGGACCGCGCTGAATCGGTGTGAAACTCAATTTCAGTGCAGAGGTGGATTACGTCAGATTAGCCTATATCCATATTATAATTTATCTCACTTCGCGTTTGAACGGTGAGTGCTCTTAGCTAGCTATTAAAGATCGATATTAGATCGATGACTCGTATGTCGAAAGAGGTATTGAGTAAGTAATGATTTATTTAAACGTCGTTAAACACAGGATGTGGTTGCCCAATCATCCGAGCCAGAGGCTCATGATTAAAGTGCACGACATAATCTAAGACCTAAGTGTTGATTTTACGGAGGGAGGAAAACCGCAGAACCCTGCGAAAAACCCTCGAAGCACAGGAGAGACCAACTAAACTCTACTCACGTGAAATTCAAGTTCGAGAACGGGGCTATTCCCAGACAGTCACCCATCCAAGTACTAACCCCGTCTAACTGGGCTTAACTACAGCGGTGAGAGGCAGCGCCCTAACAGCACACACCACCCGTGCTTTCTGTAACAGTGTAACTGTAAGGTATTCTGTAACTTCTTTACATAACACAAACCGATGCCTGCCGAATAAAATCACCCCATGCCTGCCAGATATAGAAGAGAAGCAGTTTGTAATAGCTTTCCCTATTTAACGCCGAGCAGAATAAACTCGTATAGCGTCGTCGTATAGCGATGATAATAATAGATCTGATCCTAGATCAGATCGTGTGGCATTATTATCCTGAATAAAATCGTCCCATGTTTGCCAGATGGAAGAGAAAGTGTTGTAATAGAATATAGTCATCTGCTTTCCCTATTTAAGACTAGGCAGCATAAAATTGTGTGGTGTTAGGCTAACAACTATATATTGTAACATTATTGGACTTATTAGCCTGAATAAGATTGTCCGTGATGTCTGTCAGGTGTAAAGCCTTTGGTTCTCATATGTCGCCGATGGTCGCCGACTCATGATTTAGATGAATGTTAAGTAAAAGAATAAAATCACTGCTTTTCTGCATTGTTCTTCATTACTTAACATGCTGCTGCATTTCCCGTTTTAACATGCATCTAAATCACAAATCGCGGCATATGAGAACCAGGCTTAACCGCAGAATAAAATATTTAGTCTATTTAAGCCTACATAAAATCGTGTGGTGTTATTAGCCTGAATAAAATCGAACGATATTTGTCAGACAGAACAGAAAGTTATATAACATATATTATATATATTTATAAAATTATTAGAACTAGAGTTCTTGTGTCTGTTATATCCTAATTTAATCCTGAGCAGAATAAAATCGTGTGGCGCTGGCACAAAATCGTGTGGCGTCAGCCTACATAAGATCATAGCATAATAGCCTGAATAAAATCTTCCGATATTTGTCAGACGGAACAGAAAGAGTTTACAGTATACTACATTATACTACCAGTATATACAACCAGAATTCTTGTCTGACATATCCTAATTTAATCCTGAGCAGAATAAAATCGTGTGGCGCTGGAACAAAATCGTGTGGCGTTGTTAACATACTGACATGTATGAGTGATATGACATGAGACATGCCATATGGACGAGCGTTTCGAAGGGAAAGATCTTAAACATTTCCTATATATTATAAGCCACTAATCATACATGTATCTTCAGCATGGATACCAGAAACGATATCATACCGTATTGAACCAAGCAAAAAATAAACAATGGTTTATACGTACGTCGCATTCACAGGGATGTCGGATTCTCCGTGGAGTGTGGAATTGAGAAAGTTGTACACGCTTGCTATATGTTCGGCGCTAGCCAGCACACTGATAAGTGTCCTGTTTATATACTCCACTGATAAAGACGTACGATTGGCAACCACATTCAGAAGTACATCGTTCGACAACACATAGTTGATCAAGTCCAGAGATGTTGTGTTTGCTACCGGCAAGATGGACCTGATTTCATAGACGACA
>OZ036000.1:8833758-8876258 GCA_964035015.1 Corallium rubrum
CAGTCCAGTCAGTCCAGACAGTCCAGTCAGTCCAACTAGTCAAGTCAGTCCAGATAGTCCAATCATTCCAATCATTCCAATCATTCCAGACAGTCCAATCAGCCCAAGCCAGTTCAGACAGTCCAACTAGTCCAGACAGTTCAGTCTGTCCAGACTGTCCAGTCAGTCCAATCAGTCCAAGCCAGTTCAACTGCAACGGTGCGCGCGCGAAGGTCGATATTTGCTCGGGAGCTTGCTTCCTTACAGAAATTGATACAATGCGAACAGAACATCAATGTCTTGTTTATGTTTCTATTTACAGACAGACATGCAATCCGTCACGTTTGGACATTTTGGTTTTGCAATTTTTGCATTCATTGTCATTTATCCCTCCAACGTGACAAACATACCTGATAATGGAAGTCTCTCTCACTAAACACTATGTTTGCTGCTTCGAGCCTTCGCTTCGTATGATTACGTAATCGCCATATTGCTAGTTGACCAATCATGTAAGCCGTCGCTTGACCAGGACCACTTTGATACCGCGTGACGTCTTTCGTTGCCTTGTCTGTTACATCCCACGCGTATTTGGCGTGATATTCAAGAGCTTCTGATCTGTTCATGCCTTTTAAGATAGCAATAAGATAACATTTGTTTAAACCTTTTGACTCTGCGCTGTCTTCCCGTGAGTAGAATCGTCTGAATTTTAGCTAATTATTAAAGTGCTTATGAAGCGAAAATTATTATTGTCTTAAATGAAAGAACTCTTAAAACTACAACGTAACATCTTTTTCAGATCTTCGTTTCCGTGCTTCGTTGTTGAGATATTTCAGTTTCTTTGATATGCAAATTAGCACTTTGACATCACACGTGTATAATGAGTTATCGGAGAAAGTTCTATATTTTGCTATTATCAAACGAAATCACTTCGAAGCCGATCCTGTGCGTCTATTTCGCATACAGCATTATATAGACATACAGATTTTTAATTGATTTCGTTTGATAATAGCAAAGATACCGAACCTTCTCTGATAACTCATTATACACGTGTGACGTCAACGTGTTTAATTTGCATATCAAAAAAATTGAAATATCTCAACAACGAGGCACGGAGACGAAGATCTGCAAAAGATGTTACTTTGTCGTTTTGAGAGGTCTTTCATTTAAGACAATAATAATTTTCGCTTCATAGGCACTTTAAGCGCTCAAAATATACCATTAAAATGCATATGAAACGAAAATTAAGTTTGTCTTATTTGAAAGAACACATAAAATGATACAGCAACGTCTTTTGCAGTTTTTGGTTTCCTTGCTTCGTTCTTGAGATATTTTAGTTTGTTTGATATGCAAATTAAACATTTTGACGTCACATGTGCATTTTAAATGAGTTAGCGCATAGTTAGTGGAGGGGGATGGTTTGGAAACTCGGCAAAAGTCATCGTTCCATGCTTTTGTTTAATTTTCTTAATTTCACGGTCACTGAACGCATTGTATTTTCTGTATAATGAAGCAGTCATCCAACACCAACGTTTGGGTTTAATTGGTGTAGTCCTCCGTCGTCACGTGTCCATAGAATTTCCTTTCTTCAACCAATTGCCTTCCTCCAACATGAACTATTGTGTTCTTCAACATGACCATTGCATAATCTTGAAAGACAATGTAGCTTCCAAACCATCTCCCTCCACTAACTATGGTTAGCGAAAAAGTTATATATCTTTGCCATTGTCAAATATAATAATCACTTGAAGATCTACATGTTTAGTGTTGTGGGCGAAACACATCCACATGCTTCATTCAAATTAATTTGGTTTGATGATAGAAAAGATATATAACCTTCTCCGATAGCTCATTATGCACCTACGACGTCAAAATGCCTAATTTGCATATCCAACAAACTAAAATATCTCAAGAACAAAGCAAGGAAACGAAAAACTTCAAAAGATGTTACTCTATAATTTTAAGTGCTCTTTCAAATAAGACAAACTTAATTTTCGTTTCATATGCACTTTAAGGTCTTCATTAAGGTTTGCAGAGTCATTTCGGTAAAGCGCTCTGGATAAATTTCCAGAAAACTGTCTCAGCGTTTTTTTATTTATTGCCTGGTTTCGAATTTGACGACTTATTTTGTCCGAATGTCGGTCGAAAACAGCATTTTCAACTTTGGTCGTCAATGAAATCGGCAAAATTTGACATATCAAAAAACGCTGACACCGTTTTGCTGCGCAAATCAATGAACGATCGACATCGTTCACACGCTTAGTTCAGCTGAAAATTTTGAGCGATTACATGGGCGATTTCAGCCAAGTTGACCGGGCTGAAAATTCCATTTTCCCAATTAGACGCCGTGCTTATTATCTACCTATAATCTCTCCTATTAAGTTCGGCACATGAAAAGCATGGCGTCTAAAACAGGCCTGATTTGGAAAAATATGCATGGGTTTTTACGCGGGGTTTTGCCAGTGGGGGCCGAGAAATCACATTCTAGGGCCCACTTTCAAGGGTCATCATGGGAAGAATTTAGAACTGCCGGCATGCTCCCCCAGAAAAGTTTTGAAATTTGGGTGTCTGAAATGAAATTTTCTGCGTTCCGACAACACCTTTTAGCAAAAGTTTAAAAACAGAAAAACAACGATAAATACTTATAATCTAATGTGTACAGTAGTTGCACGCAGTCTTGTTATTTTCAATACACAGATTAATATTATAAAATACTATAAAATAAATGTGCTGCATAGGCAACGTTGAAATGGAAAAAAAAAATCGAAATACTTAAGGTTTTATGAAATGAATTGAATTGAATTGAACTGTACGTTTCTCTCATAAAAGGCCTTAGCTTGAAACGCTATAGAACTCCAGTATTCCATAATCTAAATTGCACTTCAAGTTTTACGCTAAGCATCTACAAAATATTTTGGCCCACCAGTCCCAAATTGTTGGGGCCCACAAGGTATACAGATCATCGGGGCTAACCGGGAAATCTCCCGGTGTCCCGGTGGGCCACGCCGCCCCTGCCGTTTTGCTGTAATTAGTCCAGATCCAAATTCGCTTACCGCCCAGCTTACCTTTGTAGTGCATTCCAGTATCAACAACAAGGCGGATAGCACGCCATATTTGCCATTTAATCATTCCATACTTTTGAACCGGGTTATTGTCATAAACGTCCGTCCCTTGTGCCAAGAGTGGGTTCTCTGCATACAGCGCCCAACCCTCTGAGAACGAAGGATAGGCGACTTGTTCATTTAGCCATGTTATTGCATCTTCACAATCTTCGCCGAAGTTCTCTATATTGCCTTGCAACTGAAATAATATACATGACAAAATTACTGCATCCTGATTGTTCAAGAGGAGTGCAATTTCAATGTAATACACTGCAGAAAAATGAAATACAGTGCAAATTTCAATGAGTATTAAGCATTCTGATGTAATATATCAACAACGAGTTTGAGTGTTTCATCAGGGGATCCAAACACGAGAAAACATGATAAACGAGTGATTTCAGATATGGCATCTCAATCGAGTGATTTCAATTAAAAAATACAATTAAATTAAACCCGCATGAGATTTTATTCATGAATTTGTGTAAAATTTATTCATACAGCAACTTGTTTGTTTTGCATCGATAATTAAGATCTTAAGAGTTAGATGAACACCGGTTTTCATCTAATATCTTGGGCTTTACTGGGGTATCCAACTTCAATCAGGTGATTGAATGAACTATTGTAATTGGCTGATTATCTCATGAATTATTAATGAGTTTGAGATTTGCATTTCAAACAACCTGAAATACATCAAAAACGAAGCAGTTACTTCAGTCATTTTAAGTGTTCTTTCAAATAAGATTAACTTAAAGTGTATATGAAACGAAAATTAAGTTTGTCTTATTTGAAAGAACTCTTAAAATAATGGGGAATATTAATTTACAGCTTTTTCATATTTTACTTAGTTCTTGAGACATTTTTCTCAAATGAGATAACTTATGATTCGTTTTTTTCTAATTAACATATTCGAAAATCGTGAATATTTTTAAGATTATTGATCAAAATCACTTGTAAATTGTCCTTCATGTTTAGTTGCATGAACTTTAGCAATATGCAAAGTTTCAAGTGATTTTGTTTAATAATATTAAAAATATTCGCGATTTTCGAATATGTTAATTAGTGAAAAAACGAACCATAAGTTATCTCATTTGAATATCACAGAAGTCTAAATATCTCAAGAACTAAGTAAAATATGAAAAAGCTGCAAATTGATATTCCCCATTATTTTAAGTGTTCGATTCTTTCAAATAAGACAAACTTAATTTTAGTTTCATATACACTTTAATTTTCGTTTCATATAGGCACTTTAACCTTTACATGCAATGGCCGTTTCCGAGACGTCGACGTCTTCCCTTGACGAGTGGAATCATCTGGCGTTAGACAGAGTAAAAAAGATAAAGTTGTTCCACAACAACAATTGCGAATGAACGGGGTAAGTTGTTTCTATATAGATGAAATCGGAGTTTCGACTGCGCATACAATCTGAGTCGGGATAAAACGTAGTTCATTTATAACATGAGGCTGAAGCAGCCGTAGCAAACATAACGTATCTGATATCAAACTTTTTAATGATTAGGTATTCTATAAGGACAAAATTTGCTTATCGATTATCCTTGACAATAATCCTAAACGTAGTGTCTAAAAATAATGAACTCAAAACATGAAAAAAACAGTCCCAGCCTACGTTATCTTCCCGTTATGCTTTAATAGACATGTAATTTGCATAGGGGCCCAAATTGAATAGGAAACTAATTTGCATGTGGGCCTAAATGAAACTACGATTTGGTGTATAGAATTAGCCTAAATCGTGCATATAGTGTACTGTCCAGATGGGCCAATAGCTACAACCCGATATTTTGGGTGTTTTATCATGACCTATATTTTACCATTACCTGTGTGTGATGTCCCGGTCTTCCTTCGTGTCCAGCAACTGAAATGGCGTTGTATATCGGACCCAGGTTGTCCATAAAAAACGGCAGTCTATAGCGACATGGCCAAAAACAGTCAGCATGCGAACTAACGTAACTTTGTGAACCGGTTTTTGGATTGAAATTTGGAACCACGTTGACAGGACAGCTGGGAGTCGTTCGTTTTTCACCAGTGTAATGGAACATGTTTACCAACTTTGGTTCCAACCTGCTTAGAATTTCTATATTGATGCAAAAAGTCGAGTGTTTACAGTCAATACAGTAGCGGATTATCTATGCTAAAGGACATGGGGCTAATCATCCTTACTCGTAGCCAGCACCTGAATTACCCGACCCCGACCTCTAAACCTGAACCTAAACCTAACCACAACCCCCCGGTAACCCTAAATCTAACCACAACCCCCGGTGGGCCCCATTGCAACTCAGTTATGGTCGCTGTCTTCAATTTGAGAACTCCTAATCTATTGGTGGGTATTTTACAAGTCAGAACATTATTCATACCCCAATAAACGGACTTTTGATTAATGGATGGATCGATGGTAGATAGGTTTGGTTGTTTTGGTTGGTGTGTGAGTGGATGTATTAATTAATTGAGTGGTTGAATGACTAATTAATTGATTTAAGCGAGAATAGTTTAGTTGAAAACCAGCCGTCATTCTTTCGCTGTATACGTAGCGAACGAGTTCTGTAGATGTAGTTCTTGTAATCCGTCGACAAAATGCGCATGGTTAATGCAGGCGTTTGCTAGACATTCGTCAACTTTGGGTGTACCTACATTTTATATGCAAACGCCACCGTTTACGAAGCACATATGACTATGAATTTACAACCTTATATAGCTCTCCATCCAAGCCTCAGTAGCTCAATGATTGGAGTATCTAACCAGCCATTATAAGATTGCAGGTTCGATTCCTGTTTGGGGTTCGGAAGTCAGTGAACCCTATCTCAATAACTGGAACGCTAACTCCAGAGCAGAAAGTAAAGTCAGCGATATAAATTACATCGCTTTCAGTCCCCTTACCAACTGTTCCCTACGCGGTCAGAAGGTAACGGACAGCGTAGTGAGCTAAATCCGACGCGATGTACGAAAATCCTGACTTCGCTTTTGAAGCGTGATAATGACTGAAGTTAGAGTTCTAGATAAGGAGAATGGAGTTCAGTGTCGGAAACATTCAGTTGCAAGTACTTTCATCTATCAATGAAAACCAACTCGTCACTCAACCAAAACCACACCCGTGGTGATAAATACAGCCTACACAACGGTCACAGACCACTTTCAATTCTTCTCACTCTCCTCGACAAAGAGGCGAAGAGCAACTTTGGCCAACAGTATAACCAAATACCGGAGTATAATGGCAGGACGCTATGGACTACCAAGACACCAAAACGACTTCAGTAAGATCATTATTAAATTACTTTATAGTGGTTTTATACGTGTTCTACAAAACTAATTGTCTTACACTGTCTCTCTCTCCTTTATCTACTAACTGACTATACACTAACAATTGACAACCAACGCCAAATCCATCCTGAAGAAGACCAGAAGGTCGAAACGCGTCGAAGGTTAACCCGAAAAACACAAAATTACTATTCTCCTTTCGATCTTTCTTTACGATCAACGTTACTATACTGAACTACGTCACCACCACTAGCGCCATGGATACCATATTGGTTGGCTAACTCTGTATGCTATGTGCCGCTTCTGAAGGCAATGCCGATGGAGGTCCCATTACCTATTAAAATCTTATACCTCTGTTATACATTACACCAAGCTCGCATATGTACCAACGTATATATGTACCATTCTCAACGTACCACACCTACCTCTGACAAACACGGCCCACTTCTGGAACGCTTCGTAGCGTTTCGGACAAAATAACTTTGCTTTGGCCAGACTAGTGCACTTCTTAAAGGCAATGTCGTTTGACTCATTTCCAGGGAACGGCGCGTCATTAAAATAACTCGACTGGTTGCTAAGCATTTTCTTAAACGTCACCACAGCCTCGTCACCAGACTGCCCCGTGTAATTCCTTGCGATTTTGACCGCTTCAGGATATAATTCATCGATCTTGTCTTTTCCTAACTTGTAGATTGCGTCTGGGGTGAGATTACTTATAGTAGTAAAAAAATACAAAATATGTTCGTAGGCTTTCTTGCCATCGAGTTTCTCTCCAAATGGTAGCTTTTTTGTCGTTTTATTCGACGTCCGAGTGCCGTTGTAGTAAACGTAATCGAGAGGCAACGTGGCCAGACCACTTGATACGTTGCTTGGGACACAGTATAATTTATATTCGTATTTTAAGAACTGTAATAGATCGTTCAAAGGTTTACCGACATACTCGACAAGAGTCGTTTTAATAGAATCTGCGACGCTTTTGTTGTTTTGAGCGATCCATTCACGTTCGACGCCGTCCTCCAGATTTGATAGAAATGCTTTAGCAGTCATCCCTTCGACAAACCATTCTTGCAGGATACCTATAATAATACATGCATTATTTAAGAAGAAAAATAGCTAATGTGGACAACTGGGGCTCTGGAAGCTTTTCAAAGTTGTGGGTGTTCTGCTTCTCGCAGAATGCCATAAACGGGCCACGCCCTTCAGAGAATATAATAGATAACTAATAACTGTATTTATTATATGGCTGGGTTTGATTTCCGGTCCGTACGCAAAACGACGCACGCTGATTGGTTCCTGAGAGGTCGGGATTTTACGATATTGACCGACCGGTCAATACGCTTTTTTCTCGGCCCTGTAAGTTTTGGCGGGAACATTTCTGAGTTGATTTGAATACAAATAAAAGAGAAATAGGTATCTTTATTCAAATATTCTGAACAATAAAATGTGTTGGAACATCACTGCTGGTTTTCTTTAAAGCTGTTTATCTAAAAACACGACAAATAAAAGCCGAACTGGTGTAAATAAGAAGGCCAAGAAGCGACACGAAAAAGTCAACAGGTAAGGTAAACATTATACTCCGAAGACGAAAACAACGGTCGAAGCTTAAAAATAAAATGAGCCAATAGCCATATAATAAATTCCTTATTAACCTCGTTTGCTCGGTCTGTAGGGGAAAGTATTTGCCCTCGGTTTTATCGCACAAACCTCGCTCCGTCGTCGCTCGGTCTGTACGAAAACCTCAGGCAAATACTTTCCCGTACAGACCTCGCACTCGGTTAATAAGTCTTTAATATACATAACATACAAGATGACATCACAAGTTCACAACAACTTCAAGAACTTTTATTATTGAACAACACACCAAACATTGTTTGCCATATTTGTTCTAAACTACAAGCTTGTGCAACTTAGGGACCAAGCCTTGGTCACATCACGGTTAATAGTCACATGCATCTTGACCGCGCCGGATAAACGCCTGGGGAGAGAATGCTGTCAATGCGTCACCTTATAATAATTATGTAAAATACTTATGTATAAAAAAACGAAAAAGATGTACTTCGCATCAACAACACCAATATCAATTTGTTTAAAATTTGCTAAAATAAATAAATAAATAAAATATTGTGGGTGTCCGTCTTATGTAGGACACCTACAGTCCAGAAAGTGCGGGTGTCCCGACACCCGGACACCGGCTGCTTCCAGAGCCCCTGGTGGACAAAAGGGGTCTCTCTTATTCTCTCTTTTCTTCTTTTTATTTGGTTAAACTTTGTTTTCTCGGTGGTGACTCGTCTTGGTTTGTTGCTGAGAGGTCCAGAAAAAATGTATTGCTTTCCTGGGGGCCGCGAGACGAGGGGAAAATCACTTTAAAAATCTCGTACACTTTGCGAAAAAATTCTTAAAAATCCCAATCCTTTTAAAAATCCCTAAAATTCTTGAAAAATCAATAAAATCCCTAGAAAATCCATAAAATCATTGGAAAAGTACTAATATCCTTGGAAAATTCGTAAAATCCTTCAACAATTCCCAAAATCCTCGGACAATTCGTAAAATCCTTTGAAAATCCATAAAATCTTTGGAAAATTAATATGACTACCCAAAAAGATCTTCGCAAAATTTTCCAAATGTCAAAAAAATCCGATGAGAAAATTCAAGGATTTTTAAAAATTCAAAATCTCGTACACTTTATTATATATTAAATATGCTTTGGCGGGAAAATTTCTGAGTTCATTTGAATGAAAATAACTGAGAATTATTAGGCATGTTCGGTGGAAAATATCGGACAATAATAGGACACAAGTGGTGCTATGTCGAGATCTGTTTATCTTTAAAGTGTCTATGAAATGAAAAATTCGTTGGCATTTTTGTTGTTTTATTGTACAGGGGAGCATGACAGGAGCACTCACTGAAAATTTCAAGAGAATCTAATGCGTAGTTTTCGCGCTATAAACTCTCAAAGTTTGCCATGGCTAGTTCGTTCTTGGAGAAAAATTGGGCTTTCGGAAACAATGCTTATGACGTACGCAGATGGACAACTATGATTAAGAACAATAGATTTCACTATTAATGATCCATCTGCGTACGTCATAAGGCATTGTTACCAAGAAGCCCAAATTTCGCCAAAACAAACTATCCACGGCAAATTTTGAGAGTTGATAGCGCGAAAACTACGCATCAGATTCTCTTGAAATTTTCAGTGAGTGCTCCTGTCATACTCCGCTGTACAATAAAACAACAAAAGTGCCAACGTATTTTTCACTTCAGAGACACTTTAAGGTGGCTCGACTGTCTAAATCACAAGAAATTATCGTCCCCCCCCCCCTAAAAGGTTTGGCACATGTCTCATGAGCTTCATTTTAGTTCATTGAATAGCTCTAGTGGTGGTCTTGATTATTGAAAAGTTTTATATTCTCAAAGTTTGTCTAAGTGAAGAATTCGTGTTTCCAATAAATGCAGAAAACCTAATTTGCATAAAATCTGTCACTTACCACAAACACAATTTCTCTAGATACGCAAGCGCTACAAGTATAAATCTTTTCAATAATTTATTTATTTATTTAACTTATTTAATTTAATTTAATTCGCCCGATTACATTTTCAATGAATTTACACATAATACAAAATTATTATAGGGCTAGAAGCCTACTAGAATCCTTTTGACTTTTTAATTTAGGCCCCTAGATTATATTTACAATTGTTTTAATTAACCATAATGAGTTAAAGGAAAGTTATAAGGAAAGAATATTATGAGGAAAGAATATTATGAAGAAGAGGAACAATTAAGCTATGATAATTACAATTGAAGTTTATAAGGAAAGAATATTATGAAAAAGAGGAACAATTAAGCTATGATAATTACAATTGAATGAAGTAAACTTAGTTTATGTAAGAATGTTAACGCTTGGCTGAAGAATAAATGATTGATGGAAGACTGAATATAGTTCTTCTGAATATAATTATAATATAGACTAGATATAATTGGTAACCCATATTTATGTATAACATTTAAATAGCGTTTTAAATTGTATACATATATATAAATTATTGATACCGTAGTACAGAATAATATTAATTTGTGCTATGTGTTAGGAAAGTTATTAATTTACTATATCTGCTTGCCGTTGCAGGAGATACTTTTTCATTTTTCTTTTAAAAATACTGGGAGATTCTATCTTTTTGTATTCCACTTTTAGACTATTCCATACTTTAATTCCTTTAGTAGACATGGTGTGTTTTGCATAATTTGTTCTTTTGTAGGGTTTGTGGAGCAATGATGCATTTCTTGTGTAGTAATTATGAATTTCATTATTTGCCACAAAATAATTCGCAAATATTTCTGGCAAACTGTGTAATTGTTAACAAATTGTTAATAATCAAGAGCACCACTAGAGCTATGCAATGAATCTCATGATACCTGTGCTAAATTTTTCATGAAGAAAATATGTAATTTCTCATGATTTAGACTGTCTTAAGGTCTTCATGAAGGTTTGCAGAGAATTTCGGTAAAGCGCTCTCAATCGTCTGCATTTATGGCACAAAAATAGAATAAATGTCGTTAGAAAGCTATTAATTTGTAGAATACAATGTTGTATTTGATTTTGTGATAAACACAAACCAGTAATAGTTGCGAATTTTTTAAATAAAACCAGAGGGCTTTACTCTAATTAATAGCTTTCTATTTTTGTGGCATAAATTCTGACGAATTGTGGCATAAATTCTGACGAATTGAGAGCGCTTTACCGAAATGTCCCTGCAAACCTTAACGAAGATCTTAAGTCATTATTACGGTTCTTATTGTTTACTAACCTGTGCTTCCATGGAGGTTGACTTTGGAGAAACGTTCTGCAAATGAATAAAATCCTACCTCGCATGCTTCACTTGAGCGCACCATACCAGCTGCAATACCGTATCTCATGTTACCAATATACTGTTCAATCATGCTACGATACACCCGGAGTTGTTGTATGACGAACATAACGTCTGGCAGGGTTTTCGGTTGCCATGACCATATTTGAAAGTTGAAATGATAGTGCAGATCATAACCAATTCTACAAATGGATCCCGCGCAAAACCGATTTGGACCCATCATCCAGTCACCTTGAAAAAATTCAATAGTTTATATTTTAACGCTTGTCCGACTCCTCCTTGTAAATTATATTAGTGTTATTGTCTAGCTAGTGGTCAGGTCATGCCTTTGGCCTTGTGTTAGTCATTGTGTATAGTTGGTGTAAACGTCATAAACAGATGAAAGTAAAGAAGAAGGAAAGGAGGGAAGGAAAGGAAGGAAAGGAAGGATAGAGGGAGGGAACGATGGATGGATGAATGGTGGATGATTGACGGATGGCTGAGTGGATGGAATAAAGGAGAAATGGATGAAGGGGGAGGGGGTGGTGGTGGGGAGGTTGGTTGGTAACGAACGAACAAAGGACCGATGGATGGATATAGGTTGGTGGATTGGTGTGTGATTGGATAAATGAATGGATGTGTGTGTGATGGATGGGTGGATGTATGGATGGATGGCCAGGTGGGTGGGTGAATGGATGAATGGATGGGTGAGTGAGTGGATAATGGATGGGTGTATGGATGGACGGACGGATGGATGGATGGATGGATGGATGGATGGATGGATGGATGGATGGATGGATGGATGGATGGATGGATGGATGGATGGATGGATGGATGGATGGATGGATGGATGGATGGGTGGGTGTATGGATGGACGGACGGACGGATGGACGGATGGATGGATGTGTGTACATGGATGAATAGATGATTAAGTACTTTTGGTACTCTATTGTTTAGGATGGATGAGTGGATGAGTCTGAGAAGTTTTAAAAAGTGCATTGATTCATTGGTTCGTTTTCGAATTCAGGTAAGCATTTAAAGCAGCATTGCTGTGTGAGCAGTGTGTTATGTTGCGTAAGAAAAAGTAAATTTATGTATTGCAATAGTCCTGAGCTCGTTACCTACGGTCCTTAGCAATGACAGACAACGCACTCCTTCGGTGCTTTCCAAATATAGTGGGGCTCAGAATAATTCACAGATAATGTCTTTCTGTTAGCGTTAACGTTAGCGCTCATTTTCATTGATAGATAGATATTGGTCCTACACTGGTGTTAAACATTTTGTGTGTAAAAGACAAGTCTTGAACAATACAAACTGAAAACCTGAGCAAGCCATCACCACAGAGTAAAGAAATGTTCGTAACAAAAAAGTAAAATTTAACTAGAAGATGAGAAAGATTACGTCGAGAATGAATAGCGCATGAGTAAGAATGCGTCGGAGAAAGGTCATTTTGTACGGATGTGAATCCGGTAACCCTCATTTATATCATATATTACATACGTCACAATCTCAAAGAGATAAAAGTCATAACCAGCATGTTTGTCATGAAAAATAGTCGATACAATGCTCTGCAATACGCAATGCAAGAGTAACAGCCCATCTTACACTACCTCATACAGTGCCAATGTTCTGTACTTATTCGAAGATCTGTATATATAAATCGTTTTGACGTTTAACGTTGGGAAAGTATATTAATATAGTTTACTAGCTATAATCTTAATACTCCATGTGTGGTTATATATATATACACCAATTAGATTAATTTAAATCGCCAATGTGTGAAAATTTAAATCGCCAATGTGTGAAAATTTAAATAGGATTTATCGACTATCGTTGGAGATGTTTTGAGATGTTTTGGCGGTTCTCATCTGTCTACAGAGTTGACAAAAGCAACGGATATATTTATTTATTTTTATTAAACTTTTCCAAGTAAAAAGTAAATGACACTATAGGGTCACCGCAGTCTGCAACATGCAGTATACACCAGGCTCTTTAACTAAGATTGCAGCGATGGCGTACCGAACGGGTGTGTGTGTGAAGTGTTACACCCCCCCCCCCCCCCCCCCCCCCAACTTTTCGGGAAAATGGTCGGTAAGTTAAAACCAAATAGGTCGGTATATATTGGTCGGTAAATTTAGGGTTTAACTCTTTCTTGTCCGAATTGGTCTTTAGTATTTTATTCTGGCTAACGCCAGACGATTTTATTCACCTCTGGGGAAGCCCCCGGACAGGAATGAGTTAATAAAACCTTAAATTTTGTAAACGTGACCTGGTTTATCAATTATCACATGCACAGCATAAATGTAACCCAAAATGCAATCCGCCCGGGTTTTGTCTGCACATTTTGGAACACACGAGGCGATATGCACTTGCGAAAGTACTTAATATAGTCGAGAAGGAGAAGAGAAAACGTCGACCACGTAGCACCCCCACTACACAATATTTTTGACTCCAGATTATAATAGGCTGATACACGTGGCTAGGTCAGTCGTACTCACAAATTGTGGGGTCAGTGGCCTGCTACATAGAGGGGGTGGGTGGTCCTTACATTGACAGACTTAACTCATTCCTGTCCAGGGGCTTCCCCAGAGGTGAATAAAATCGTCTGGCGTTAGCCAGAATAAAATACTAAAGACCAATTCGGACAAGAAAGAGTTAAAGAGATAGTTTATAACTCATTCCTGTCCGGGGGCTTCCCCAGAGGTGAATAAAATCGTCTGGCGTTAGATACTAAAGACCAATTCGGACAAGAAAGAGTTAAAGTGCACATGAAACGAAAATTAAGTTTGTCTTATTTGAAAGAACACTTAAAACGTTAGAGTAACATCTTTTGCAGTTTTTCGTTTCCTTGCTTCGTTGTTGAGATAATTCAGTTTGTTTGAAATGTAAATTAAACAAACGTCACATGTGCATAATGAGTTATCAGAGAAGGTTATAATATATCTTTGCGCGTGTGTTCCTCTCACAACGCCAAACATGTAGAATTTTCAAGTGAAAATGTTTGATAATAGCAGAGATTTGTAACAGCTGTCAATTACATCTGGCCTATGAGTCAATTTCAATTTCGATTTCAATTTCAATTTATTAATTTAGCACTTTTTTTTGAGTGACGACATCGTGCCAGGTGTCTTGTATAAGTACATTCTAACTAGATATATAATCATCGTCTAGTTAAGAACTGTTGCCAAAGTGACAACTGACGAAATAAAAACGATGCCAGGCCACCAATTAACTTATATCTAACATCTCCATATTAATCCATAAAATGTGAAGAGTTTTGGAAGGCTAGGAATCAAACCAACTGTGAATTTTTATGATATACGTTTAGTTGTACTCAGAAATCCGCTACATTCATGGAAACAAGCCTCTGACCTTTAACTCAACTTCTGTTTCAAAGAATCTTCATATCGTCTTGGAATTTAATTTTACTGCATTTGTATTTATGCAACATATACTAGGTAATTTTGATGAAGGAAAATCTCGAGTGTAGAACATATACATTAAGATCAAACCGGGGCCAGTTGCGAAAAATGCAACATCAAGGCCTTCGGGCTAGGAATTGAACCCGCGACCCTGCGATGCTAGTGCAGTGCTCTGACAACTGAGCTACGGAAGCCGTTGCCAAGAGCTTGGCCACGAGTTCTGTATATATAATGTGGTAATGCCGAGAGTAGAATTGGGTATATTTACAAGTAATATTTGGCATACTTGTTATTTACGGAACAGTTGCGCATAAATGTCATAAATGTATTAATTACAAAGCAAGCGTAAAAATTATGCAGAAGAAATCTTTTAATAATCTTTTGATATAGTGTGGCTATACTACTTTTGCTATAATGTTCTCGTACTACTTCTCTAGTATAATGTTCCTATACTATTTGTCTGTTATGTTTTTATACCACTTGTCTGATATAATGCCCTTCTGCATATGCTACTTGTCTGAAGAATGTTTCTATACTACTTAACTAATACAATGTGCCTATACTACTTGCCTGATATGATTCTATACTACGTGTCTAATATAATGTGCCTATACTACTTGTCTAATATTTCTATACTACGTCTCTGATATAATATGGCTATACTATTTGTCTGAAATAATGTGGCTATACTATTTGTCTGATATAACGTGGCTATACTACTTGTGTGATATGTCGAATGTTCCTATACTACTTGTCTGATATAATGTACTTACACCACTTCTCTAATATTTCTCTACTAGTTTGATATAGTGTTCCTATACTATTTGTCTGATTTAATGTTTCTAAACTACTTGTCTGATATAATGTTTCCATACTACTTATCCGACACAATGTGTATATACTATTTCTCTGACAGAATGTGTCTATACTACTTGTGGCTGTACTACTTGTCTAATTATGTGCCTATACTACTATATTTATTTGTGAAATTGTCATACAAAATTTAAGAGTTTCCTACTAATATTATACAACTATGTACTACTATTGAGTAGGACCCTGCAAAATATTTATTTAGTATAGCATTGTTCAAAGCGCCCCACCACGATCTAACAGCTTTGATTTATCATTTAACACCAAACGACTTATTAATTTAATATCGTAAGAACATGATGCCAAAACATTTACTGACGACTTGTTAACAAGGAAACTATGTTAAGCACTTCATTTTGATGAGTGCTTTCAACCATAAAGTTCCTACTTTGGTGTTAGTCAAGCTATGTTTGCGATGTGTGGCTCTTATAATATTTCAGTTATTAGACTTAGCTCCGTTTAACCCTTTTGAGCCTAAAGTATTTTACTCTGGATAACGCCAGAATATGTTCGTTCACGTTTCTAGAGAAGTTAAGATATGACAATTACTGATAATTCTGACTATGTTTCGACAGATTTAACTTCGCTGCGAAAAACTTGACTCTCTATTGGGCATTGTTGCATGCCAATAGGCGAATTTCAGGGTATTGCGCACGCATCATTTTGCAAAGAAATTGGCGGGCTCTTGGCGAGCTCCCCACAAAGTAAGCAATTGCAAACAGACTTGTTAACGAGCCAACAACAGCAGAATAACAGTGTTAAACATCCAGAAACTGTATCTATATTTTGTTTATTTTAAACAGTGTGTTTACTTTGAGTGGACGTTGCCAAGTTTTTTTGAAAAATGATGCGCGCGCAACACCCTGAAACTCGCCTATTGGTAACGCAAAAAACAGTTAAGGACTTGTTATAAGGCCGAATATATTTTAATATTGTCTAAAAGGAAGAATGTTCGTCTATTTTACTTTTAGGTATTAATGCCGATGAGCTGACAAGTCATTAATCTATTCCTGCCTGAGCCAGCTAACACCAGATTCAACCCCATGCCCCTATTCAATGTTGAAATATTTCGCGTGTTTATCAACTGGAATAAAAAAACAACAAAAACACACACTAACAGACACTAGTGAACAACATTGAATAGGGGGAGAGGGGGAAAGGCTTAAGTGTCCCAATATTTTTGTCCGAGATTGTAGGTTTCGGCTCCGTTATTATTATTTGTCGATGTTTCGAAATGGCAATCATTACGTCATCCCATCAGGCTTTGCGAAACTGATGCGTGCATGCCAAATGCTTGCTTTCTTTGCTTTCCTGATGTCTGATCAAGTCTTTCTCGTCTCGGATGTGTTTTGTGTGTTCACAGACATAGTTATTGGGCAGTAATGTCGCTGGCAAGTAGGCTATCTTGATATTATATACGCTACAATCGCACACGACGTTGATTAAGTGAACTTGCAGGTGACACTTTCTAGGTATAAACATGAAGCTGCGTAATAAGGCGAAGAGACGTGACATATTGAACGCTGTACATGTGTGAAAATAATACTTTCTTTCTTTGCTTTCCTGATGTCTGATCAAGTCTTTCTCGTAGACATAGTTATTTGTCAGTAATGTCGCTGGCAAGTATCTTACAATCGCACACGCCGTTAATAGTTACATATGAACGCTGTGTACACGTGTGGAAATACGTTAAATACAGGCAATCGTGTTTTGTTATTGCAAATTATGTTTTCTATCGGAGAATTGGATTGTGTTTTGACTTTTGTCTATGACCAAATGATTGCAGCTTCGATAACACTTCAGTACCTTTTACCCAAAACACCTTCACCTACTATATATAGCACTGTGATTTTGCAGTAGCGCGAGAGAACGCCTGACCAGGCGTCTTGTTTTACTCTGTTTTTCGCCAAACGATTTTACTTGTAAAAGGAAGAGCTCTCGCTATTTTAGGCATTAATGCCGATGAGCTAACAAGTCATTAAGCTATTCTTGAGTGAGCTGGCCCAAACCGGCTTTCTTATTATTTAATTCTGTCTAATACCGGATTATTTTACTCTGTTTTTTGCCAAACGGTTTTACTTGTCAAAAGAAGAGCTAGCCCTCATTGGTAGACGTTCGTCAAGCTCATGCAAATACTCAGAGAATCAGGTATGCCATTATAATATTTCAAACGCGGCTATTTGAGCGACGAGATTGAAGTCCTGCAAAAATGTGCATTGAGAATTATTTTACCTTCCTTAAGTTATAGAGAAGCTTTGGGCTGTACAAAAATTTTAACTTTAAAGGAGCGCCGTGAAAACTTTTCTGATAATTTTTTTAGGAACAATCACAACCTAAAGGTTCAAGAATGTTTACCTGATAGAATTTTAACTAACTATGAACTAAGACTTAGCGGATTTCATAACCATTATCTATGTAAACTGAACGTTTTAAAAACTCGTTTTTCCCCTCAAAGTGTTTTAAGAAGTAATTGTAAATAATATGCATAAATTAGAATTTTTCATAAATATGTAAATCTTTTAACTACTACTGATGTAATCATAGTCAATCGAGATATGGTCTGGAAACTCGGCAAACTTCAAAGCACTTATAATGAGCTGGGATTTTATGTTGAACCGTACCTTACACCGTGCACATCCTTTGTTATAGGTTTATTAATATTTAAATAGCACGGTTGAGTGATTGAACTGAAACGTTGCTATTGGACAATTCGTTCATTATACTAAAATACAATGTGTTCAGTGACCGTGCACCGTGCACAAAAATGCATAAAGGCATTTTAAAGGCGAACAAAAAGATAGACCAAAGACTTTAGCTGAGTTTCCAGACCATATCTCGATTGACTATGATGTAATTTAACCTTTATAGGTTACAATATCGGTTTTCAGTTAATAAATCTGAATTGAATTGAATAGACCTTTTCGATAATTACGTCACGCTTCATGAAAACGAGGCTCCCAGGCCAAAGTTTCACAATTTTGATTATCATAGTAATCCCGTCATATTTGTTTATGGAAGAAGATGGCTAATAACGTCCAAACTATATATGGTAGAAATACATCGTGCACGTATGTTGTTAGGCATTTCATAAGCTTTCATTTGATGTATATTTTAAGTTTTTGTGACGTGTGTAACTTTTTAAAATGTCCAAAATGTTCGCACCATTGCTCGTCAAGTAATAAATATGATATGGACTTCTCATCACTGTTGTAGAATTTCGAATACCGTTTTTAAAATATTTAACATACAACTTTGAAATGTATATCTAACAGAAGATACTGTAAAATGCTATTTGTGGTAGAACTTTCAAGTTTCTAGCTTAAGGGGAAGTATTTTAAAAATGAGAAAAATTAATATTATCTTGGTCTGATGGATGAATTGTTAAGTTTGTTTTGTTTACAACTCAGACCAAGATAATAGTACGTTTTCCCATCAGTTTTAAAATACTTTCTCTTAAACTAGAAACTTGAAAGTTGTACCACAAATAGCATTTTACAGTATCTTCTGTTTGACATATGTTTCAAAGTTGTGCGTCATATATTTTAAAAACTATATCCGAAATTCTACAACAGTTGTGGGACTCCATTATTATTACTTGACGAGCAATGGTGCGAACATTTTGGACATTTTAAAAAGTTACACACGTCACAAAAACTTAAAATATACATCAAATGAAAGCTTATGAAATGCCTAACAACATACGTACACGATGTATTTCTACCATATATAGTTTGGACGTTATTAGCCATCTTCTTCCATAAACAAATATGGCAGGTTACTACGATAATCAAAATTGTGAAACTTTGGCCTGGGAGCCTCGTTTTCATGCAGCGTGACGTAATTATCGAAAAGGTCTATTGAATAGACGACTTTCAGGCTCATGCGCAGTAGCAACTTTACTTCAAATTTTCATCGGAGGTAAAAACAACTGTTTTAGCTGGAAAGATCATATTAAAAATAGTAAAAGTGCAAAGTTTAAAATAAATCGGACAAATAGTGCGAAAGCTACGCTCTTCGGAAGTTTTGTTCTCCACTAGGGATTTAATAGGGATTTTGGCTTGGCGTGCAACTCCCGCCCGCCAAGCCAAAATCCCTATTAAATCACTAATAAATCCCTGTTGGAATGGTCAACTTTCCGCTTGTGAAACTTTTCCATTTGTTAAGCAATTCGTTTCAAACTTTGCACTTCTACTATTTTCAATATGCTCGTTCCAGCTAAAACAGTTGTTTTTATCTCCGACGAAAATTTGAATATTTGTTGCTACTGCGCATGATCGTGAAAGTCGTCTATTGAATTGAATTGAATTGAATTGAATCAATGTTTGTGATTTTCAGATAAGGATCGAACCTGCAGCCTAGTTTTAGTGACCGCTCATTAGAAAGTTTCAGATGCGGTCATGTCTGGAACCCAGAAGCATTTCCTAAAGTCTGGTTTTCATATGTCGCCGATCATCGCCGACCCATGATTTAGATGAATGTTAAGTAAAAGAATAAAAGCACTGCTTTTCTGTATTGTTCTTTATTACTTAAACATGCTGCCGCACTTCCCGTTTTAACATGCATCTAAATCACAAATCGCCGACGATCGGCGACATGAAAACCAGGCTTAATAAGTATTTAAGCTTGACGAACGTCTACCAAACGTCTGTCATTATATACTAGTATTTAGTAAGAAGATTGTGAATGATTCTATTTTTTTGTTTCTAAGTTTTTGTCCGGTCCCGTATACTTGGGAGATTTTCAAAACTTCCAAAGTTATGGTCATTAGACGACAAACGATGCAGCTACTGCCTATATCATTCTCGTTTAAACTGTTTAAAAATCTGAATTCGTGTATTTTATTGTAGCGAATTCAGGGTGTACTACAAAAATTTTCACACACTTTTTCACGCACCGAAAATTGCAAAAATCTCAAACATTTATCGCCCATGCATTCTCTTCATCGCTGGAAACTGCTTTGACGTTTGTGTGAAATTGTATTTCCTTTACCAAATCGAAGCCATGCGAGCAATCAGAATTTTCTAAAAATATCCTTATCAGACCAATTTGGAAAGAGTGTTGAAATTGGTGTTGTCATTTACCCGCGAAGAGATATTATTATATTCCAATACAGTTGAAACCAAATTTGGTTCTCGTATATTCGACCTCTTTTTTCAAGAGAGTTTACTTCATGGTAAATTCAATCCTCCCTTAACTCTTTCCTGTCCGAATCAGTCTTTGGTTCGTCAGACGATTTTATTTACCTCTGGGGAAGTCCTTGGACAAGAATGAGTTAATATGCTATCTGTTCCAATCTTGTTTCATTTTAATTTGATGTTTCATTTCTTTTATCACCTTATACGCGTACTTCACCTCACTTATATAATCTTCTTAATCCATATCTTATTGACGTTCTTTCGTAGCTCTTTCACTCCATTGATTCCATATACACTCCCTTGAATTTACGTAATTCTGCGTATATCATATGTAAATTAAAATTTCCAAAACCACCATTTTCTGACCTCTTAATTAGTAATCCTTTATACAGTGTGTATCAAAAAAACCTGAACCCTTAGAAAACAACCTATTGTAGTAGTTTGAAAGCCCTAAGCACTTCGCTGAACCCACAGATGGTATATGTTCTATTTTCCCATTTCCTTTATGTTATGGGCTGATTCAATTGTGGGCTTTAAGCCGCCGTCTCGTCAATTTTGACGAAACAACTCTCGTATTAAAACGACCACCCTGGAGTGGAGATTTGAAAAGAGGTCCCTTTTCAAGACCCGGGTTGGAGAGGTGCGACGGTGCGGAACTTTGGTCAATTCCTTCATGTAAACCCGAGTTGACTTGACCTGGGCTCGTGTAAAGTGTTGGCAAAATGATAATTTGTGTTGAGAAAAGCTGACCCGGGTTGGGAAAAAAAGCAGCCAACCCGGGTTCATGTAAACACGAAAAAAGAATAACCAGGCTGGCACTCAACCCGGGCTCGTGTAAAGGCCCCCTAGAGCTGGTCAAGCACTGACGGCTTACGAGAGCTTAGAGATAAAGAAAAACCCTCAAAGGTGGTTGCTCTTGAAGCTTCGATGCAATGGGGGCTGGATTTCACCTAATATTTACATGCATGAGCTTGCAGTTATGCATGCATGAAGTGATGAAAGGGCCGCAGGACATATTCTTTCTAGACTTTCTTTGCCCACTGGAGTGGTTGTAATTTCCTCGGTTTTCAACGCTTGAATTAAACGTCTTTCCGTTCTCCAAATTGATTAAACAAACTGTGAAAGTTTTCTTGGTATTTGCAACATTTTGGAAAGCATGCCAAGCCATTCCAGAATTTTCTTTAATCCTAGTTCTCATATTCGCCGACCGAGTCGCAGCTGCTTTTCTGCATTGTTCTTTATTACTTAACATGCTGCTGTACTTCTCGTTTTAACATGCATCTAAATCATTAATCGGCGATGATCTGCGACCGTCGGCGATGTATGATAACTAAGCTTAAGGCATCTTAGTCCAGTTTAAAAAGGGATCTTCTTAAATTATATTTAAAGCCTAAACAGGCTGAAGGTTTGCCACTTTTAGAGTTACTTATTTACACATAAGTGTTTTTTGAGTGATATAACAAATCAAACGCGAGGCAAATATTTACATTTTTATAATTCTTGAAGAGAAATTAAAAGTTATTGATTCCTAATTAGGTGGTGCAGATCGGTTACGAAACGTCCCAGTTTTACAACTTTTTCTTGATATACTTGACAGTTGACATACTGCATGGTTCGAATGTTGAAAGTAGTATATTGTCTGATATAGAATTTTGGTGCATAATGTTGTGTTGTGTTGTGTTGTGTTGTGTTGTGTTGTGTTGTGTTGTGTTGTGTTGTGTTGTGTTGTGTTGTGTTGTGTTGTGTTGTGTTGTGTTGTGTTGTGTTGTGTTGTGTTGTGTTGTGTTGTGTTGTGTTGTGTTGTATTGTGTTGTGTTGTATTGAAAATGTGTTATCGGTCTAAACAAGTCTGAGACGTTTACACACAATGCCGGTACAATTTGAAAACGGAACAAAATTATGCCGTCTAGTCCTTGCGTTTACACGATACCGGCACAAAAATGACATGAAAACGGCACAAAATGAGACGGGTTCCTTGACGGCATGAAATGAAATGAAAACGGAACACTAACCGGTATTGTGTAAACGCCCGTGCCGTAACAGTTTGATGACGGTAATCACGATATATACGACCACAGTATTCGGGTCAGCAGTATTCACAAAGTCTTCTCAATTCTCATTAGAAGAGAATAGTCACATGCTAATCCGTCATTATATTATACCGGCACCGTGTAAACGCAAGACGTTTTGGCCTGTATTTACACACCGGCATGATTTTGTTCCGTTTTCAAATTGTACCGGCATCGTGTAAACGGGGTCTGAGATGGAGAGTTTGTGGTCACATCACGTTTATAATTTATTGCTGAGCTTTTTGACTCAAACCTTCACCACAGACAACAGGTCGAAAGCTAAGCAATGTTAAATGTTAGCTTCCATTATATTTTTTCTCTACGCAAACGTTCAAAGATTTAAGTCCTCCCGCATGTGCGTGGTACTGAGTGAGTGTAAACACTTTCTCAAAAAAAGAAAACACTTTCTTTTTTTACCTGGGATAATTATTGTAGGACAACGAACTCGTGTGGAGAATAAGGATATTAGGATGCTGATATCATTATATTTTCTAATATCCTGATTCTGGATCTGAATTAGATGTACCACAGTAATTATTTCAACAACAAGATGAAGAGTTAAGTCTCTCGATATTGAAGAACCAAGATTTCAGTTTCGAAGTATCAAATATTATCACCATCATTCCACGACCCAGTAAACCGAATGTTGTGGGTTCGAATTCGAGTGGAGTTTTCCTCAATAGTCACCCAGTATGCCGATTCTTTACTTGAGTAGCAACTAGTATCTTTACTCTTGTAACTACAATAATCGAGCGCAAGTCATAGAATATTTATCAAAAACGGCAGCGATTTCACTAACTTTGCTTAAACTATAGTACATATATTATATTTCCAAGGCTCATATTCTTTCTATTTAATACAAAGCCCGGCTTTACTTTATTTCATCAATTCATCACATTTTACTACGATGAAAGGCTCCGCCCGGAATGACCGTATTTTGTTACTAAAAGCCTAAAAATCCTGGCAGTTTACCAGTGGTTTGGGTAGGGAACAGGTGCCCACGCAACACGGCATACTGTAAAACCCGGACTGGACTGGACTGGACTGGACTGGACTGGACTCAAAAATCTGTAAAACCCGGACTCAACAATATCTGTAAAACCCGGACTAATATTTTTAACCAACGGGGGGTCCCACTAATGCTTGTAAATACCCGGGGGGGTCATAATGGGCTTTGAATGAACGGGGGGTTGACGTGACTTAAACTCGGAGATGAAACATAATCTCCGATCAAATACGTCTACTCACTTGTCGCTAATAAACAGGGGGGCGTGCATGTATAGCAATTTAGGATAATGACTCGGTCACGCCAAGAACGACAAAGCTTTTAGTAATATAGTATAAGGTTAGATATACTGCCGAAACAGAGAACGTAGGAGTCTAACGTTTCGAGCGAAGGCCCTTCGTCAGAGAGCAACGTTGGAAACACGTTTCTCTCTGACGAAGGGCCTTCGCTCGAACGCGCGCGACTCCTTCGTTCTCTGTTTCGGCAGTATATCTTAACCTTACTATATTTCGATTGTTGTTTCTACACTGCCTACGCAGCACGCTACTTTTATTAAAGCCGGCTTTTAGTATGCGTGCAGAATTTCGGAATTTTATATAGTTTTACCAAGGACTAAACGCTAATATACAACATAGACAAATTGTGGCCAAGCTGCATGGCGTAGTAAGTCAGTTATTTTAAGAGTTCACTGAGTGCTAAAGCAAAGATGATCATATTTACACCTCACATTCCGGCATTGCCTGTTAGCTGCAGGCTAGTTTCCTTAGCTCTGTTCTCAGTAAGATTAAAAAATATTCAAGTTTTCTTTTGCTATTAATACGTGGCTATGACTGACGCAATATAATTATCACGATTCACGACACCGGTAGTCAAAACAGAAGCGCTTGCGAAGAAAGAAAATAGGCATACAGGAAAACCAAGCGTTCTGCTTTTACTTTTTTTTAATGCGCATTGGACTGCAAATTTGACTACAAATTGAAATCGCTGTTGTAAACACTGGTGATTTTGTTGCGATTTGTTGGGCAATTTCTAAACAACTGCACTAATAATACCACAGTCTGCAGTATACTAACTTTTGGTCTTTCCTAATTTTAAAGTTTCCCATTTGGACTCCTCGCGGCCTCTTCCTCAGTCTGAGTTGTTTACTTGAGTAATGCTATAATAGCGTTGGCTTGGTGTCAGCTAAAAGTTTAGGTTAGATTTCTTGGGGAAATAGCAGTTAATTTAAACATGTTCAAAATACATGAAATCGTTTTAAATTCGCAGTGGAAAAGAAATTGCGGTAAAATTGTCAGATGATGTTATAAAAACTGCAACAAACCGTAAACTTTAATCTTTATGTTTATGCTTACTGTGACAGTTTTAATCTGTTCTTTTTGTATTTAATCTGTTCTTTTTGTATAACAGAGCTACTCCAGGCCAAAACAATGTTTGCAGACAGTTTCTTTGATACCTTCTTTTCTTTAGACTATATCAAGTTATATTAAAACAGATTGTGCATGTATATTATCATCGCTTTAAATGTACATCTAAATGAGCCTTTCTGGCCTCGTTATAAAGCAAATTAACATCCTTTTGAATCGCGGACACAAACGAGGCCAGAAAGGCTTATTAAAATGCACATAAAATTAAGAATATTCAAATTAATGGCTATTATGAAAGTGGTCTATAGACTTATAATTCTTGACACCAAGTTCTGATCTATTACAAAATATTAAACGTAAAACAATAACAAGAACCAACATTAAACTGTATAATAAAATATTCATAAATATTAAAAGAAAACTGTTTTTCTTTTGTATCAATGTACATTTAGTCTGTCACGAAGCGCTGTCACGTGGTTATCATCGAGATGCGGCCTGAGATCTTGTGGTACTTGTACTAACCCAGGGAGAAAGAATGCGCTCTTCTGGGATACACAATTTGGTGTCCGCGATTCAAAAGGATCTTAATTTGCTTTATAACGAGGCCAGAAAGGCTAATTTAGATGTACATTTAAAGCGATGATAATATACATGCACAATCTGTTTTAATATAACTTGATATAGTCTAAAGAAAAGAAGGTATCAAAGAAACTGTCTGCAAACATTGTTTTGGCCTGGAGTAGCTCTGTTATACAAAAAGAACAGATTAAATACAAAAAGAACAGATTAAAACTGTCACAGTAAGCATAAACATAAAGATTAAAGTTTACGGTTTGTTGCAGTTTTTATAACATCATCTGACAATTTTACCGCAATTTCTTTTCCACTGCGAATTTAAAACGATTTCATGTATTTTGAACATGTTTAAATTAACTGCTATTTCCCCAAGAAATCTAACCTAAACTTTTAGCTGACACCAAGCCAACGCTATTATAGCATTACTCAAGTAAACAACTCAGACTGAGGAAGAGGCCGCGAGGAGTCCAAATGGGAAACTTTAAAATTAGGAAAGACCAAAAGTTAGTATACTGCAGACTGTGGTATTATTAGTGCAGTTGTTTAGAAATTGCCCAACAAATCGCAACAAAATCACCAGTGTTTACAACAGCGATTTCAATTTGTAGTCAAATTTGCAGTCCAATGCGCATTAAAAAAAAGTAAAAGCAGAACGCTTGGTTTTCCTGTATGCCTATTTTCTTTCTTCGCAAGCGCTTCTGTTTTGACTACCGGTGTCGTGAATCGTGATAATTATATTGCGTCAGTCATAGCCACGTATTAATAGCAAAAGAAAACTTGAATATTTTTTAATCTTACTGAGAACAGAGCTAAGGAAACTAGCCTGCAGCTAACAGGCAATGCCGGAATGTGAGGTGTAAATATGATCATCTTTGCTTTAGCACTCAGTGAACTCTTAAAATAACTGACTTACTACGCCATATTAGCGTTTAGTCCTTGGTAAAACTATATAAAATTCCGAAATTCTGCACGCATACTAAAAGCCGGCTTTAATAAAAGTAGCGTGCTGCGTAGGCAGTGTAGAAACAACAATCGAAATATAGTAAGGTTAGATATACTGCTGAAACAGAGAACGAAGGAGTCTAACGTTCGAGCGAAGGCCCTTCGTCAGAGAGAAACGTGTTTCCACGTTGCTCTCTGACGAAGGGCCTTCGCTCGAAACGTTAGAGTCCTACGTTCTCTGTTTCGGCAGTATATCTAACCTTACTATATTACTAAAAGCTTTGTCGTTCTTGGCGTGACCGAGTCATTATCCTAAATTGCTATACATGCACGCCCCCCTGTTTATTAGCGACAAGTGAGTAGACGTATTTGATCGGAGATTATGTTTCATCTCCGAGTTTAAGTCACGTCAACCCCCCGTTCATTCAAAGCCCATTATGACCCCCCCCCCAGGTATTTACAAGCATTAGTGGGACCCCCCGTTGGTTAAAAATATTAGTCCGGGTTTTACAGATTTTTGAGTCCAGTCCAGTCCAGTCCAGTCCGGGTTTTACAGTATGCCACGCAACACTCCACATTTTTACACTATCTATTACATATATAAGTATGTATAGCCTCAGGGTATGACTTCATGTGGCTATATATGTAATCACAGTTATGTAATATATCTTGACTGCATGTGTTTTCTTGTTATGTTAGAATTTAATCTCGTCGTATCTATAATCACCTTTGATAATTTTGTTTTTGGTATCCGATTATTATTATCATGCAAGTGTATATATATATATATATATATATATATATATATATATATATATTTATTCAAACAACATAAATACCAGATTTGGTATATAAGATACATACAAATAACATATGAACTAAACTACGTGCTCAACTATGCAATGTGTTTGATTTGCTGACAAATGGCCTCATACTTATACCACCAGTCAATTGTTGGTTTTAATAACCAATTGTGATCTGGACGTGAGCCGAAAACTAAATAGGACAATTCAAATGAAGTTTTTTGTCGGACAAATTACGCGAAATACAACTTGTGACTGATAAAGTAAAATGGCAACTGCAGAACCGATAAAAACTCCCTGTTGAAAAAAACAACAAACTATTTACTCTAATGAAGAGCTCCGCTCAAAACTTATTTCGTTATCAAAACTATTTTCGGCAGTTTACAACCTTTTCACTTTTATCTATTTCTTGAGCCGGTTAATCGGGCTGTTATTCGATTAAGATAGTACTGTATATATATTTGTGGTTGTCAAACACGCATGAACTAATTTTGCAAAGTAAATAAGAATTTAGTTTATGGATACAAAGAAGTGCCATGCAACGTTGATTCAAATCTCAATTGGCAGCCGAGGAAAGAATTTTGCGATACAGCTATCTAGCCCGGCTCTAACCCTGCTCTAACCCTGCTCTAACCCGGCCTATATGGCTATGTTAACATATTAGTATACTACTCGTTACAGTTCTCTTAAACGAAAGAATGCCATTACGGTACTATTTCAAGTAGTCTAGAGTAATTTGACTTACCAGCGTAGTAGTTTTCGCCATACGGTTTGCCAAAGTCCGTCTTTAGGTAATGAAGCAGTTGAATAAGTGATTTCAGCTCTCTGGGTTTCAGGAGAGTTTGGTTGACCGAAACCTTCAGTTTTGCCGCTTCGTTGTACAGCGACCTGGCTGCGTCGGTTCTGTCTTTCAGAGCTTGTGGCGAGCAATTGTACGGACGAAACCTTTTGATTTCGTCACCCTCGACCTCTGGATGCCAGATGATGTTGTTTGGGTAAAGAGTGAAATAGACTTCCCTGATTCTTTCGAGCGTATGGTAGAACCTGATGCGAATAGCTTCCCCACTCGGTGCGCAGTATTGGTTTTCGCTACGTTCTTCCATCGCCGAGCAGTTCATGCATACTGACTCGTCTTCGCATTTCCCTAGCGACAACGATGCAGCTATAATTAAGGCGATACCCACTACAGAGAGAAAAATACCAACGCCTAACAGAAATACAACGTAGCGTGTCGCTTTCATTTTGCTGGTAGGCCTTGTTAAGTTCCAAGGACAACTGCTAAGACTCAAGTGATGGACGAAGCTGCATGCGGGCGGTTTGCTAACCGTACGGTATAATTATCTTGTCTGTCGTTAATCGCTAAGCGCGTCATTTTAATCTCAACCCCTTTTAATAAAGGCTTTAACAAGTACATGCTTGTGTTCAGGTTGTTGACATTGTTGACGTATATAAGCTCCGGTACTTGGGAAATCTTTGCAGCTCAGCTATGCAACTATTAGATTACGCACATGGCCCAATTAAACTTCCTATACCGGAAACACCAGAATGTAATATCAATATGCAAAACCAATCTGCATGAAATTAGAATGAATTAATGGGGATTAGCGTGTTGGAATTGTGTTTTCGAAAGCTCGAAAAGTGAGTACAGTCGAGCAAGAACAGCTCGATGGTGTTTTCCAAGGTAAAACGACGATGGGTGGTCGTCGCCGTCGGGGTTGTTCTTGTCGTGAGTTTGGTCTTCTTTGTGGTCGGTGTTGTCTTCATTGCTAACCGGCACCGATGCTCGGACATCGAGAAAGATTCTAATAGTACCTCGACTGAGAGTGTCGGTGTGGAGGACCCGTGCGAGCATTCCAGTGAAGCCGAGAGCTCGGGATTGATCGAGTTCCTGACCAAAGTGATACACACCTATCACGAACTTTCACCAAGCGGAGTCTCATTCCGATTCACCTCGACACCTACCGGCTCCAATACGCAACATTCGTACGGCTCTCACCTCCTCCCTAGCAACATTAAGAACGTAACAGATTCCGCCAGACTTTTGCTCGAAGAATTGAACTCCCTGAACATCAATGTAACACTCCTGAAACCGCGAGAGCAGAAAGCAGTAGCCGAGTCGAGACACGTTTTGGAGCACAACTTTGCCCAACCGTACGATGGGGATTACTATGCGGGCGACTGGATGCTCGGTCCAAATCATTTCTGCACACAGTATATATGTAAGCTTTCGTACTACGTCGGATATGCCATAACTCGATCGATTCAATTCTACCCGAGAAACGCAAAGGACATTTTGACTATCAGAGATACTCTGGCTGGGCTGAACGAAACTATTTACCAGTATATGGAAAACATGCGTTTTGGAGTTACGAGGGGAATGGTTCGAACAATCGAGGAATGTTTAGCTGGGATCGATGCTATCAAAGGAAAATATTTGAATATCGTTCGTTTCAAGTCTTCTGGTAAGCATTTCTAAAGCGGTTTTTTGTATGTTTAAACAGTATGGTTTCCAAATACCGTAGCCCTTTTCTTTTCTTAATTGTATTGTTGATGTTTTATTTTGACATCGGCACAATAATATTTTTCGAACAATCGTTACTGCTTAATTATCTTCGGCGGCAAACACACTGCGACACAGCGGCTATTGTAGCAATTTGTCACGACAATGACGGCATTCGCAACTATTTCCAGATGAAGGAATATATCAATTAATGATATTGGGTGTTGCTCAGTGACGAACCATCCCAACAGTTATAAGTGTGAGAGACAAACTCTAGTCGCCCACAGCTGGGATTCGCTCTACCGACTGAGCTACACACGTAAAAACGCACAGTCTGATCAGCTCTGATATCAGATGATGATGATAATGATGATAATCTTTATTTAAAAAACACGGTATCGCTTCATTTTACATGGTCTTCCAGGGAGCCGTGTTACAATAATATAAAATACTTATAAATGCTTGTAAATAAAAGGTCCATTAACTAACTAACTAACTAACTAACTAACTAACTAACTAACTAACTAACTAACTAACTAACTAACTAACTAACTAACTAACTAACTAACTAACTAACTAACTAACTAACTAATTAACTAACTAACTAACTAACTAACTAACTAACTAACTAACTAACTAACTAACTAACTAACTAACTAATTAACTAACTAACTAACTAACTAACTAACTAACTAACTAACTAACTAACTACCTAACTACCTAACTAACTAACTAACTAACTAACTAACTAACTAACTAACTAACTAACTAACTAACTAACTAACTAACTAACTAACTAACTAACTACACTAATAAAATATCATGCATATACATGTATATTAAAAGTTCAATGCAATAAAAAAACAATATAGTTTACAAAATGTTCTCAATATTTAACAATCCTAATTTAAATGCCTTTAAGTTTGTCTGATCTCTAACCTCTACAGGGATTTTATTCCAGAGGACAGAGCCCCTGTAGTGAAAACTACATTTTCCTTTCTCTGCAGTTACATCTAGGAATATGTAAGTTAATTTCAGAATTTCTCAGGTTGTATATATCAGATCTGTTCAGAGAAATGTGGCGACCCTTGATACAGCCTGACAGCTACAACAGAATGTATACTAGCGCTGATGTATAAACATTTAGTTAGAATTTCTAACTGACTGCCACAGCTCCGTAGACAACATACCTGTTCAGTCTGTTTTATCAAACTGATACAGAACTGACGGTGTCAGGCTGATACAGTTTGACAGAATCTGTTCTGAACAGTCTGTTGTAGCTGCATTTATGATACAGATATGATATCATAGGTGTATCATAGCTGATACTGCAACAGGCTGTATCAGGGATCGCTACATTTTTCTGAACAGATCTGACACCATTCTGCATCAGGTCTGACACAAAGTGTGTGTTTTTATGTGTGTATATACATAGTCAAGTTAAGAGCAGGTCGTGGAATAAAGGACGGAAGAGACACAGGGTCTCGCTGTTGAAATTTTTAGCCATTATATATAATCGATCTCAACTCTGAATTTACGCAAGAATTGAAAATGAGTGTTTAACTAATTTGGGCATAAATGTTTGAAGCGTTAACAGTAAGTTATTGTTATTTATGGTATTTATATGTTTGATTTATGTGTTTTGAATATAAAGCTTGCATGGTTTTCATTCGTCGCATTTCATCGCCGATCATCGCTGATACTCACGTTTGCGACAAATATCGGGGATTGTCCACGGTTGCCGATCAAGAAGGAAAAATAATATTTTTTTTAAAAAATGGGCACCGCTATAAACAACATCACTCCATGCGAAGCTTTTACTCGTCCTAGCGCTGTTACTGAAAAATATAAGGCTCGTGCGGGTGCGAAAAATATGCGAGACAATGGAAGAATCAGGGCGATTTCATGTGTGTTTGAAGTGCGCGGTTTTCTTCTAGAGACTGGGTCCTAATTTGTCTAATTTGTTTGGTTGTTGCGATGATCGGGAATTGTGGCCCCGATGGTTGTCATAATCCTATTTCGTCGCAATTCATCGCGGGAAAAAAACGATATCGGCGATGAATTATGAAATATGAAAAAGGCACAGAATCACCATGACGCAAACTTGAAAAACTTTGCGGCCAAATTCAAGTTCACATGATTAAAGTAAGTAAGTAAGGACTGGGGGCTAATCATCCTTACTTGCAGCCAGTGGCTGAATTGCAAAGGACGCAGATCAACGAGGCCGTGTCGAGGCATATCAAGGCGCTCGAAGCAGCCACCAACGACACAGTTCAGACCACGGATCACAGCTGAGATGTTAGGTGTTGATTTTATGGAGGGAGGAAAACCGGAGAACCCGGCGAAAAACCCTCGAAGCACAGGAGAGATCAACTACAACTCTACTCACATGAGTCCAAGCCGGACAACGGGGTCATTCCCAAGCGGTCACCCATCCAAGTACTAACCCCGTCTAACCGGGCTTAACTATTGGTGAGAGGCAGCGCGCTAACAGCACACGCCACCCGTGCTCCCCCACGCCACCCGTGCTCCATCACACACGTCAAAACTTGGACCAAATAGTCCGTAAGAAAATGCACTAATGACTTACTATTTTAACGTTTTATGAATATTATTCCTTTTCTTTGCACACTAGTAAGATAATTTTTGTCTCGCACGAAACTATCAATTAAGCGTAATTGAATACCTGACGCTGTGCCTTTAAGGAATAAATTAATGACACTTTGTAATATTCGGCTGAATGTCAATCTGTATAGGCACTTAGAAAAAAAAGACGTTTTGAACCCATGAATTTCTGGGGCTTAGAAAGTTGGGTTTTTTGACCTGGAACTACATAAGTTGATTGCCAATCAGTTGACTTACTTTAACGACTCTGGTTTCAATGTTAGTGTTACTAAGTCGAACGAGTTAATCATTGTTCGTACATTACATTAGCAGCAATAATTACTATTTATTTATGATTGATCAGGCAGGCAGGGCGCTAAGGAGGCCGGTGTTGATAGGGAGGAGGAGGCTAATCAACCTTACTTGCAATCCGAATGGTTGAATTACGAAGGACGCAGATCAACGATGGAACACAGGTGTTGACTTTGCGAAAGGATAAAATCTGCAGAACCCAGCAAAAATCCCTCGAAGTACAGGCGAGTCCAACCACGACAACTCTACTCACATGAGTTTTAAGCTTAAGCTATCGAGAACAAGGTCATTCTCACGGTTGGGCCAGACAGACAGACAGACAGACAGACAGACAGACAGACAGACAGACAGACAGACAGACAGACAGACAGACAGACAGACAGACAGACAGACAGACAGACAGACAGACAGGCAGGCAGACAGGCAGGCAGGCAGGCAGGCAGGCAGGCAGGCAGGCAGGCAGGCAGGCAGGCAGGCAGGCAGGCAGGCAGGCAGGCAGGCAAACAAACAAACAAACAAACAAACAAACAAACAAACAAACAAACAAACAAACAAACAAACAAACAAACAAACAAACAAACAAACAAACAAACAAACAAACAAACAAACAAACAGAGGTAAAAATATAACATTCTGGCGGAGGTAATATAAAAATTGAACCGAACTGACTACTTTATAACTCTCTATTCTTACACCACCTTCAAATCATAGAGATAAGGATTCGTGTCTTACTCAGGCCGCTCTCTTGTTCTCACCACGACTTCACTTATCTATGACATATACACGTCGCACAAAGTTACAGCTTGTCATTTCATAGCACTTGACGCCCCAAACCTTTTTGGCACCATTCTCTAGGGCTGTATCGAGTGATTTGGCGTAAATTGGGCGCTAACCAAGTTAGTTTACTCTAGATAGGGAACTGCCCTGAAGCACTTTAATTATATAACATAGACAAGACATGCACATTTCTTTCAGAGAGAAAGTTTATCATAACGTAGCTATTGACTTTTTTTCCTGATCCGAATCGAATTAATCGAGGATTAGTCGTTCATTGTTCTTACCTCGCTTTTTTTACAAACTAAATTTGTCAGTTGCTATAATATGAAATCAAAATTCGTAGTTGTCTAAATCTGAATCCCTAATTTTACTTATTTATACTCTGTCTAACGCCAGACCATTTTACTCTGTCTAACGCCAGACCATTTTACTCTGTCTAACACCAGACTATTTTACTCTGTCTAACACCAGACTATTTTACTCTGCCTAAAGCCAGACCTTTTTACTCTAACGCCAGAGTTTCACTCTGTCTAGAGTATTTTACTCTGTCTAATGCCAGACGATTCACCCGTCAAAAGGGAGACGTCGCAGAAAGCGATGCATGCAGGACACGCATTGTTGTTGTAAGACAAGTAGACAACTATACAATAGATTTTTGTTTTATCGTATAATCTTCCTCCGCAATCTGCATGACACTGATTATAGGCATGCTGTCGTGAGCTGATTTGTATCAAGTTTGACATACGATTTGAACTAGTGATATGACAGTCGTTTAGAGAACCCTAGCCTTCCACACTTCCAGTCCCGCCCCCGCCCGACTAGCGCTTATCCTGGGGGAATTATCTATAGGGGGTGCTCCTTGACATTCATTGTTAGGGGTACCACTGATATACATCAGAATGCAGCATCTATTGACTACATCTATTCTAAATATACGGAGAATGCGGATTCCAGTTTGTCATACATGCATTCTTACCGCCATCTGATTTTGATTTCTATTTCTTTTCGCGAACAAATTGTTTTGCAAATACTGTTTTAATCTCATGCCGTGCCATGCCATGTCGTGCTGTGTACTTCTCGTGTCCTTATTAAAATTCGTTGAAATATTGCTCCCTACCCCATAGCGCGCATTTCGGACAGTTGGTATCCCAAGCTATACATATATGGATGGATATATATATATATATATATATATATATATATATATATATATATATATATATATATATATATGGTATATATATATATATATATATATATATATATATATATATATATATATATATATATATATATATATATATATATATATATATATATACATATATATATATATGAATTTATATATTAAACGTTAAAGTATAGCAAAAGCGCGCACGGAAAGAAACGCATTTCTCATTGTATATAGGGTGTGTTTTTGTCCAATTACAGCGGTAGGGAAAATCTTTTTTTGCTAGAGTCAATAACCCATTGCTGTTTCCTATAGGCTGTCTGAGGGTTCTCATGCATTGTTAGGGGTTCCCTCCTTGTCATTGACGAGTAAAATCGTCTGGCATTGCACGGAGTAAAACGAGGGCTAAGGGGCATTAGAGATCGAGCGTTTTAGGGTCAGGAATGGGTTAATGACTTGTTGACCATTGCTGCACACGACTAACCAAATCGTATATGGTGTTAGACAGCGCAAAATATTAAAGGGGTCGTTTTGGGGCTGGCTCAGGCACGTTGCTGCATCCTATATAGGCACTGAGTGTAAAATGAAAAATGGGACGTTCTTTGGGCTGGCTCAGTCGGGAATTGATTATTGGTGTGTTAGACTGGTGTTAGGTCTGGTGTTAGACCGACAGTGTAAACTAATAAATGCGTGTTAATGATCATATAGTATAGGCAGTCTGGGTGTTCTTCCTGTGACGAGTAAATCGTCCGGATTGGACACTGTAAAACAATAACTAGGCCATTTGGGGGCTGGCTCAGGCAGGAATAGCCTACTAATACGGACTCTTCACATCGCGCCCTGGGAAAATGGACGTTTATTACTGCTATTTAACACCGCAAATTGTGTCCAGATTATGCTGCCAGATTTTGATAGTTGTCTCTCATTGGCTACTGAAAAGAATCAAATTAATTATGCAATCAGACATGCCCAGACATTTTGGTAAAATTTATTATCTGTTAGATACATTTCGCCAACACTTGTAGCCTTTTCAAAATCTTTCACGTAGATTCATTTACACGAGCAGTAAGAACACGTTCAAAATACCAGTCTTCGTACATTTCGTAAAGTTCTAAGCTATACTATGCGAAAAATTAACTTAAGTTCAGACAATCCCTGCTTGATTGTATGAGCTTTTGTTTACAATATTTAATTTTTCTTATGCTTAAGCTTAACTGCTTATTAGACTGACTTTCACGCACACTTATTTGCACGGGCAGAAAGAATATAGTCAAAACAATATTTTTTTGTAAATTTCGTGAAGTTTGAAGCTAAACTTTTTAAAATATTAACTTTCGACTAACAAATTTCACATAACAACACTCGCCCAAAATATAACCAGTGATATAACTAATTAATTTGCATAAACTTGACGGGACACAATTAGTGGTGTTAAATAGCAGTCTCTTCTCTCGCGTCCATTTTCCCAGGGCGCGATGTGAAGAGTCTGTATTAGTAGGCTTAAGGCGGATTTCCATTCAACTTTTTTTGTCGAGCGAGCGACTTTTTGCGATCGCTTTCTTTGTTTCATGCCTTCTCGGGTGGAACGGAGCCGGTCCAGAGCCCATAAGACAAAAGAAAGCGATCGCAAATCGTCGATCGCGCGACAAAAAGCACTGAATGGAAATTCGCCTTAAGGCAGGAATGGGTTAATGAGCTGGTTAACGACTTGTTAACCCATTCCAGCATCCCATATTGGAAGCTCTGAGTGTTCTTCCTGTGACGAGTAAGATCGTCTGGCGTTAGACGGTGTAAAGTATTAAATGGGCTGGTTCAAGCGCGAATCAACAGGGTAATGGGCTGGGTTAACCCATCGCTTCCTACGCTTGCTATATGACTTTTCCTTTGACGTGCATGTAACATCATTTTGCCTGGCTCTCACAGGAATGGGCTTAAAAGTATATTTCGCATATATGAAGAATGTAGGAAACATATAATATTATAGCCATACGGTAAAGACCTACCTAATGTGAACGAGTCAATCGCATTGTCAGTTGGTTATAGGGGTTTTGTTTGGGTTGTAGGTGATCTAAACCAATCAGAAACCTCAGTATAGGTTATTGATATAGCTGCATATACTCTGCGCAGGTTACCTCTACGCTAGTCATGGGTTAAATATTTTGTATACATAGAGAACAAGGATTTGTCATGCACGCATTCTTATTATACCATCTGGTTCTGTTTTCAATTGCTGTTCGCGAACAAACTGTTTGCAAATAGTGTTTTGGTCTCATGCTGTGCCCATGTCATGTTGTCATGTCATGCTATGTGTTTCTCGTGGGGCGTACTACGTTGCTCTTATTAAATATCGTTGAAATATTGTTTCCTGCCACACAGCGCACTTTAGGCTCGGTTTCCAGCCTTATTTCGGGCGGGTAAAGACCCGCGAGTCGAGATAAGGCTGGAAATCGAGCCTACGCGCACTTCGGTCCGTTGGTATTCTAAATTTCTACATCGAGCAAAAATCGAATCCAGATCGCAGTTAAGTGAAAGGCACGTGCGCTAACCGCTGTGCCACCATGCACCACCCCTTATGGAGTTAAGGTCATTTGTGTATATGAAGCATTGTATTTTGTAGTATTTATGCAATTCGTCTGTATGGCTTTTTCTTATTTTGCAATGCGAAGAATACTAGTGTAGTGTCTTTTAAACTATCAGAAGCACTGAGGGGGAGATGGGGTGTAATTGTGTGGTGGTAGTGGTGCTGCTGCTGCTGTTGTTGTTGTTGATGTTGTTGCTGGTGCTACTGTTGTTGCTGCTGTTGGTGTTGGTGTTGTTGTTGTTTCGTTGTTGTTGTTGTTGTTGTTGTTGTTGTTGTTGTTGTTGTTGTTGTTGTTGTTGTTGTTGTTGTTGTTGTTGTTGTTGTTGTTGTTGATGTTGTTGCTGGTGCTACTGTTGTTGCTGCTGCTGTTGTTGCTGCTGTTGTTATTGATGTTGTTGCTGGTGCTACTGTTGTTGCTGCTGTTGGTGTTGTTGTTCACGCTGTTGTTGTTGCTGTTGTTGCTACTGCTGTTGTTGTTGCTGCTGCTATTGTTGTGATTGTTGTTGTTGTTGTTGTTGTTGTTGTTGTTGTTGTTGTTGTTGTTGTTGTTGTTGTTGTTGTTGTTGTTGTTGTTGTTTAGTGTGTTGCAATATATTGAAAAGCTGTTCGCGTGGGTTTTTAATCTTTTCTTCAATACTTTGTGTTTTAAGGTATACTCAAAGAATGGTATGTTGATTTCATGCTGTATCCGCGTTTTTTGGCAAAGCTGAATGGCACAGATACGGAGGCCGAGTGGTATGCAACAAATGGGCAATCTGTGAACGAATCTATTCGAAATTACCTAGTACAATATCTTGGAGAACCTCTTTATAAATTCATAAGGTAATCTTCAATTATTTTTCCGTTTGAAGACCGGACTCTCAGGTTTCTGAGATCCTATGCCCCTTATTGATATACGTGTCAATGCTGCAGAGCATTGTATGTACTCAAAGTTCGCTACGAGTTTCTGTAGGCCCACTCTGGGATCTTAACTCGCCGCGAGATAAGGCGAGGCTGTGCAAGTTAAGGCGAAATAAGGCGATTTAAGGAAAAAATGCAACTATTAACCCGCGCGAGTTAAGTTGAATTAAGCGAGTTAAGAACTATAAACACTCAGTGGTGTGTCTTTTTTTGAGCATAAATTTAAAATTGTGTCTGTTCATCCAACATTTACTTTACTTTTTCATATTGTTTGGTTGCTACAAATCTACATAACTGAACTTAAAAGACAACTAAAGATAGCAATTACAGGTACATCACACCACAAATGGCAGAAACACTGGGTCTTGTATGTATTTCTGCTCTTTGTGTGTGTGTGTGGGGGGGGGGGGGGGGGGGTAGAGGTAAAACCCTAGGTTTGTAACTGGTTTATACTGAGCTATAGTGTAATACACTTCATTCAAATATGTAATACAATACATTCATCAAATTGTTGTTAATTTAATGAATTGAATTGAATTTTTGGTAGCGAGCTAGTGCGAGTTAGGGCGATATAGGGCGATTTAAGATAAATTTAGTCATTCTTAGTCGTGAGGTAGGGCGAGTTAAGGCGAGTTAAGATCCCAGAGAAGGCCTTTCTGTGATGACTGGGAAAAAAGGCTTGAAGTGCCTATGCATGAAGCGAAGTTTAAGTCTGTCTTATTTGAAAGAACACTTAAAATGAGAAAGTAACATCTTTTGCAGTTTTTCGTTTCCTTGCTTCCTTGTTGAGATATTTCAGGTTGTTTCTCTCATTTATCGCATATGATGTAAGTTAAACATATTGTCGTCACACGTGCATAATATTATCGGAGAAGGTTATGGATCTATTATCAAATCACTTGAAAATCTACATGTCTGGTGTTGTGGAAGAAACACACATTGCTTTCTTGAAGAATGTAGGAAACATATAATATTATAGCCATACGGTAAAGACCTACCTAATATGATGTTTGGTGTTTTGGAAGAAACCTAATATGATGTTTGATTACATGTTTGGTGTTGTTGGAAGAAACACACCCACATGCTTCCTTATGGTCTTCGTTAAGCTAGGTTTTCAGGGTCATTTCTGTAAAGCGCTCTCAATTCGTCAGAATTTATGCCACAAAAATAAACTAATAGATATCGTTAGAAAGCTATTAATTCGTAGAATACAATGGTGTCTTTGGTATCGCGATAAACACAAACCGTTAATAGTTGTAATTTTTTTAATTTAAACCAGAGGGCTTCACTCGGGGCGACTCGAGTAAAAAGCGTTTTATTTTATTTAAAATATTTTGTTGTAGTTTGATTCCAAGATAAATTTCCAGCAAAACGGTGTCCGCGTTTTTTGATATGTCGAGTTTTGCCGATTTTATTGACGACCAAAGTTAAAATTGCTGTTTTTCGACCAACATTCGGACAAAATAAGTCATAAAATCGAAACCAGGCAATAAATAAAAAACGCTGACACCGTTTTGCTGGACATTTATTTCGGAATCGAACTGCGAAAATTTTTTTTGAACAAAATGAAAGGCTTTGTTCTTAAGTCGCCCCGAGTGAAGCCCTCTGGTCTTAATTAAAAAAATCACACCTATTGTATTTTACGAATTAATAGCTTTCTAACGATATCTAAGTTATTTTTGTGGCATAAATTTTGACGAATTGAGAGCGCTTTACAGAAATGACCCTGAAAACCTTAACGAAGACCTTAATTAATTTGGTTTGATTATTATAGCAACGATATATGACCTTTTCCGAAAGCATTATGTACATGTACGTCACAACATGCCACATTTACATATCAAACCAAAATACAGTTTTTCGGGATTTTTTGCTGTACAAGCTAATGTAAGTTAAATTTAAAGAGAGAGAAGAAAGAAACTCTGAGCTCCAGACTGGACTCGAACCCACAACCTTCCGAATGCCAACCGGACGCTCTCACCATTGAGCCACTCAGGAACTCAGATGGTAGAGCGAGGAGGTTGTTTTTCGAAACTAAACTAAACTAAACTAAACTAAACTAAACTAAACTAAACTAAACTAAACTAAACTAGAAATTACTATCGCAAGTGAAGTGCTGCCTCAAATGGGACAAAAACCTCTAGCCTACTACACAAGCAACTCTATGTAGTCTGTGGCCAATGTGACACCCCCTTGCCCACTCCACCCAAGATTGCCCACTCCACCTGAGTTTGCCCACTCCACCCAAGTTTTTCTCACCTCTTCCCCATAAGATCCCACAGAGTTGCCTGTGAAGGACGCTGAAAAGTCCCAAAATTTAATATTAATTACAAATAGACAGAGTATTTACACATTTCCTCTATATTTTTTAATTATAAAATTGAAAACTATAAACTAAAAAACTTTAACAACTTCAGGCTGAAAACACTACTAAGTACTAACATAGATAAACTGAAATACATCAACAACGAAGCAAAGAAACGAAAAACTGCAAAAAAGTTACTTTGTTATTTTAAGTGTTCTTTCATATAAGTATAGGTTATTTTGAGACCACGAGGGGATATGTTCCCAAGGTGAATAACACCATAGATAATGGAGGGGAACTGGATAGGAAACTTCAAACGAGGTTAAAGAACCGGAAACGTTGTTTGCACAACTTGCTATGGTAATTACACACTTATAAGCAGCTAATGCACCTATTGCTGAAATTAGACAAAGGTGTAATATCACTTAAGTTCAGCAGTGTCTGATTTTAGCCATGTGGGACCACCAGTTAGGTGCATTGCCCGTTTGTAAGCGTAGAATTACCATAGCAAGTTGTGCAAACATCGTTTCCGGTTTCGTAAGTTTCCTATCTAGTTCCCCTTCCATTATCTATGATAACACATATCCCCGACAGACCTCAAAATAACGTACTCATTTTTCACACGGCGAGGTTGACAGGATTTCATAAGATAAGGAGTGGTGCGGGGGATATTAGACGGGAAGATTAGAGGAGAATATTTTAGCGAGGAATGGTAGAGGGGAATATTAGAGCCTTAGAGGGGAATATTAGAGGGGAATATTAATCTATTGTTTGCCAGGGGCTATTGAATATATTCCCCTAAAAGAACAAAGGAAACCGAGGCATGTGAAAAATAAGGCAAACTTAGTTTTCCCTTCATAGGCACTTGAAGCATTGACATTGATAAAACACGTGGTTTTCAGAATTGAAAATATTTCAAATTAATCAATCTTGGCACGCTTTGAGCGTAAATTGTCTTTCACCGTATTTGGCCAAAGGAGGTTTATTACCGTTTATAACTTTTTCAGGCCTTCAGCGCATGTAATTTCCAAGATCCGGTATAACAATTATCAACCGACTCCATCTGAATTAAACTATGTTATAAAATATTGGGCGGTCATAATGACACCCAGCTCTCGCCGGAAGAAAATCAGTATTTGGGGTGATGCCTAGGCAGTATGCTCATTACCAGAAATTTGGGACAAGATGGTGGCGCGCGTGCGTATTAAGGACCATAATAATGGAGATTCTCAACAGTAAATAATAAGGAGAGCACATAATAATTCAAATTTGGCATAAACGGTGACATATTTCTTCTTTGCCCGACTCCATTTGACTTCAGCATGGAACAGTTATAACTAAAAAAACATTTGCTTACTTCGACGACAAAGTACTTCTCTAGCTCGTCTTATTTTTGCACTGAAAGCGCCACTGTCCATAGTGTTAGCCATAGTAATCTTTGCAAACAGGTTCTAGAAATTGGCCAAATTGACCAACAACGTTACGGGCGATGCGAAGTGCCCGACTCGCGTTGCATTCGGCATGAGTCATTCTACTTCGAGAGCAGATGAAGGTCCTCATTTGTCTCTAGTATAGTACTTCCAAAAGCGTTTGAACTTGCTTGATTTCACAGTCCTTATCGTCGTTTACAGGTTGTTTATATATACATACATGCACGATTTAGGCGAACTCTAAAGAACTCAATGACCTGAATAATGAGAAACACTAGAATACAGTAGAATCACACTCATTAGAAATTCTAGAATACATAATTATATTATTAGGCGAATATAGCCGCTGACCGAGAGCAGCGGCACAAATGACCCAAATTTCTGGTAATGTAGAATCTTTTAAGTGGAGGTCTGCTAAGAAAATAACGAAGTAGTGACGTTTCGAGCCAAAGCTATTTATCAGAGTAAATAGTGTTATAAAAACAACGAATAAAGGTAATCAACTATAGCGTCTGGCAAGATTTTAGGGAAAAGGGTACAATATAAA
>OZ036000.1:8881258-8938758 GCA_964035015.1 Corallium rubrum
AAAGGTGAAAAACAAAGGACAAAGGTCAAAAACAAAGGACAAAGGTCAAAAACAAAGGACAAAGAACATAAACAAAGAACAAAGGTCAAAAACAAAGGACAAAGAACAAAAACAAAGGACAAAGGTCAAAAACAAAGGACAAAGAACAAAAACAAAGGACAAAGGTCAAAAACAAAGAACAAAGAACAAAAACAAAAACAAAAACAAAAACAAAGGACAAAAACAAAGAACCAAGGTAAAAAACAAAGGACATAGGTCAAAAACAAAGGACAAAGAACAAAAACAAAGGACATAGGTCAAAAACAAAGGACATAGGTCAAAAACAAAGGACAAAGGTCAAAAACAAAGGACAAAGAACAAAAACAAAGGACAAAGAACAAAAACAAAGGACATAGGTCAAAAACAAAGGACAAAGGTCAAAAACAAAGGACAAAGGACAAAGGTCAAAAACAAAGAACAAAGAACAAAAACAAAAACAAAAACAAAGGACAAAGGTCAAAAACAAAGAACAAAGGTAAAAAACAAAGGACAAAGAACAAAAACAAAGGACAAAGGTCAAAAACAAAGAACCAAGGTAAAAAACAAAGGACATAGGTCAAAAACAAAGGACAAAGGTCAAAAACAAAGGACAAAGGACAATGGTCAAAAACAAAGGACAAAGGACAAATGTCATAAACAAAGGACAAAAGACAAAAGACACCGAACACAGAACAAAGGACAAATATTTAACAATTATTAGCCGAAGGCGAGGTGAATATCGGTGAATAATAGCCGAGACGAAGTCGAGGTTATTATTCACCGATATTCACTGAGACTGAAGTGAATAACTGTTTTAGTATAAATACACATTTTTTTTAAGAACAGCATTTTCTTTAAAATTGTTAATTTCCTCTTCTGTCACATTGACAAATCGGCTGGCGGCCATTTTGAATAAACGCTGTTGGTAACTGTCTGGAATTAATCCGAAGTAGCTAGACCAATCAGCGCGCGCAATTTTCCATAATCTCCTGTGTATTTATACTAAAAGAATATATATGGAAAGGGTTTACTATACTCTGTTTTTATCCTGAGTCTGCTAAGTTTTCAACAGTTATTCTAAGAGCTTTCCAACATTGCCATTCACCATGGCGGTTTTCAAAGCAATATTAAATTTTTTCACCACGACTATGTTCCTCAGATATGGAGAGCTCTGCGTTTGGTGGTGGACACTGGTCTTCATTACAAGGGTATGAAAAGAGATGAAGCGTTGGAACTGTTTGCCAAATATGCATTGGACACGAGTGACGTCGCAGCAAAAGAAGTAACAAGATATCAAAGTAACCCTGGTAAGTACTTGAATACCATATAATGAAAACACAACACAGTGCAACACAACACAACACAACACAACACAACACAACACAACACAACACAACACAACACAACACAACACAACACAACACAACACAACACAACACAACACAACACAACACAACACAACACAACACAACACAACACAACACAACACAACACAACACAACACAACACAACACAACACAACACAACACAACACAACACAACACAACACAACACAACACAACACAACACAACACAACACAACACAACACAACACAACACAACACAACACAACACAACAACAACACAACACAACACAACACAACACAACACAACACAACACAACACAACACAACACAACACAACACAACACAACACAACACAACACAACACAACACAACACAACACATCACATCACATCACATCACACACCACACACCACACATCACACACTACACGCCATACACCACACCACACCATACCACACCATACCATACCATACCATACCATACCATACCATACCAATCAGAAACAAAAATTGCGTCGCATGCAAACAATCACATACGCCAGAATGACAACTGTATACAAAAATTGTGTGTCGTGTAAAGGTAAAGGTAAATGTCTTTACTTAGAATACATCAAACGTGTATCTTTACAATCAAATTACTCCTAAGGATTTTTCAATGTGGCCGTGTCGAGGCATATCAAAGGCGCTTTAAGCAGCCGCCATACGACACAGTTCAGACCACGGATCCCAGCTAAGCCCTAGGTGTTGATTTTACGGAGGGAGGAAAACCGGAGAACCCGGCGAAAAACCCTTGGAGCACAGGAGAGACCAACTAAACGCTACTCACATGAGTCCCAAGCTCGAGAACGGGGCTGTTCCCAGACGGTCACCCATCCAAGCACTAACCCCGTCTAACCGGGCTTAACTATTGGTGAGAGGCAACGCCCTAACAGCACACGCCATCTGTGCTCCCCTAGGGGCTTTTTAACCTTTTCGTGCACATTGTGGGACAACTTTTTTATAACTTTTTGTGGGACAACTTCTTTTACTCTGTCTAACGCCAGACGATTTTACTCGTCAAGGGAAAACGTATCGGAAGCCATGCAGCAAAATCTTAATAAATGAAATGCAATTTAATTTGCGCAGGTCAGGCAACATCGTACATGATTGGTCAACTCAGTTTTATAAACCTCCGGAAATACGTGCGAAAACATCTTGGTGACGAATTTAACCTGAGGGAGTTTCACTACCAAGTACTTCGTCATGGCTCGGCTCCTCTGGTTTATATAGAAGACCAAATTAAAAAGTACGTGGAATGCTACAAGGACAAAAATTTAATTGGCTGCAAATATTTGGCAGAAAATACGTCCGGAAAAATACGACGGAGCGCTGAGAATGAAATGGAGAAGGCGGAGAACGAGCTGTTTCATTTTCGTGATCTGCTAGAAGAAGAGCGATACTATTAGGCTTTGACCTGATATTCTAGCATTCTAATTCCGAGCCTCGTTCTTGGGTATAAAAACCACTGACCTCTATATAACTGCATTGCTCATCCTTTATGGTCAGCAGTTAACATTTTGAAGCCACTGGCGGCCATATTGGTACTCCAGGTCCAGTGTACTTTGCGGGCTTAATAGTAGTAAGAATTCCGGGGGAGTGGGAAAAGCCGTCAAACAATTGTCAGATGGCAATTTACTGTTACTACCGAAAAACAGAAGGGAAATACAAGCAAATACAGTCTTAAATTGTCAACTATATACTTCAAGGCTTTGTGAAGACTTGTGCTTTAATACCAAAGGTATATAGGTAGTTTTATGGTGAAGTTATTGACTGATTGCGTTGGGTTTTACGAGTTTTGTGATATAGGCAAGTTTATCGATTAACGGGCAGAGTAAAAAACTACAAAATAACATGTTTTACTGCTTAATAATACCAAAAAATGCAAAAACTAAGCATTCTATAAACATTTTACAGTGTTCTTTGTTTGATACCAACGGCAGAAATATTTTTAATGTTGCTTTTTTCGTCTCTTTTCGTGCTACGAGAACATACAAAGTTTCAGTGGCGGCCATCTTGGTACTCCAAATTCGTCATCGCCGCTGGCTTCATTTTTGGAGCTGGATGAGCAATCCAGTTGTATAGAGAATTAGAGATCAGTGGTGTAAACCCTACCTCCATGTAAATTTGGCCTAAATGTACATAAAAGAACATATTAACCAACATTCATTATTGAATACGATCCAATTCGCCGGACGAAGCCAAAAACTATATAATTAATAAGTTAGGTAAGTACATTTCATCTCAGGATTGGTGAAGTTTAGCGGATAGCCAATAACTTATAATTTTGCGTTATATCGTTTGTTAGCAAACAACTGAAATATTAACGCGGAATTGAAAGCGCGCCATCCCACTGGCGAGGGAGAATTGTGGGACTCGAGAATAGACATGACCCGAAAACAGCCATCTTGGATCGGGAGATTTATATCCGGTGCGAGTTCGAGTTTGCTACTGCGCAACAGATCTGCGCAATTTTTCAGAAATGGCGTCCAATGAAAGAACGAGTTCAGTCGAGTGTGACTTAGTTCTCTTCGCGTACGAACTCGAACTCGCACTAGATCTAAATTACCTTCCTATATATATATATATATATATATATATATATATATATATATATATATATATATACAGTATACTGTAGAAGATGTTGTAAAAACCTTTGGCAGAGTGCTCGATGGGAATCCAGAGCATATTATAGTTAAAGTTCAAAGACTCAACAGGTTTGATTAGACATTTTTATTACTATTTAGTTTCGTGCCACACGTATTGTGTGGTACTCTTCAGATAAAATGGTCTAATGACTAAGATGTAGTTACAGAGATGATTATAACCCTATCTAATGTTAATCCTTCCGGGATCTGTTCCATGTTCATTTTTGACAACCACTTACCAACCTCAAGTGGATATATATCCATGTACATACTATATCACTAAGAAAACGGCTAAAAACTTTTGAATATTCAAACTAACGAATGAACGTTAAGAATTTCCAAATAATCCCTAACCTAGACACTTATATAATCATCTCTGTAACTACATCTTAGTCATTAGACCATTTTATCTGAAGTTATACCACACAATACGTGTGGCACGAAACTAAATAGTAATAAAAATGTCTATATATATATATATATGTAGATAAATGTAGTGATAGAAACTATCGTGAGGATAGAAACTAGCGCATACAAAATCGTACGGATAGAGTGCTCAATGCGTATACGCAGAGCGGCATAACACAAGATGAGAAACACATGTTACTTCATCGAAATTTTATTTACTACAGAACTGTTTCGTATGGCAAGTGTTAAGCTTGCCACACTCATCAGGTAAATGATATAATATTTCAACAGCGCAACGGAACATATACAAGAGATGCATAATTAACATAAGTTACAGCGTTTGGTTTTATGTCTGTCCGAAAAATTTATCATCATATGCCACCCCGAACTAAGCTCTCTCAACAAACGTAACGAACTCGTACCACATGCCGACACCAGAAGAAATTCCTACTACGATAACACTCTCACCATACATGTAACATGATCAAATTACTTAATTATGCATCTCTTGTATATGTTCCGTTGCGCTGTTGAAATATTATATCATTTACCTGATGAGTGTGGCAAGCTTAACACTTGCCATACGAACAGTTCTGTAGTAAATAAAATTTCGATGAAGTAACTTGTGTTTCTCATCTTGTGTTATATATATATATATATATATATATATATATATATATATATATATATATATATGTATATATATATATGTATATATATATATGTATATATATATATATATATATATATATATATATATATATATATTTATATCACGATTGAGTCGGTTTTCTTTGATGTACCGCGGGATATATACAGGTTATATCCCGTGAATAAATAATTAGATAAAACTTGTGGATATAACTCGAAAAATCTTTATCGAAACTCTTTGAAATTGACGAAACCTTGTTCGAAAACCTCCTCAATCGTGATATAAGTCGGTTATATACCTCGAACTTGGGATATAAGTCATATATTGACCCTCGGGGCCTTCGGCCCCTCGGATCAATATATGACTTATATCCCGCGTTCTCGGTATATAACCTATACATATATGTATATATATATATATATATATATATATATATATATATATATATATATATATATATATATATATATTAAATATTTATAAATATTTATAAAGTATATGCTGCGCCTTACGCACGCTGTGATTGGTCAATTACCGTGTTTATATCAGGCTATGCAAACACGGTTGTGACGTCACGGCACATTTCTTAGCTTTATTTCATAAAAGAAATAGAAAATGGATGCCCTGTCTTTATATAGCCTGGTGCAAACACTGAGTGAGTTTGGGAGAATTCAAAAGTACATACAGCTCGGGTTCACATAAACTTTCGAATTCTCCCAACTCACTCTCGTGTTTTATATAAACACGGGCAGCCATTTTCTATTTCTTAAATGTAGGCCAGTAGATACGCGGATTTTATAGTAGATTTAACTATATATGAACATATATTGAAATTGAAGTTTATAAGGAATTTTACACTTTTTTTTGTATTTTACAAATTCCCTGTACACGTTTTCCGCTTTATCATACCACATATTATGTTCGACCGCGTCAGTTAGGAATTATAGTACACTGGTGGCCAAAATTAATGAGTCGCTCAAAGAAAAACACGGAATTAATAAAGTACTTTTTTCAGAATGTCAGGAAGAAATCATGATGACTAATACAATTTCTAGGTTTATGAAAGAGTTTTTGGAAGAGGACCAGACACTTGAACTGGCTTCAGCCACCCTTGTTATGTGCTTGAATCAAAAGATTTTCACAAAAGAACTAGACTAGACTAGACTAGACTAGACTAGACTAGACTAGACTAGACTAGACTAGACTAGACTAGACTAGACTAGACTAGACTAGACTAGAAATCAAAATCCAAACAGTGAAATCAAAGTAGTGTGCTGCGTAGGCAGTGTTGAAACACAAATCAAATATAGTAAAAAATGTTTGGATATACTGCCGAAACATCAAGAACGTATAGAAGTCTAACGTTTTGAGCGAAGGCCCTTCGTCGTTCTCTCTGACGAAGGGCCTTTGCTCGCAACGTTAGACTTCTACGTTCCATGTTTCGGCAGTATATCCAACCTAAGTATATTTCGATTTAAAGAAATCAAAATTTTTGTTGTTTTCCTCAAATAACTTGTTCTACACGCGTAAAAATGCACAACTTGTTCACGGTTGTCAACAGGCGTGAACAATGTTGTGCTGCTCGCCGTGAACAAGTTGTCAACAAGTTGTTCACTTATGGTTCGAACAACTTGTTCACGAATAAATCAACAGTCATGAACAAGTTGTTCTAACAGCACATTTTTATAGCCAACAACGTTGTTCGCACATGATACAACATGTTGTAACAGCCAGAGGCGTAGGAACGGATTCAAAGTTGGAGGGGGGGGGGGGGGGGGCTGAAGTCGACATGCAGATAATCAGTAATCGCATTTTTAGTGGGGTTCGGGCACAGAATAAGGATCAACCAGAAGTCCAACTCTCTGTCGACACCTTTGAAATGTCGGCCTCGCGATCCCGGCGCCATTTTGAAAGTAAGTGCACCCGGGAAATTAGCCCTCTCGTCCTTACGACCCTCGGGCTCCTGTATTCAATCACTCTTCGGCCTTGGTGTGACCTCTAATTAACTTTATATTGTTCTCTATATATATAAATAATATTTAGTTAAGTAAACAAGTAATTTACTTTAGAAAACGTTTCGTTGGAGATGAAATTCTTTGACCACAAGGTTATTAAAACTTCAGTACGGGGATACTACGGGTAAAAGTCCGTGGCAAAAAAGTCCTGTACTCACGAAGCGGGTTTTACATTTCCCGATTTTGCCGACACATTTGTTTATAGAAAAAGATGGCTAAAATTTTCGCAACTACGCATTGTTGAAATACATGGGGTACATATGTTGTTAGAAATTTTATAAGCTTTCATTCGGTATATAGTTCAAATTTTAGTGTTACCTGTAACTTTTTAAAATGTTCAAAATGTTCTCACCATTGCTCGTAAAATAAGAATTATATAATGGGAAATGGACTCCTCACAAGTGTTATAGAATTTTGGATTTTGTTTTTAAATACTAAACGCACAGCCCTGAACAAGATATTAAACAAAGGGTACTGTCAAGTGCTATTCATGTCAGAACTTTTAATTTTCTTGCTGGGAAGTATTTTAAAATATGAAAAAAACATCATTATTTTGACGTGGACCGTCTGAAATGGATGAATTTCTTAAGTTTGTTTTGCCTTTTGTTGTTTTGGTGTTTGCTATAACCTCAGAAAGACTTCTGGCATGAACCTAAGATATTTCTTGAACAGAAGCTAATTCAAATATGAAAGGAGTGGAAACGTCGTTTGAAGATTTCTAATTGAAGTTGAAAACGTTTTTGGTGCAAATTAGTGATCATACCTTTTGAATATATGAAAAAATATTAAAACTTTTATGGTCAATGGTCAGAACATTTTGAACATTTTAAAAAGTTACAGGTAACACTATGATTTGAACTATATACCGAATGAAAGCTTATAAAATTTCTAACAACATACGTACTCGATGTATTTCAACAATGCATAGTTCCGAAATTTTTAACCATCTTTCTCTATAAACAAGTGTGTCGGCATTAATCGAGAAATGTAAAACCCGCTTCGTGAGTACAGGACTTTTTTGCCACGGACTTTTACCCGTAGTATCCGCGTACTGAAGTTTTAATAATCTCGTGGTCAAAGAATTTCATCTCCAACGAAATATTTTCTAAAGTAAATTACTTATTACTTAATAAATATTATTTATATATGTATAGATAACAATATAAAGTTAAATAAAAGGTCACAAGAAGGCCAAGGGTAATTGACTACAGGAGCCCGAGGGTCGTAAGGACGAGGGGGATAATTTCCCGGTTGCACTTACTTTCAAAATGGCGGACTGGCGCATGCGCATAAAAATAATGGGACACTTTTTTCCGAGAGTTGGACTTCTGGTTGATCCTTATTCTGTGGTTCGGGGGTGCTCTCCTGGAAAATTTTGAAATCTAGAACCTTGGAAACACAATTTGCAGCAATTTGAGGAAACTTTTTCATCCAATTCTACAGCAAGCATAGTTCAAATTTTAACATAAAAGCGAAGAAATTATTAAACCAACATACCTTAAAGCCTCGACAGACGACACTTCACAAAACTGAACACTTTTTAGGGATTGCATGCATTGAAGTCGCTTTAATAATCTTTCAATTGTTTAAACACCTACACAATAGCTTCTAATTCTTCGTCAACTTAGCTTCCGTATAATTAACTTTGTTGTCGCCGTCACTCGCCATTTTATCAAGACTCCGATTAATCGCAGACATTCTCAAATTTGTGGTTTATGACTGGTAAGCTGCTTTTTATTGACAAACTTAAAAAATATGGTATACTATATTGTTCAGGCAACAATGCTGTAACAACTTGCGAGATTTTTACGCGTGTACCTTATTATGATAAGTGTGTTTTCCATTAATTGGTTCGAATTCCTATGAAACTTGTAGAAAGTTGAAAAACTTGCAGACATGATAAGTGATTCGTCATTTTTTTGCTGCCAGTGTACGATACTAATATTGTGATATAAAACTAGGGGACTAAACTTACAATTATTACCAAAGTGTGAAGAATTGCAGAATTGACACCGTTCGCGAAGAATTGAACAAAAATTCGTACTCGTAATGATATGGATAGGTTGGCAAACGCGTACGTAACAAGATGTTTGCCAAACACAAGTGATGTTTTATAATTCTTCGAGATAAGTGTAATTCATGTACAACTTCATGCTAATTTATTTCAAAAGTGAAATACAACGTAGTTTTCTTTTTCTGAAAAATTCGAAATAAAGTTCGGAAATTGTTTTTCTAAACTTAACTATATAGTGCTAAAGTCTGTATAAATCATGGCTACTGCAAAGAAACCTGGCTTAAGGCTCATTGTTGCCATGGTAACCATTTTCCAGAAGTAAATAACAACAAAAGATATTTGCAAGAATGTTGTTAATCTTGTCTTACTGGATAATAGGCCTTTTGCACGATGATGGCGTGAAATGGCTTTGGGTGACTAAGAATACTGGCAAAGCATTCTGGTAGTTTGTGGGACTCGACCAGTCCTATCACAGCTTTTCCAAGTATATGTCGTCAAATATGCTTTCCCAAAAAGCTAGGGAGTAAACCAGATTTCCGATTAGGGCTAGGGTTCATGTTGTGGTTAGGGTATCGAAAGATTGCTAAAACCTCGAAGCTCACTGAAATCTGACGGCAAATTTGGGGAAAAAACATATTTGACGACATATTTTGGAAAAGCCGCGAAAGGACTGGGCGGATCCTTTTGAGTTAACTCTTTTAGCCGAAACCCTAGAATACTGGCACAGTACGTCAACGTGCAAATGGTCTATTTCACGAACATACATAGCACAAACAAAACAGCTAAGCTAACCTAAGCACATTAGTACAGCATAATTAGGCATTAGGTAGAAACCGTAGGATACCACCTTAACTTACATCAAATCATAGTCAATCGAGATATGGTCTGGAAACTCAGCTAAACCCCTTTGGTCTATCTTTTTGTTCGCCTTTATGCATTTTTGTGCACGGTGCACGGTCACTGAACACATTAGTATAATGAACGAATTGTCCAATAGCAACGTTTCAGTTCCATCACTCAACCGTGCTATTTAAATATTAATAAACCTAAAACAAAGGATGTGCACGGTGTAAAGGTGGATTTCCATTCAGTGCAGTTTATCGCACGATCGACTTTTTGCGATCGCTTTTTTTGGAATTGTGGGTATTCAACCAAAGCTAATGAAATGTGTTCCGCTTGACAACCCACAATTCAAAAGAAAGCGATCGCAGATCGCGCGACAAAATGCACTGAATGGAAATCCAGTTTAAGGTAGGGTTCAACATAAAATCATAGCTCATTATAGGCGCTTTGAAGTTTGCCGAGTTTCCAGACCATATCTCGATTGACTATGATCAAATTTAAACGTTAAATTTAAAATGTATCGTGAATGCAGTTCAAACTCGATGCTTGTCAATTTTCTGTCAAAATCTGAAATTAAATAATATATATAAACTACAGGGGCCAGTTGTATATATATACAAAACTCTTAACGACAGTTTAACTATCCGTCGCCTAGTTAAATCGTAGTTAACTTCTCAATCGCTAGTTCTGATTGGCTAGAATTAAGTTCTAACTACAATTAAAGTTAGCTACATTTTTTACACAACCGGTCTCAGAGGTGGAAAAAAATATTTTCTTGGGTTTAAACTATTCACAGAACTAAGTTTCACACAAAAGTGTTCATATTTGCATTATGTTTAACCATTCAACTGAATCAACTCGTTGTTGAACATTGAAAGTACACTTAATTGACTGTATGTTACCTCAACAGAAATTAACCCTACATGTTCCGCTATTTTACTTATTAAAAAATTTGGAAATTATAACTGGCACGTGTTCTATTTTTGTTGTCAAAAAGTGACTTAGTACATTTTTGAAAAGGTCTTTATGCGTAGTAAATGAGTACGTGAATGTGATAGCATTTCCTGAAGTGTCATCTTCTACTGTCTTTTTTCAGAAAAGTCGGTTTAGCACATTTTGTGGTGATGCTCCAAAAAAATGTTTAACAGCCAAAGTTATGAGTGAAGAAAGTATGATTTACACAAAGTTTTTTGACCACTGCATGGCTTCAAAATTAGGTTTTGCCTTGCTTATGGGAAACCTTTCAGACGATTTCCCCCTTTTTAAGTGGCTATTTTTTTAATAATAAGAGGCTTGCTGTAATTGACTACTGTCAGAAATTAATTGCAAATTTTAAAATTTTCCAGAAACTTTTTGAATTGCAAATCTAGCTAGGTTTCCAGAAAGAGAAAAACTTTTGCCACCTCTGATCAACTATTTACAGATAATGTCGATGATAAATGTTTGGCACAACCGGTTTAGTCGGTTTTCCCGCCACCATGCGTCTTTCTTGGCGTTCACTGGGCATTTCTGGTGGCGAATGAATAATATCACAACCTGCGTTGGTCTTGTTTATCATGCAACCGACGTATTTATGTATGTGAGAAGACAGATACTCAAGCGGCGAGGGGCCCTGAGATAGCACTTGATAATGGAATTCCCTCAATTCAAATTTCTCCTTAAGATTTTCTTTGGCGTAGTCGCGCAGTTGTTTGAGGAGAAGCTGTCCTATCATGTAGGCGGTGGCTTGTCCAAAACTACTCTGATAACGCGTCACTTCTTTCTTTGCGATATCCGAGTTGTCCCAAGCGTATCTGTCGAACAGTGCCAGGGCGTCGTCACGCGTCAGGCCTTTGTAATGAAGACCCGGGTCTACGACGAGACGTAAAGCGCGCCAAATCTAAAATGAAGTAGCAACGGTTATACAAAAAAAATAACAAAAACTACTTTACTTTACACGTTAGGCCATGTGACATTTTAAGATATTGGTATAGTCTTTATTCTGTGATATTGGATCGAGTGAACACCGCTGGCAAACATTGCGTGGGCTCAGTGCTCGTAATCTTGCAAAAAGACAACCTCGTACCCAGGGCCTTCTGAAAATGGCGGGGCGGAGAGAAGACCCTGGCAAAGGCTGGTCACGTGACACCAATAACTTTGGAATATTTTGATGAGTGACTCACACTGTACCGGGGGACGCGATACAGTCACTGATAAACAAGTATAGTTGGCTTGTTATTCAGCGAACTATTTAAGCAACCAAGAATAACAAAAACCGTACAAATAACAAGACATTCTCTTAACAAATTTATAAAATCAGTTAATGACCATCTTTAGTAAGAAGCGTGACGCTTCTCAAGCGTCTATACTAAAACATATTTGCTTTATACTGAACTATCCGAATCTAATTTAAAAAGTTTAGAAATCTACAAAGCCAAAGTTCAATGCTAATCTATAATGTTCGTCAATCGTAGTATTGTTGTTGATCGAATATTTGTATTAAAGTACATGAACCTCAAAGTCAACGAGGACAGCAGACTCGAATATGCCGTTTGAGTATAAATCGACAGATAAACAATTAAATTAACACAAATCCCAAACGTGTGGACAAGAAACATAAATGTGCTATACTGGACGGTAAATAAACTTCCAACAATCAACAGCATTCGAATATTTTAAGTGTATGTAGCAGTACCTGTATTAAACCGCAGTAGTTCTATTGAAAGCGGGTTTCTGTTTATCAGTTTATGATCGTTCATCACCTTCGGCTTCATTTCTAGCGATTGACAGCAACAAATATGAATTATCCAGCAAATGTCGTAAATTTTGAAGTATATCTCATTTATTTACCGCTCGAATTAATTTAACGTTACAGGACTTGCAACAACCTTCTACATTTATGAGAACCGAATCAACCGCTCCCCCAGGACGGGCGAAGCTCAAATTATCCACGTGACCAAATACTCCAAGAATCTTGGAGTATTTTGGAATCACGTGACCAGCCTTTGCCAGGGTCTTCTCATCTCGCCATTTTGAAAGCAGATAAGACCCTGGGTACGAGGTTGGCAAAAAGAGCGGGAAACTCTTGCATTTCAATATGGCCGACGTTAATAATCTGTAAATCTGATCCAAAATACCGTAGTTAACAAGTGAAAGTTAAGGTAAATAATCTTTGTATGACTTCATTATTAACATTGGAAACTATCTGAGTTATTTCTCAGTAATTTTTACATCCTCTTCTTAAAAACAGAAACGAATATTCGAGAATACTTGGGCTTCTTTTAGTCTTACTGGTTGTTGTTGTCACAGCTTCTTCCCATATTCCTTGGGTTATATTACGTATTCCATCTTCAAAGGTACTGTGGGTTTTGTGTATACAAACAAGGGTATTAAGCATTAAGTCAACACAAACAACTGGCATGAACAAAGTTGCCCTGGCCACTGAACATGAAAACACATTGTGTTGGCCAGCTTGAACAATGTTGTGTTATGAAACAACGTTGTTGGCCAGCTTGAACAACGTTGTTAGCCAGCATGAACAACGTTGGCCAGCATGAACAGCATTGTGTTGGACAATATAAACAATGTTGCGCTGGCCAGTGGCCAGTATAAACAATGTTGTGCTGGTCAGCATGAACAAGGCCAGCATGAACAACATGATTGTACTTACCAGCATTAACAACATTGTGCTGGTCAACATGAACAACATTGTGTTGACCAGCATGAACAACAATGTGCTGACTGACATGAACATTGTTCTGGTCAGCATGACTGAACAACATTATAAACAATGTTGTACTGGCCAGCATGAACAAAGTTGTTTTTGTCAGTATAAACAACATTGTGCTGACCAAGTATGAACAACATTGTTCTGCATGGACAATATGAACAGCATTGTGCTGGTCAGTGTGAACAACATTGTGCTGGCTAGCATAGACAACATTGTGTTAGCCAGCATGAACAACAGTATGCATTATGCCATGCAATTTATCAAACTAAAATGTTATTATTTATTAAAAATACAATTTTATATTTTCCTAAAAGTGCTGTCTCAGAATGCATGAAATGCCATTTCAGAGACAATTTCAAGAACGATCCTTTACAAATGTGGACCCACATGACAACAAGTTTTAGTTCCTCAACATTCCCAGAGCAGGTGATGCTAAATGAGATAAAAACCAAACACATTTGCAGGAACCTTCTCAAACTCACCAAGTTGCAGTCCCGGATGCACCGGCTCCAAAAATGCGAATTAGTTTTAAAAATAACCGCTAAATTCCCTAAATTAATCTTAAAATTATTTTTCTAACTAACCTGCCACTTTAACATTCCAAACTTCTGCATCAAATTGTCATCATAAACATCAGTCTCTGCAATCAGTGGGTTCTCAGCGTAAAGACCCCATCCTTCAACGTACGCTGTATAATAGCTTGCCTCGTTTAACCAACTAACGGTACCTTCGCAATTATCTTGGAAATGCTCAACGTTGCCTTGAACCTAATACAACACAAAGTGAAGTAGATTGGTGCATGTTTATAGAGTAAGTTACCTCTTACGTAAGCTCTGATTGGCTCTTGTCTATACAAGCGTAAATATACAAGGAGTTTCCCGCGCCTTTACGAAGTAGTTCAATTACAAATAATTCCGGTGCCCTGACGAGTTCGCTGCGCAGTGCAGCTAGTACTCAGGCAGATTTATATTCTGCCTGCGAGTTCGTTCGTTCATTCGTTCGTCGAAAAACTGGTTCGAGTGCAAAAAAACCGGCGCTTTGACGTGTTTTAACAATGTACAATGTTTTTACAAAGTACCCAATCACGAGCCAGCTTCAAATTCTGAACTGAATCAAGCACGGACGGGAAATTCTTAACCGATTCGACCATTCGAGGCTCTTCCCTTCCGCCTTACCTTCTTTCAAGAGCCTCTGGAGCCAGGGTATATCAGAATCCATGAATGATTTTCAAAGGTCTTAAAATACACACGACGCATACAATATATTGATCCCTGGTTTCTTTGAAGTTTGACAACTTCGATTGCCGTCTTGTCCTAGTTTACATACCTATTACTGACGTCATTACCGCATTTCCCTATTGAAACCACTGATCTCTAAAGTCTAAAGCAAGACTGAATCGATGAATCGAGTAACTCATTGCCGTTCGTCGGGGTCATGAAGCTCGCAAAATGACGATTTGGTCCATGGTATGGCGCCGGCCAGGCGATTGTTTAGGTATAGGTCATTACGAAGATAGGAAATTCGGGACGCAATGCTGTACTTTTGGTTGTAAAAAGCGAAAAGAGAAGGAAAAGCGAGAACAAACTCCGAAGCAAGTAAACAGGTAATTTTGTCTTCCGGTTCCCCCGAAGTACGCGGTTTTTGCAACACCAGAATGAAAGATACACAATACCTGTGTATGGTGACCTGGCCTGGCCTCATGCGCATTAACCGACCATTCACCAAAACGTGGTCCGGCATTATCCAGAAAGAATGGTAAATTGTAGAGTGCCCCGGATGTACATTGTTTGTTGCTTTCCATATAACTTTGTGCACCACTTGATGGATTGAAATCAGGGTGGAGTTCTATTGGGCAGTTGGGCGTCGTGTGTTTCTTGCCAGTAAAATAAAACATGTCGAGTGTTTTGGGATCGAGAAGACTCATTGCCTAAAAAAGAAGTTATACTTAATGGGTGATATGGACAAAAACGTAGTTACACCACACTGTACTGCACTGCACAGAACAGCACTGTACCGTATTGTGCCGTGCCATACCGTACGGTACCGTACCGTACCGTACCGTACCGTACGTACTATTCACAGAATGAGTGGCCGTTCTGTATGGGGTATCCCGATACATAACGGACACGTATTCTGTAAATTACTTCTAAAACGATCTATTTCGTAAGTTCGTTGGCGTAGTAATTTTTCTAAAAAAACGTTGTCTAAATCGAGAAAATGAAAGCTATAGTTTATGTAAATCAAGAGGAATCTAAATATCACATACATAGACCCTCATTAAACATGGATTTTCTTTGTGTTTTCCTCACGAGTTATTAATGATTTTAGTTAGAATGTACTGTACTGTACTGTACTGTACTGTAATGTACTGCAGTGTACTGTACTGCGCTGTGCTGCATGTACTGTACTGCACTGCACTGCACTGTACTGTACTGTATGTACTGTATGTACTGTACTGTACTGTACTGCAGTGTACTGTACTGTACCGTACCGTACTGTACCGTACGTACCGTACTGTACCGTACCGTACTGTACCGTACTGTACCGTACTGCACTGCACCGTACTGCACTGCACTGCACTGTACTGTACTGTACTGTACTGTACTGTACTGTACTGTACTGTACTGTACTGTACTGTACTGTACTGTACTGTACTGTACTGTACTGTACTGTACTGTACTGTACTGTACTGTACTGTACTGTACTGTACTGTACTGTACTGTACTGTACTGTACTGTACTGTACTGTACTGTACTGTACTGTACTGTACTGTACTGTACTGTACTGTACTGTACTGTACTGTACTGTACTGTACTGTACTGTACTGTACTGTACTGTACCGTACCGTACCGTACCGTACCGTACCGTACTGCACTGCACTGCACTGTACTGTACTGTACTGTGCTGTACTGTACTGTACTGAAACCGCACTGTACCGTACTGTGGTTCTGAAAATTGAAAGGGAAGAATGAAGAGTCTAACGTTTTTCGTTTGAATTGTTTTTACTGACGCAAACCGGCCTTGTTTTGTAAATAACTTGTTAACCCGTGTTCACTCCTTCAAATTTTTAATTTTTCTGAAGGTTTTTATAACCCTTTTGCGGATTTTGTAACCTGCATGCAAGGTCCACTGCTCATGTAGCTGGATAAAATAGAGTAGAATCTTACCATTCTAGCTGCAGACCACCATTTCTCAGCTGCTTCCCATCGCTTCGGGCAGTGCCTCCTTGCTCCTTCAACAGTGCTGCATTTTTTGTACGCTTCGTCGTTTGATTCGTTTTTTGGAAATGGTTCGTTGTTAAAATAGTTCGACTGATCTGACAGCATTTCGCGGAACTTTCTTACAGCTTCACTTTCATTGGCAAGTTGCGTAACATTTCGAGCTATTTCTAAAATCTACAAATGGACATAATGGTAGACCATCATTGTATTGAATGTAATGTAACGTAACGTAACGTACTGTGATGTGATGTGATGTAACGCAACGTATTGTTATTGTTGTTATTGTTATTGTTATCGTTATCGTTATTGTTATCGTTATCGTTATCGTTATTGTTATAGTTATCGTTATTGTATTGTTATTGTTATTGTTATTGTATTGTCATTGTGTTGTTATTGTATTGTATTGTTATTGTATTGTTATTGTATTGTTATTGTATTGTTATTGTATTGTACTGTTATTGTTATTGTATTGTATTGTATTGTATTGTATTGTATTGTATTGTCTCGTATTGTATTGTATTGTATTGTCATTGTACTGTTATTGTATTGTATTGTATTGTATTGTTATTGTATTATTGTATTGTTATTGTGTTGTTATTGTATTGTTATTGTGTTGTTATTGTATTGTTATTGCATTATTGTATTGTTATTGTGTTGTTATTGTATTGTTATTGTGTTGTTATTGTATTGTTATTGTCATTGCACTGTTATTGTATTGTTATTGTCATTGCACTGTTATTGTATTGTATTGTATTGTATTGTATTGTATTGTATTGTATTGTATTGTATTGTATTGTATTGTATTGTATTGTATTGTATTGTATTGTATTGTATTGTATTGTATTGTATTGTATTGTATTGTATTGTATTGTATTGTATTGTATTGTATTGTATTGTATTGTATTGTATTGCATTGTTATTGTATTGTTATTGTATTGTTATTGTATTGTATTGTATTGTTATTGTATTATTGTATTGTTATTGTGTTGTTATTGTATTGTTATTGTGTTGTTATTGTATTGTTATTGCATTATTGTATTGTTATTGTGTTGTTATTGTATTGTTATTGTGTTGTTATTGTATTGTTATTGTCATTGCACTGTTATTGTATTGTTATTGTCATTGCACTGTTATTGTATTGTATTGTATTGTATTGTATTGTATTGTATTGTATTGTATTGTATTGTATTGTATTGCATTGTTATTGTATTGTTATTGTATTGTTATTGTATTGTTATTGTATTGTTATTGTATTGTTATTGTATTGTTATTGTATTGTTATTGTATTGTTATTGTATTGTTATTTTATTGTTATTGTATTGTTATTGTATTGTATTGTTATTGTATTGTATTGTTATTGTATTGTTATTGTATTGTTATTGTATTGTTATTGTATTGTTATTGTATTGTTATTGTATTGTTATTGTATTGTTATTGTATTGTTATTGTATTGTTATTGTATTGTTATTGTATTGTTATTGTATTGTTATTGTATTGTTATTGTATTGTTATTGTATTGTTATTGTATTGTTATTGTATTGTTATTGTATTGTTATTGTATTGTTATTGTATTGTTATTGTATTGTTATTGTATTGTTATTGTATTGTTATTGTATTGTTATTGTATTGTTATTGTATTGTTATTGTATTGTTATTGTATTGTTATTGTATTGTTATTGTATTGTTATTGTATTGTTATTGTATTGTTATTGTATTGTTATTGTATTGTTATTGTATTGTTATTGTATTGTTATTGTATTGTTATTGTATTGTTATTGTATTGTATTGTTGTTGTGTTATTGTATTGTCATTGTATTGTATTGTTGTGTTGTTATTGTATTGTTATTGTATTGTTATTGTATTATCATTGTATTGTTATTGTATTGTAATTGTATTGTTATTATATTGTTATTGTATTGTATTGTATTGTCATTGTATTGTTATTGTATTGTATTGTTATTGTTATTGTATTGTATTGTATTGTATTGTATTGTATTGTATTGTATTGTATTGTATTGTATTGTATTGTATTGTATTGTATTGTATTGTATTGTATTGTATTGTATTGTATTGTATTGTATTGTATTGTATTGTATTGTATTGTCATTGTATTTTTATTGTTATTGTGTTGTTATTGCGTTGTTATTGCGTTGTTATTGCGTTGTTATTGCGTTGTTATTGTATTGTTATTGTATTGTTATTGTGTTGTTATTGTATTGTTATTGTATTGTTATTGCATTGTTATTGCATTGTTATTGCATTGTTATTGCATTGTTATTGAATTGTATTGTTATTGTATTGTTATTGTATTGTTTTTTTGTATTGTTATTGTATTGTTATTGTATTGTTATTGTTATTGTATTGTTATTGTATTGTTATTGTATTGTTATTGTATTGTTATTGTATTGTTATTGTTGTATTGTTATTGTATTACGTTGCATTGCACTGGACTGGACTGGATGAAATGTTTTGTGTGCTTGTACTAACCTGTGGATAAAGAACATTGATTTGCTTCTTTCCCAAATCATAAATCTGATCTGGGGTCATGTTGTTCGTCGTGAAGTACGAGAAGCTCTTCTCATATGCCTTCCTTCCACTCAATGTCTCACCAGTCGGCAACGTTTTGATCGTTCTATTTTTTGTCCTCACACCATCTAAGTACACATAATCCAGGGGTAGGTTATGAAGACCGCTGGATTCTGTTGACGGCACGCAATGGCGTAGGTGATCTTCTTCCAAATACCTATCAAAAAGTGGGAAGTAGATTATTCAATATTTCACTTCATTTCACTTCACTTCACTTCACTTCATTTCACTTCATTTCACTTCATTTCATTTCACTTCATTTCACTTCATTTCATTTCACTTCACTTCACTTCACTTCACTTCACTTCACTTCACTTCACTTCACTTCACTTCACTTCACTTCACTTCACTTCACTTCACTTCACTTCACTTCACTTCACTTCACTTCACTTCACTTCACTTCACTTCACTTCGTCTTGCCTCGCCTCAGGCGCCTCACCTCACTTCACTTTGCTTCGCCTTGCCTCACCTCACCTCACCTCACCTCCTCACTTCACTTCACTTCAATTCGGCTCACCTCACGTCACTTCACTTCACTTATTTAATTCAATCTAACTATTCAAAAACTATTCAAAAATATCTTTTTTACCTGATTAACGCCACTATTGACTTGCCAATAAATTCGACAAAATCTTCTCGAACTGTTTCACTGATTTCCCGCTTTCCTTTTTCATGCCGTTCTTCTTCTTTCTTCGAGATATCCGACAAAAAGTCCGGTGCCATAACAAACTTCATAAACCAACTATCAAGGACCCCTAACGACAAAGAAAGCCATAAAGGTCATTGTCATTATGTAAGGCCTAATCATGGGCTTAATCAACGGTCACGAATCTGATCATAGTCTGATAAAGATTTAGCATGGCGAGTGAAGCTTTAAAACAGCCACATATGAGTTTATAATAAATACTGATCTACATGTGAGATTATCAATTCTGTTGATCATCTCAGATACTGTACATAGTTGTAAACATTCTATTTACCTGTCTCATTACGAAGCGCAATATTAAGATATTTCTGTTTCACTGCATCGATTCCTGCTTTGCATTCTTCAATAGACCGGATCATGCCGCGTTTCACACCTTCTTTCATGTTTGAGATATACTGGTATACTCCATCAGCGTGTTCTTTCAGCTTAACCCTAACAACAAATACGATGTTTTGGTTTCTTTTTTTTTGGTTTCCTTTTTTCCCTTCCTTCCTTCCTTCCTTCGTTCGTTCGTTCCTTCCTTCCTTCTTTCTTTCTTTCCTTCCTTCCTTCCTTCCTTCCTTCCTTCCTTCCTTCCTTCCTTCCTTCCTTCCTTCCTTCCTTCCTTCCTTCCTTCCTTCCTTCCTTCCTTCCTCCCTTCCTCCCTTCCTCCCTCCCTCCCTCCCTCCCTCCCTCCCTCCCTCCCTCCCTCCCTTCCTTCCTTCCTTCCTTCCTTCCTTCCTTCCTTCCTTCCTTCCTTCCTTCCTTCCTTCCTTCCTTCCTTCCTTCCTTCCTTCCTTCCTTCCTTCCTTCCTTCCTTCCTTCCCTCCTTCCCTCCCTCCCTCCCTCCTTCCTTCCTTCCTTCCTTCCTTCCTTCCTTCCTTCCTTCCTTCCTTCCTTCCTTCCTTCCTTCCTTCCTTCCTTCCTTCCTTCCTTCCTTCCTCCCTCCCTTCCTTCCTCCCTCCCTCCCTCCCTCCCTCCCTCCCTCCCTCCCTCCCTCCCTCCCTTCCTTCCTTCCTTCCTTCCTTCCTTCCTTCCTTCCTTCCTTCCTTCCTTCCTTCCTTCCTTCCTTCCTTCCTTCCTTCCTTCCTTCCTTCTCTCCTTCCCTCCCTCCCTCCTTCCTTCCTTCCTTCCTTCCTTCCTTCCTTCCTTCCTCCCTCCCTCCCTCCCTCCCTCCCTTCCTTCCTTCCTTCCTTCCTTCCTTCCTTCCTTCCTTCCTTCCTTCCTTCCTTCCTTCCTTCCTTCCTTCCTTCCTTCCTTCCTTCCCTCCTTCCCTTCCTTTGTTTCTCAAAAACACGAATAGCAACAACAACAACTACGTTACATAGATACAAATTAGATACATAAGGCTGGCACGGGCAAAGAGCAAACTAACACTCACACTCACACTCACACTCACACTCACACTCACACTCACACTCACACTCACACTCACACTCACACTCACACTCACACTCACACTCACACTCACACTCACACTCACACTCACACTCACACTCACACTCACACTCACACTCACACTCACACTCACACTCACACTCACACTCACACTCACTGCGTACTCACACTCACACTCACACTCGGCAACCGTTTAGCAAAAAAGCTGAAGGTGCAACCAAATACACCGTATTCATAAAATAGCAGCCAATCTTATCTATATTCTTTTATGTGCGTTTATATTAAATTAGCCTTTCCAGCCTCTTTCCTGCGTAAACGTGCTTTTCAAATATACACGACGAAGTCCGAATATCTATTCTAAATGCACATAAAAAGATTCAAATTATTGGACGATTGTTAGAAAAACCTGTGGTGCTGTATTACATGAAGTTTCACGTTTTTCCCGCCAAACGTACTCTCCCGCTGTTCTGCACGACCGGACGGCTAACAAAATGGCGAAATGTGAACATTTTATAATATTTTTAAATTAAACGAACTGATGAAATGGGACCTTTTTGCATCTCTAGAAATGGCAGATAAACGCTTTACAGCTGTGGAAAATACACGTTAATGATTCTTTGGTAAGTCTTTAAAATATATACTTTATTACAGAAATATTTTGATTATAAATATAGTGATGTAGTTTGTCAGATAATTTGATGAAATAAATTTGGTAATTTGAGTATCTTTGCGAATAAAGCAATAATACAAGCATTTCAAGTCATGGGTTTCCAAACAAGACAATTAAGGCTCTTAATAATAGATTATAGAGTTTATTTTTGTGCTTAAGGCAAGCATGTTTTATTCATAAGTTTAATTAAAACATCTTTCTGTGCGCGACTCTTCAGATTCTTGTGGACAAGATCACGTTTTTTTTTTTGGACCAATAAGTCAATAACAAGAATTACAAAACAAAGTTACCTATTAAATTGAAACAGGAAACTAAACAACTAGCCAGAAATAGCAAAGTCAATCTAAGTATTAAAATAGCATTAATACTAAAAATTGGCATTTCAATAAAATAGAAGAACATAGTTGACACTAATTCAGGGGCCGCCCACTTTTTAGCCCAGGCAAAAAAAATAAAAGCTTTGAAAAATTGAAACTGTCATGTCCACTGCATGTTAGGTGATGGTTTGCATGTATAAACTGTTGATTCTAAAATGTGGTAATTCACAGTTGTTTCTTGTATAGTCCAAAGCATCCATTCCTAAAGTAAAATGTGCCCAAACAACCTAACCAAATTGAAAACCATTGTGTATACCTTTGTGTATACCTAGCTATCGACAAGAAGCCCTTGATGCTGGACAAAATGACTGCAGATTTTAAGTGATTTTAAGTTGAAATCACCACTCAGAATGCAGGAAATGCCATTTGTGGGATTTGGGGGGGGGGGAGGGGCAGATCCCCCTAGAAAGCCTCACACCTACGATGCTCGACATCCACTCCTCTTTAGCCCCCCCCCCCCCCACTTTAAAAGACGCTCCGTGGCCCATGTAGTTAGGTATTAATTAATCAATTACTAATTAATTAGTTGCTAGTTAGTTACTAATTATTTCAATAAATAAATAAATAAACAAGATGCCCAGCTTGGTGTTTAAATTAAGGCCTATCTATATGCATGATACGATTGTATATGATTCTCATGGTGTATGAAATTTTGTGTATGTGACACATTTCTTGTTCATGATTCAATGCATGCATGGTGAATATCTACACAATTTGTTGTGATTGGATCACATACATTACAATGACAATTGTAGTGTGTAGAAAGGCCTTAAAAGGCTCTGCCACTGTCGCCCAGCTATTGCACCATTAGCAACACTAATTATAGTTGGTTTTATAGTTTTTGAGATTCTATGGTATATCACAATTATCATCATCATCATCAATCACACTCTTGCATGCACACTTTACAAATAAATGCTAAAACAAATCTTCCATTTCTTTCCATAATTATTCTTAGGTTCCCAAACTTTTTCAATACATGTATAAAGCAGATTTGTTGTTGATTTAACAAATTGATTACATACATTTTTCCATGCCTATGTACTGTACCTCACAGCCTGCAAAGAACAAAATAGTACAACGCAAGATGAAGTTGAATGGTGTGATTGTTGTTCTTTACACACTGTGATGTCTACTTTGATCTAGTATTATAGTAAACATGCATGGAAACATGCATGGAAACATGCAATCATTTTGTTTTGTACAATAAAAATTCAAGCAATTTATTGAAGGATTTTGGGGGCATGAAAAAAACAACAAAAAACAAGTTTCTTAACATGATCTAATGTGAATTTGATGCCATCTGTGTGTGTGTCTTTCAATAGATCACGATCAACAGCCAATTATTAATGCATGTAGAAGTCATATCGTACAAGGTAGAATAGTTGTTTTTGAAAGTCACGAGCATCCCAAGCAATAAGAATGTGTACATTGGGTCAACTCGCCTTCATACTCAATCTAAAGGTCCCCATGCACTGTTATTTTGTCTGCTCTTATTCATCTGACTCTGATATACTAAATGTTTACTATGGAGGAAAATTGAATTCAGGTGTGTTTTCTGCGTTCACTAACGTACCACTGTGCACACGACTTGCCAAAGCCCTGGGTACGAGGCGCTGGGGGCAGCGCATGACTGCTCATTGTGCGTCAATGTCTTTCTGCACGGCTTCTTATCAGAAGTTTACGGTACTACAGTACAGTACAGTACAGTACAGTACAGTACAGTACAGCACAGCACAGTACAGTACAGTACAGTACAGTACAGTACAGTACAGTACAGTACAGTATAATATAGTATAGTATAGTATAGTATAGTATAGTATAGTATAGTATAGTATAGTATAGTATAGTATAGTATACTGTAGAATAGTATAGTATAGTATAGTATATAAACACACACTATTATTATAAGAAACATTCTGCCTATATATAAGAAACTTAAACTGAAATTACGAATTGCCCTTTTCAATAAAAAACATCTTTGATTTCGAACCTGTTTGAAATACTGTAGGTTCACAACATTTATCATTATCTGAGCTATTACTACATGCTAGGTTAGTAAATTGTTTGAACATTTCGTGAGATAAGATACGTTAGAGCCGATAGCAAGTATGATCCATATCTGCTGAATAAATGCAGGAATGAAGCTAAGAATAACTTTTTAGTTTGATGAAATCTTTAAATCTCAGTTCAAATCTTAATCACTAAAAGCTTGGCGTATACCCAAAACATGAAACATCTATCCATATACTTCAACTATTTTCCCGTTACCAACTCTCATTCTGTGAATCTGTTTGCTTTAAATTAGAGGGAGTTGGTCGGGTGGAAAATGTAATTTAGTTCAACGCTGAAAACATAGAAAAACACGTCAATATACTGCTAAATTTAATTAGTTGTCATGTAAACACCACGCACCTTCCATTGTGACAATGTTAAGAGTGCGACACAGCTTTCCTGTTTTTCAATAAAGCGGTTCAAGTGATCTAGGTGAAAAAAACCCTGAACGCATTGTCTGTCAAAGGACAGGTGAAGCGGGGGAAAGCGCTCGGTGTTTTTCAAATGACAAGGGGAACTATGCATTGAATTTGAAGCGGTTCACATGCAGCGCGGCTTGTTTACCGCCCATATTTTATCTCCCGCCAATTTATGCGTGGTTCCAGTTTTCTTTCAAAAGTACTTCAGGTTTTTTGTTATTTTGTTTTCCGTGTATTATAACTTAATTCAAACAAAGTTGAATTGTCCGAGTGAACTGATTGAAGAATAAGACGAATATCTGAACAACAATTTTTAGATCTAATCTGGCGTATATCTCATGCACTTATAAACAACATGCATTATAACATCTAAATGTAAATTATTTAGCGATAAATACCGTACAGTTTTTATTCACGAGTTGTGTTGTCAGTATTATAAAACGAATGAGCGAAGTATGAGGCTATATGACTGAGCAAGCGAGTTTTATGAGATACATCACAACGAGTGAGTAAAATCGAAATGTAGCCCACGACATTTCTCGCTTACATAAACACTTCAGTGTGTTTTTTTCGTCAAAAGTGTACATTGTTTACAAAACAAGTTGCTCGTTGTATATTTCTTGCTAGAATTCTCCAGAATGGAATTCTTGTTCATCATATTTGCTTTCTCTGGTTCTTCGGGCGCTTATATACGCTAACAAATTACACCGCACATTGGGACGGGAAACCGCTGGCCAGTGAGGAGGCTCATGATATTTAATCTTTTCCCGTCGGCCAGAGTAAAAAGGGACCTTAAGATGCTAGGACGACGACGGCGGTTAAAAAGCAATTCAAATTTTAGCATTAAAAAGAAGTCACGGTTAACCATTGACCTCTAAATAAACTGGAACGATAACTCCATATGACTGGCCCTATGATTGGGTGAAGTCAAACTTCCGGCCGCTGGGGGCAGCCATGCACGTCACACGTCACCAGAACGTATGAAGTGGCACAATGAAAACTCGCTGCAAAAATCAACCAGAAAATTCATAATTTTTTATGCCTAAAAGGTTTTTAGAGATGATACCGAAGAAGCTAGTGCGTATTGAGCTTCTCGGCCTTGTACCTGAACTATTTCTGGCCACGAAAATGGATTGAACGACGAAATATCTGCCGAACAAAAGCAAAATTCGAGTCCGAAACTCCACGGAAAATGCAGGTTTTTCTTATTTTTCTTTGTTATCTCAAAGTTTGAAAGTTGGCATGCCAAGAATTAGTAAAAGATTGAGGTTAAAGTATAGCTGTAACTCAAGTTTCAGTTGTGGAAATGCTAAATCTGACGTTTTTCAATACAAAGAGTAACTCCAGAGCTGTAATAACACACGATAAAGTGAATTTTGTTGGGGTTTTCTACTGAAAATTGAGAAATTTAAAAGCCAACTGTCTTTATAAACAAACTCTTCATTTTAAACATGGGATGCTTATGTATTTTCTTTATACTTGTCCAAACCATGCCAGTTTTGATTGCATATTGTTGACTTTCATTTGAGACCTTATATTTTTACTGTTTTTCTTGTTTTTACTCGTCGTGTCAGTGTTCACCTACTCTATAGTATATTGGAATTTAATCTAAGCCTGAAAGTGGTCAACAAGTTCAGGTTTTTTTCAACCCGAATAAGTCCAAATTCAGCTTCATTTTTTCTCGTCTAAAAAGTAAAAGGGACTGGGATTGACGTGCTTGGCGGCCCCCATGTCCGCCATTTTTGGCTTCATGATACGCCATTGAGTTATCGTTCCAGTTTACTTAGGTTAACTGACTACCGTATTCAATACTTGAAGCAGCTTGTTTTATAATTTTCAAAGTGTTAAAATGGTTGCAGTGTCCGCTCTGTGTTAAGGCAATCTCAGACAACAGTTCTCATCACCCCACGAGTCAACGTCGTCCTCTTGAGTCTTGACAATGCTCTGAGTGGCGTTGTATACAGAGCGAAGACGGTGTTCAGATTACTCTTGGGACTAGAAATTATTCATTATCTTTGTTTGGCAAGAAGAATGCTTTTGTTTGAAGGACGTCGTCCTCGAAGTTGCTGTCGTAGATCTTAAGGTCCCTAATACCTAAGGCTGACTTGACAGTTGTGAAAAAAACTGTAATATTTTGAAATCTGGATCGATGCTTTTTCAGTAGTGAAAAATATCGTATAGCCAATGAGAGCCTCATCTTCTCATAGACGTTTGATAGACGTTCGTCAAGCTCAACAACTCAGGAGATATTTCTGAACCTCAGACAGGAAACGAACCTGTCGCCTTTTGTGCTTTCATTTTTTAAGCTGGACATATACTGTATGTACTTCTTATAAGCGCTACCGTTTGCATATGATATGTATAGTTAAAGTAAGTGACATTTAGTAACTTCTTCTCACGTAAAGTCTCCCGAAAATAAGTTCTCAAGAAGATAAGCCCTTTCATCTTACCGGATTAATGTATATATTTATTTCCATGGATTACCTATTTTTGAAACTCTTCAAATAATTAGCCCCCCAGTCCTTTATCCTTTACAAATCCCCTACGACATTAACTTCCTCAAACTCAAGTTCATGGATTAAATTTACAAGATTACCTATTTTGAAAAGCAAGATTGTCCCTAATAAGGCAATAATATGTCCTCCCCAAAATACGCTCCCCAGAAGATAAGCCGTCCTCATCTTATATATACGAAATTAGTTTCTTCAAACCCAAGTTCATGGATTAAATTTAATGTGCAGTGTATATATTTATATACATAGATTATCTATTTTGGATTGGAAGGTTCTTTCCAATAAGGCAATTAATAAGTTCCCCCGAAAGTAGGCTCTCCAGAAGATAAACTCTTTCATCTTAGACACAAGAAACTCTTCCGTAAATTAAGCTCCCCCAAAAATTAATACACATATTATACGTAGTTTGAAGTTCAAGATTCTCTCCAGTAAGAGGCAATAAGTAGAAGTGCTCCCAAAAATAAGTTTCTCACAAGATATTAAAGATGTATATATATAGTCTTCGCTAAAACACTGACAGTAAGCTTCCCTAATATAACCTCATACATACATATATATATATATAACTCATTATAATAATTCATGAGGAAAACACAAAGAAAATCCATGTTTAATGAGTGTCTGTATATGTGACACAGATTCGTCTTGAATTTACATAAATTTAAGCTTTGATTTTCTCGACTTAGACAACGTTTTTTCAGAAAAATTACTACGCCAATGAATTTCCCAAACCGGATCGTTTTAGAAGTCACTTACAGAATTCGTGTCCGTTCTGTACTATCGGGATACAGGCACTTGGCGTCGCCTCGTGTCTGTATACCCCGATACAGAACGGCCACTCCTTCTGTATATATATATATATATATATATATATATATATATATATATATAGTATATTATATATAATGATAGTATATTATATATAATAATAGTATATTTAAATGCATAGAGTACCGTAAAACGTATAAGATTGTCTCCAGTAAGGCAATAATAAGTTCTCTCAAAAATGTGCTTCCCAGAAAATAAACCCTTCATCTTGGACACAAAGACTCCGAAAATAAGCTCCTCAAACATTAAGTTCCTCAGTCCTCATGGATTAATATGTGTGTGTGTGTGTGTGTGTTTTGAACGCAAGATTCTCTTCAATAAATCTCCTTAATCTTAGATACGAAAGCCCCTTCGCCAGTAAGCTTTCCCAAATATAAGCCCTTTTAAAACGCAACATTCTCTCTGATGCATTAATAAATCCTCCCGAAAATACGCCCGCCCACAAAAAGGACTTTTGGAAATAAAGGCCCAGGTTTTGTTATCGAAGGTTTTTGCTGTCAATGTTAGTGTTGCCGTGCATTTATTGGTTAGCCATGCCGTGATTTTCTGCAAATCAATACATTAATTCCTCCCTTCCTAATCAATTCCATCAGCCTAATGTATATTGTAAATCATTTTATATGTTTGACGTGTTTTCATGCACCTTTGAACCTTCCTCTCCAATAAACCTTCCTCATAAGTGTGATACACCCAGCTATTTCAAACTCTGCATATCAGTTTGCCTCGGGCAATCTCTGTTCTGCACGTGAGCATCAATTATTAGCGGGGGAGGAAGGCGAGAGGATAAACTCGTAAAAATGTGGTTATCTGTTTTGGCACCTCTAAAACATTATCTGTCTGTCTCATCTGACTGGATGACGGGAACTAGATTACATGTACATCCATTATCGAAAGCGACAAACAGTAATATGAAACCTGGTTATCTTATTAGTACTTAAACAAAGCAAAATGTAATTCCAAATAACGTGTACGTAATAAAATCTTGATTAATGAGACACAATTTTAGTATTGATCCCACCCCTACACCTATTTAATTTTTGTTATACAAGATCCCCTTTTTTTACAAGATCCCAAAAGTAGAGAGTACTGCCAAAAGTAAAGAGTGTTTAAAGTGTCAAAGAGCATTAGCACACATTAATTAATGCCTCCATTAAAGAAATGAAGAAAGTCAATGAAAAGCTTCTCAACAGAAAAATGGAATTATGCGATTTAGAATTGAAACCAAGACCCTGGGCAAGCAGCGAGATCTTATTTATAGAAACCTTTTCGGCTTTCCTCAAAGGTGGGAGATATCATCAAAGAAACTGAGTCAATAGCATATTTTTATCCCACCTTTTCTATTAAATCTTCTTTTACCCCACCTCAGATGTGTTCATTTTTTAGTTATCCCACCATTTTCTCTTCGACCCCCATCCCAGCCATAAATAATGATCGGTCCCTACGTTGTACGTATACATGTAGTCCAATGTGGTACGCTTGAGAGCTTGAACGTTGTTGGACGTTCGTCAATTCCTCAGCTCAGATTTCCGAGCCCCAGACAGGGTTCGAACCTGCAACCGTCTAATGACCAGGTTAACTGGTTAATTGCGTTAATTAGGCAAATGATTGGAGTAGTTATACATGATCAATTGCGGTGCCCTGACGTGTTGGCTGCACGGTCCAGCTAGTTCTTAAGTCGGTTTTCCATTGACGAAATTTGTCGCATGAAGTGACCTTTTTCTTTTGTCTTATGAGCTCTCGAGTGGAACTAAGTAGAAATATATTCCAATCTACTCAATTTTGACAATAGAAATGTTGCCTCGCGCGACAAAATTCGTCAGTGGAAAACCGGCTTTAGACAGCTTTATACTCTGCTTGTGAGTTCGTCCTTTAAGCCTAGTTCTCACTTGTTGTAAAAATCGTAACAATCGGGGACAGTTCTATCCCCGATCGTCGGCGATCCTTACGACAGCCACGTTCACACTTGTCGTGACTTGTAATTCGCGCCAAAGTTTAAACTTTAAAGATGGCAGCCTTAAACAGACGGATGATTTTACACGGACGCGGACACTCGGTCAACCCGAAGGCAGTTTGCTTGCATTTTGTTAAATAACGAGAAAAGGCAATGCGAATATACTCTCATATATTTGCTTGTAAGTATAAAGAACTTCTGTTTCATGACTGCCTTCGGTGGTGATCACTGGTATGCAAAGCAGCGATCATTGACCATGAATTCAATTTTAAGTTTTTATCCTTGAATTGTGCGCTGCTCCTATTATACAGACAATTGAAGTCTTTTACAATTTCCATAAACGCGGTGTCTTCACCGTTTCTGAACTTTCCTGCTAGAGATTTCAAGTGGCTTTCGCTGGAGGCCATCTTGTATTATCGAGAATCATCCCCGATTGTCCCAGACGAGTGGTTTTATTGTTCACACATGTTGTAACTAGTCGTAAGAATCCCCGATCGTCGGCGACCGTCTGGGATGCATTTTCCAAATAGAAATGATTCGGATTCTTGCGATGCTTGCGATCAGATCGGCGACTGTCTGGGACGTTACTTCAACCATGTTTACACTTGTCGTAACAATCCCAAACGATCGGGGACAGGAAAAATCCACGATTCTTACGATTCTTCATCATCATCATCATCATCATTTTATTCGCCAAATAATAATAGGATAGTAGATAAATTACATTGCTATAGAAGATAATTGGCAAGAGGACCTCATGAAACCATAAGGCTTTTATAGAAGAGGTCCCCTCGTATAGATTTGATATTATTTAAGTTTTATAATAACGAGTGGAGTATGCAAATATAACGAATTCAGATATTTTCACGCATTAAGTAATAAATGAAAAGTTTCTTATGGAAGGAGAATATAGAAGCTGAGTTGGTAACTGAAGATGGTAGAGAATTCCAAATTTTTGGACCTAAGTGAAGAATTGTAAATTGTTTAATATTTGTTCGACATGTGTGGGACCTGTAATCTGCTGCATATCTAGTATTATAATTATGTACTTGACTATTAGTTGAAAATAAATCAAGGAAAAACGAGGGTAGCAAACGATGGTGATATAAAAACATAAATTTAGCAATATGGAATGAATTTACTTTATAGATATCTAGAATTTTTAAGTGGATAAATAAGGGTGCTGAATGGGCTCGGTAATCTGAATTCGTTATGGCACGCACCGCTCGTTTCTGAAGAAGAAGAATTCTATGTAAACTAGTGACGTATGTAGATGACCAAACTATGTTACAGTAATTAAGATAAGGATAAATCAGAGTGTAATATAAAGACAATTTTGTCTTAGTAGATAATTCGAAACGAGATCTATAAATTATTCCAATAGATCTTGATATTTTTTTACACACGTAATTAATATGAGATTTCCATGTAAGGTTCTCATCTATATAAATACCCAGGAATTTCACTACTTGCTCTTGTTTAAGACATTGATTGTCATAAACAATAGGCAAATTGATATTGATTAACTTTTGTTTTGGTTTACGACTTGTGAGAACCAGGCTTTAGTTCGTTCGCGCGAAATCAATGGCAAGCGACGTTTTTGATGCGATATTTTTGACGCGACGTTGTTGAAACGAAACGGGAACTTCCATTTAGCGCTGTACCGTATTTTTTAAAATCACTATTGGGGCTCAGTTCCTGCCCAGTGCAGTTCGTTCGTTCGTTCGTTCGTTCGTTCGTTCGTTCGTTCGTTCGTTCGTTCGTTCGTTCGTTCGTTCGTTCGTTCGTTCGTTCGTTCGTTCGTTCGTTCGTTCGTTCGTTCGTTCGTTCGTTCGTTCGTTCGTTCGTTCGTTCGTTCGTTCGTTCGTTCGTTCGTTCGTTCGTTCGTTCGTTCGTTCGTTCGAGCGGAGTCATTGGCAAGCCGCAAGCGATGTTTAAGACTGGACATTTTTAACGCGACGTTGTTGAAACGAAACAGGGAACCGCCCTCACTGTATCTGGTTAATTTTAACTGCAAGCTATTTTCCCAAGCCTACATTTTTTTAGGATCGCTATCGCGGGTCGATTCCTGCTCAGTACATGCAGTTATCTGATTAAAATCTCAACTAGGCCGCATGTGACAAGAGTGCTTCTAGTTTGACTCTACCAAACACCATGAGTTTCCTTTGGATACACCGGTTTTCCCCTGCAGTGACACCTGGCTGATGAGGGATGGTCCTTACTGGCCCTCTGTGGAGAACAGTTTGGATATGACTGGTTAGGGCAGTTTAGTGTCAAATAGTAATTAAATTATGCGAGCATATATCTCTCTCCGATCCCTGGAATGCTCAATTTGTTTTAGCGTAGCTAATAGGCCGGCGGCTGTAGTTAAAATACAGTTTCGTATAGTTGTCAGGAATAAAATTTATTATTTCATAGACATTCAATGGCCCCAGAGCAATGTAGGACCTGCAGTTTGGTTAAAACTACAATCTTGGCCAAAACTGTTTGGACACTTTGTTGTTTTCGACGTGCCAAGGACTTTTGACCAGCATTGTTTGAAAATAGACTATTGGACGCAACTATTCTGCACAGTACGTCGAAAATTACACAGACATTCCCACATGCATCGATATTTATTTAAGTTCTCAATTTTTAACTAGAAGTAGCACTAGTATAAGTGGAAGTAAGTGGAAGGTCAACTAGAAAAGCTAATCAATTAAACATTCCACTTTTTAAAAGCGCAACAGGTTAGAGAACCTTTCATTATCGCGCTGTAAAATTACGGAACGAATTACGTCCAGAACTAAAATTAAGCGTGACAATTTGGGAAATTAAATGTAAATTAAAAAGAGACCAAGATAGCTTTCTATCATAAGGCATATATCTTACAGTATTCTAATGATTGATGCGCGCGCAACACCCTGAAACTCGCCTATATACTATATGGCATACATAATTTGATCATTCATTCTCCAACTCTAATGTAAACAACTTAATCGATTAGAAGTAACAGGAATATCGGATTTGATTATTATCGCCCGTCCATGCAAGTTCCGGCAACGAATAAGCAGAATGCATATACACGTGAAAATTTGACAATGAGAAGGAACTACACTACAAGAAGGAACAAAAATACTAGCGTACATAAATTCGGCCATTCGCTCTGAGTTCTGATACTAATATAAACAGCTTAATCGATTAACTAAAATGACTGAAATAGAGTCGAAATATTACAATTTCACAATTCTTCCACTTGTTTTACCTCATGTCATATCTTGAGTTTTCAGGATGGCATTATTTTTCCGAATTTTTTCTATACTTTTTCAAGTGGAGTACCAGATCAGATTAATATCACCAGTCACAAGTGCCGTCAAACAAATATGCAGCATGCAGACACATGAAAATTTGAGAATGCCATCAGACAGAACAACTATATTACAAAATGCGGCGAAAATACTATATTGGTTGGCGTACACCATTCGACCATTATTTAGTTCTAACCCTAAATGTTTAATCGATTAGAACTAACAGAAATACCAGTCCAGATTAGTATCACCAGTCCACCCAAATATTTGTTTTGCTGATATTAACACCACACCACCCCCAATATTTTGCCCAACTATGGTTCTTAGTAATAGATACAGCATGAGCAGCCGAGCTGTATCTGATTTACAAGGCGAGCTGCAAGCGAGCAGTAGATACAAATGCATCTAAGTAATCAAGTTCACCAACTATTTGGGGGATACGGTCTGTTTTAGCCGAGAAAATCGAAGCTAAAGGTTATGTAAATCAGGACGATGCTGTATCCGATTTACAACCACTGCTACGGTAATGATTTCTTTCGTATTTTCGTCATGAATTATTAATGAGTATTTTAAATAAGATTATTGAGATACATAGATACTTGATAAAGATAAAATAATTTAAAAACAACCTAAGAATTTGCATTTCTTTCGCACACTAAACAGGAAATTCTGGAAGTGCCTCCTTGGCAAGCATAAGAGCACCACGACACGTCTACTGCGTTGAAACTTTCTGGGGCATGTCAATATCAACTTTGACTGGCAATTCAATTTCGGAAATCTCCTCGCAGAAATGCGCTTCAAGGTCGGCTTTCTAGCTGTGATGCCGGTTACTCGACCCCCAAAGTAGCCCCTGGTATGAAGCATGCGTATACTCATAAAAAATGACAGCATCATGCATTAGAAGGATCAACTACTACAAAGGTGGAGAAAAAGACTATGGACGGCGTACATAAATGCGGCCTCTGCTTGACGCTAACATAAACAGCTTAATCGATTAGGAGACCGAGTAGCAAGAATACCAGATCAGATTAATATCGCCAGTCAAGTGCCGTCAAACGAATAAACAGTATGCATACACATAAAAATTTCACATCAGATTTACTATTACAAGAGTGGACAAAAATACTATTTATTTTTGGACGGGTACACAATTCCATCATTCGTTCTCACTCTAATTTAAACAGCTTGATCGATTTAGGAGAAAGAGGAATACCGGATCAGATAAATATCGCCAGTCCAAGTGCCGTCAAACGAATATGCAGTGTGCATACACATGCCTACCGGTGCTTTCGAAGCGTGTATCAGTATTGGTATCACTATGGGACGAAAACAATGTCCCCTGTAATCATTAAAGAATGTTCGCACTCTTTCGCTTATGTTTTTCATTAAATTATCTCAAAATTTCCCAGATGATTTAATAGCTTTAGACCACCCACTACTGTGTTTTGATGTAAACCTGCGGTACGCCGGTTAATTGAACTCCCCATTTTATTCCCCATTTTAGTTATTTTGGCTAACCCTAGATTATTTCATTCCTTTTAGGAATGAACTTTTGCAACGAAATAGATGCTGATTTAATAAAAAAAAGAGAGAATGCCAGGTATTGGTTTACAGTTCGTTCTTATAAGGTTTTCAAACTATAGAAATGCTGTGTCATATCTGATACTTCTAAAGGTTTTGTCTATAGAGCTACGCCTATATACGGTGTTAAGAATAAGTAAATTGAAAGAACAATACTATATAGTTATTAAAGAATTTATAAGATGCAAGTCATTGAGATACTTTGTCAATGATATCAAGCTTCCTCCTTTCCAACTCAATGCTCATTTCCTTGGCGAGCCAAATTTGCTGCTGAAGTCAAATATCAATCATCTACAGGCGTATCGCGTTTGCTCTATATGGAACCCAGATGGCCGCTTTTGAAGATGACGCCCCACTGACTGATTGTTGACGAGTATGTTTAACACAGCATGTTGCCAAAATAATATTTTGATAACTATAAGCATCAGGCATTTGACTCTCAAAGTGCGCGGCCGGCTCACAGGTTAACACATCCCATATTATTGGCATCTTACATGTAACACATGTACTGTACAAAATGTTATCTCAAGATACTGAGAACAGAATGTTATGAAAATGCGAAGAACATTTTACCACATGTGCGGCTATTGTAATAATCTAACTCACTAGCAGACATGCATGGGGTTACAGAGAACCGACCATAAGAGAAGTAAATCTTAAAACGTTACGCCCCAAAATGAATACTGCTAAAATAAGACGTGAACAACACGCGGTTTAATCGACTGAAATGCAAAATATTACTTGTAATATATACCCAATTCCTCTCCCGACATTACCATCAAAATATATACACACGACAGAATTCGTGATTAAGCCAGGCAACAGTGTCAGACTGTCAGTGGTCAGAGCACTACGCTAGCTATATTCGCAGGGTCGTGGGTTCGATTCCTAACCGCAAAGCCTTGGAGCATGTTGCATTTTTGCAACTGGTCTCAGTTTGGTCTTAAAATGTAGATATTCCTACACTCTAAGACCCCGTTTACACGATGCCGGTACAATTTGAAAACGGAACAAAATCATGCCGCTTAGGCCTTGCGTTTACACGATACCGGCACAAAAATGACATGAAAATGGCACAAAATGAAGACGGGTTCCTTGACGGCATGAAATGAAAATGGAACTGACAGTTCACGATATATACGACCACAGTATTTGGGTCAGCAGTATTCACAAAGTCTTCTCAATTCTCATTGGAAGAGAATAGTCACATGCTAATCCATCATTATACTATACCGGTACCGTGTAAACGCAAGACTTTTTGGCCTGTATTTACACACCGGCATCGTATAAACGGGCTCTAAATTTCCCTTCTCCAAAATCTCCAGAAAAGACGAAAATAGACATACACTGAAACCCCGCCATACGACCACCCCGTTATTACGACCACATTTTTTGGCCCGACGGTGGTCGTATTAAAGAGGTCTCGCATGGATGATAAGCTTTTAAGGTCCATTGTATTTTGTTGTATTTTGTTTCGCAATATGCGCGAAAAGTGCCTGTTACAGATTTCATTTAGTTAAAACAGCTCCCCACCGGAAACCGGCAATAATGGATAATCAGTGGCCGTTTAGCGGAGCCATTAGGACATTATGATTAACTCCACATGCGGGAACATTCCAAAATGGAGCGAATTATCGGTTCTAGAACACATAAGTCATTAACCTGTGTGCCAGTTTACACATTTGCTCTAGATCAAACTAAGATGGCGGACCAACTTAGTTCGATTATGCCAGTACTGTTTTCAGCGTTAGAACAACCTGAACATGCGAAAATGATGATAACATATGAAACCAAGCGAGAATTGAACTCGAATCCTTTTGATAGGCTAGTAAGACACGTAACTTTTTGGCTTTTTTAACCCAGGGATTTCACTCGCTGAATAAAATCGTCTCCACTCATTAATCAAAATAAAACTATAAGCTAAAGACTAAAAAACCTCGTAAAACTGTTTTATTATTCTATGCTGTTAGATACATTTTAAATAATGATTCATCTCTTGAGTCATCTCACAATATTAAACCTCTTGTTAACAACTCTAGGATCCTTCACTCCTGTAAGTCTTACAGTCCGAACATATTATTAATCTTAGAAGCTCTATTAATTAAATTCAATTCGCCAGAGTTAAATTCTGGTCTAAAAACCAGTAAAGAACTGATGCTTTTTTTGTAGCATGTACATTGTCACTTTGACTTGTAATTGGTAGCATGCATTCCTTTAATTCCTTCTTAATTCTTCCGACCTTGTATATACTATAGCTTATATTTTCCGTTTGTAAATACTTTGTAATCAGTTTAAATTTCAAAATTTTTAAAATTTTGAATCTTCTTATCTTGCCGTTAACCGTTGTAATATAACTCTAGTTATTTTAATCCTATTTCACCATTCTCGTATATATAGAAATATAAAATAAAACACAATCCGAAGACGAATATCTTGAAAACCCAAGATATGGATTAAGACAAGACAAAGATGAAACGGATACATTGGTAAAAACGAATACATTGGTAAAACAGATCGCTGTCTCAATAAACGACTTATTGAACATGGCACACACTTAAACACGTCTAGCTCTGTTGCTCAGCACTTAACCAATTGCGAGCCTGCACAACATTTGGTTAACTTAAACAATTTATTTGATCGGTTAAATGATACTCCTTCTCCTCTTCATATTTCTTTCACTATCACCGATCTCATTCTTGATAATTTTAAGATTCTTCAGTCGTGTAGATCTTATAGCCCTAACTTTCTTCCTTTTCTCGAAGCACTTCATATTAAGTACAATAAACCAGAATAAGAGTTAAGCATTAATAAGAGTTAGCACTATTTCCTTAGATAATAACATGAATACTTATCAGATTTGTACTTTTAAGCGTTAGCCTATCACTTCTTTTGTGATATTTTCAAATTTTCAAGTTTTAAATTTTGTAATCCTTACTTTCAACGTTGTAATTTAACACTAAGCCTATTATCAGTTTTATTTCCTTGTATTATAAAGAACGTATATTTTTATCACTTGGTCTGATGATGACTTTGTAATAAGGTCGAAATATAACCGTTTCATCTTTGTCTTGTCTTAATCCATACCTTGGGTTTTCAAGATGTCCGTCTTCGGATTGTGTTTTATTTTATATTTCTTTAAATTGTCGGCTGGCCTTGGCTTTTGTATATATAGAACGTAGATATTTGATTCTAGTCACTTGGTCTGATGATGATTTTGTATTATAAAATAAGGTGTCCTCTGCGCACGCTCTGATGGCTGGACTCCGTGCATTTATAAGAGAACATAGATATGATCATGAATGACGTAAAATGGCGTAGAATGGCGTCAGCTGGCCGGAAAAGCCCGCCAAATTCCAGAACTACTTCACTTTTAGCTTGGTTTTGCTTCTTCTTATTTTATAAAACAAATAAAACATACCGCTCCTGTGCATATGTACTCTTATAAAGGTACGTTTGACGTCATTTGAACACGAAAGAACTAAGAAGTGTAAAGGCACTCGGCTATATCGCCTCGTGCCTCTACTCAACTTCTTTCGTGTTCAAATGACGTCAAACGTGCCTTTATAAGAGTACATACGCACGGAGCTTTATGTTTTATTTGTTAAATAAAATGGAAATATCACCGTTTCAATTGTTGTCTTGTTTTTAGCTCATATTTGGGTTTCAAGATGTTTATTTTCGGTTTATGCTTCGTCTTCTATACTGTTATGCCAGAGGGGCAAAGCACGCCAAGAATCCCGTACACTAGCTTCATAATTTAAATAATTTTTTTTAATGTAATTTTTTTTTTCTATTTTCATATTTGACTGTTTTTATGAATATATTTCCCTACTATTCACCCATTTGGCTCCTACGCCTTTATTATTTCCCAGTTTCACTTAAAGTGTATATGAAACTAAAATTAAGTTTGTCTTAAGTTTCACAAAAAGTCCGCAAAAAATTCACAAAAGTCCGAAAGTCCGATGAGAAAATCCAAGGACTTTAGGTAGTCCGAAAGTCTCGTACACTTTTTTTGGAGTGCTTTGCCCCTCGGTTATGCCTGCGTATATGCTAAGCTAGATTAATATTAAGACATAATCTGGGGAGATAACGTATTAGCGCCATTCTTTGGCTATTTCTGGCTTGAAAAATTTTACAAAATAAAGCATTTTGAATTATTTCAGTACAATTTAAAAATGAATATCAGAGCCCAGCAAATGACTTTGAAACAAGACATAATAAAAAGAAAAAGAATTTATTTACTGACGTTTCGTTGTTACATCACAACATCTTCAGAGCATTTAAACTATATTACTGCTCTGAAGATGTTATGATGTAACAACGAAACGTCAGTAAATAAAGTATTTTTCTTTTTATTATGTCTTGTTTCAAAGTCATTTGCTGGGCTCTGATATTCATTTTTAAATTGCGTTTTCCGCCTGGTGTGTCTATCGCTACAATATTTCAGTACACCTTAATTCTAGAACATTCCTCCGCTGCAGTTGATGCTCTGAACCGAGCATCTCGCGGGTGAACCTATTGAGAGTAGAAGTTATAATCGTGCCATATATATATATATATATATATATATATATATATATATATATATATATATATATATATATATATGTAACAACTGCTTCGCACGTATACATTTGAAATTAACTATAACTAAGACTTATAACTTTAGTACTGGAACTAAATCAAATATGTGTAAGAACCTACATTTTTACAAGTCGGCCTTGTTAAAAGCATGAATGACACTGTTATGTTTTTAAGAATTATCCGCTGGATAAGCTATCCAGGCTTCGTACAACTGGACCCAGGTTTTTAGTGGGAAATCAGGCTGTTTAGATTCTTAAATCTTAATAATAGGTTCTTATTTTATTCAGGAGTTTAAACTGTTTGCTACTGTTCAGAAACAGAATAGTACTTTAAGCCCATTATTTCAGTCGTGTCACAAAAACTACAAAATCATTCAAAATCTAGATCAAATAAGTATTGTACAGTTGCAGTAAAGTACATTTTACTCATACAATGCCTGCCTTTTGAATAATCCTGATCTTAAGCCATAATCAAACGAGAACGCAAGTCATTGCAAGTTGGCAGTCACAAATTTCTGTGGTGGTCGTTCGAACACCCAAATTAACAAAATAAAGGTTTCATGAGTGTTTTAAACAAGTTTTAACTTTGTCACGGTACATAATATTTTCGGGAAATTATTCAGAGCGGCTGGCTGAGATAGCGTGACTGCCAACTTGCGATGACTTGCGTTCTCGTTTGATTACGGCTTTACATATACATGCAGTAAGAACCTATTTCAAATGTCAGGCTGAATGCGTTCTTATATAATGGGGGTCTGATTTCCAAATTTCAGTCTGTAGGTTCTTAATCCACTAGGTTCTTATACGTGGGTGTTTACTGTACGAGTAATAAAATAAATTCCTATACCAAAACTGAAATCAACTGTTGGTTGTAGCTGGGGTTAGAATTGAAGTTTAATTATTTAGAATTCGGGATATGTAATAGAATATGTAATCGAGTCCAAATATTCGCAAAACTACCATCTCACTGATGCCCCATCTGCATACATTACGGGGTCATTGCCATTGGCATAGCACCCAGGTATGAGTAGGAGTAATGGCGTAATGACTTAAGTTAACATCAAACGCGCGGAAGATATCGTTAAGCTCCCATGAATGTTGTTATCTTGTTTCGTATCTCTACGTTGACAGTGTACATATTTCACTGATTATCTCCTGGTAACGATGATTGATATCTTTGTTATGTATCTCCGTTTGCTCTTGTAATACTTAGGATAAACATCACGTTTGCAGCGCTTAAAAAATCTCACGCGATATAGTCGCAAAATACAAGTCATAAACTCAACTTTAATCTGTATAATAAACTTATTCTTTTTAAATGTTTACTTTTTCACACATTGAGAACACAAACGATGATCACCATGATTGTTATTTTATACAAGCACATGTTGTTTTTTAGCACTTCATCAAATATAGTTACTTCTCTGTTCTGCGCCTTTCTCTTGAGATCAACGTAGTTCATTTCTCCGTATATAAGTCGTACATCATTGCGCGTTTCGTTCCTCTTGGTCGCTTTCCAACGATATACGAATACCCTTCGTGGCCAAACGCTTTCAACGAATACCCTTCCATGACCTTTCTCAACAATTCGTCTCCTAAAAATATGACCGATCCACCTTATTCCACCTACCTTTTTCTTTCCAACATCACGTACATCGATGATGAACGTGATATTGGAAAGAAAAGTAGGTGGATCGGTCATATTTTGAGAGGAGATATTGTTGGAAAGCGACCAAGAGGAAGGAAACGCGTAATTATGTTGGACGCTCAAACGCTCTTTCTATGTCGTGTTTGATATATTACTCCCCACAACGCTCGAGTGTTTGATATACCAAAGAGGTTTTTGTTTTTTTTAGACAGAGGTTTTTAGGTCGGACGCGAGCGAAGCGAGCCAGACCTAAAAACCTCTGGAACCAGGGTATGTTTGATGTAGCTTCTCAAATGAATCAGTATTTTAAGAGAAAATTGAAGTAAAAGTTGGCTTAATTTTATGCAAGTGTTTGATCCACTGATTTCCTATGTTTTTATCTTGTGAATTATTAATGAGGTTGCATGAATAGATTTACAAACATTTGAATTCAGCGCGCACTGTATATATTTATGTATTAGTTTAGTTAGCCATCGGCAGGGCTATCTTTGATACGTATATGTGACATGCATGTATATAGTGACCGCTTTCCTATGTTAACTGGCAAGTGCACGCACTGCGATCGATCTACAAATACAATCAGTGCCAAAAATCGTTGGGACACTCTTAAGGTTTTCTGTAACACAGTTGTTTCACATGCATTGTCCATGTTATCCCTTCCTATTTTAAACATGACATAGAGGACATAGAGCATTGAATAGAGGTCCGGTGGAATCACAAGAACAGTAGATGACTCACAAACATTGGAATTTTCCCAGGAGTCACTGATTGTAGGTTATACGTCTATCTCTCTGCCTGTGAACAGGCCCAAAAGATAAGAGTCCTGAGTGAAAAATGCGTAAGTGCTCAGTATCACTTATGCTCAGTGAGTGCTCAGGATTTCAGTTCCTAATCTCAAGCAAAAATCTAATCCTTACGGCTTACCCTCCCCTAAAAATGGGCGTAAGAATGATCGAGAAATTCTGTGTCCTCTATACCCGAGAAAGAAACGAAAATTAAATTTATGTGGCGAGTTTTCGGGCATGCAGTCAGCAAACTCAGGTCTTCTTTAGATTGCGCAAAATGTCAACGTTGTATCACATCATTTATATAAACTAAGCAACTGGCCAACAGGTCGAAAGCTCAGCAAATATATAATAAATACACATAGTCACCACAAACCTATCTTGATTTATACAAATACCGTTATATGAAAACCTTCAAAGAATTGATATCTAAAATTATTAGTTTTCATAATTAATGCAATTCATATATACGGCTGATGTGAAGCATGACCATTTGAACGAACACGTGGTTTACTTTAGCAGTAAAACACGCCTGAACCAGGCATATACTGCATCTACATTTTAGTTTAGCTGTTTTAATATAAAACGTGCGTAGTGTACTTCATTCGTTGACATAAGTACGGCCCATCACATCAGCACTGAGCTAACGCCAGAGCATTTTACTCTGAGTGTCTAAACGCCAGAGCTTTTTATATTCTGTTTAACGCCAGAGCTTTTTACTCTGTCTAACGCCAGAGCTTTTTACTCTGTCTACCGCCAGACCTTTTTACTCTGTCTATAACGCCAGACCTTTTTACTCTGTCTAACGCCAGACGATTTTACTCTGTCTATTAAACGCCAGAGCTTTTTACTCTGTCTAACAGTATTTTACTCTGTCTAACGCCATACCTTTTTACTCTATCTAACACCAGACCTTTTTACTGTCTAACGCCAGAACTTTTTACTCTGTCTAACGCCAGAACTTTTTACTCTGTCTAACGCCAGAACTTTTTACTCTGTCTAACGCCAGACCTTTTTACTCTGTCTAACGCCAGAACTTTTTACTCTGCATGTCTAACGCCAGAACTTTTTACTCTGTCTAACGCCAGAGCTTTTTACTCTGTCTAACACCAGAACTTTTTACTCTGTCTAACGCCAGAACTTTTTACTCTGTCTAACGCCAGAACGTTTTACTCTGTCTAACGCCAGACCTTTTTACTCTGTCTAACGCCAGACGATTTTACTCTGTCTAACGCCAGAACTTTTTACTCTGTCTAACGCCAGAACTTTTTACTGTCTAACGCCAGAACTTTTTACTCTGTTTAACGCCAGATCTTTTCACTCTGTCTAACGCCAGACCGTTTTACTCTGTCTAACGCCAGAACTTTTTACTCTGTCTAACGCCAGAACTTTTTACTCTGTCCACGCCAGAACTTTTTACTCTGTCTAATGCCAGACGATTTTACTCTGTCTAACGCCAGACGATTTTACTCTGTCTAACGCCAGAACTTTTTACTTTATCTAACGCCAGACCTTTTTACTGTCTAACACCAGAACTTTTCACTCTGTCTAACGCCAGAGCTTTTTACTCTGTCTAACGCCAGAGCTTTTTACTCTGTCTAACGCCAGACCTTTTTACTCTGTCTAACACCAGACCTTTTTACTGTCTAACGCCAGAACTTTTTACTCTGTCTAACGCCAGAGCTTTTTACTCTGTGTAACGCCAGAACTTTTTACTCTGTCTAACGCCAGAGCTTTTTACTCTGTCTAACGCCAGAACTTTTTACTCTGTCTAACGCCAGAACGTTTTACTCTGTCTAACGCCAGAACTTTTTACTCTGTCTAACGCCAGAGCTTTTTACTCTGTCTAACGCCAGACCTTTTTACTCTGTCTAACACCAGACCTTTTTACTGTCTAACGCCAGAACTTTTTACTCTGTCTAACGCCAGAGCTTTTTACTCTGTCTAACGCCAGAACTTTTTACTCTGTCTAACGCCAGACCTTTTTACTCTGTCTAACGCCAGAACTTTTTACTCTGTCTAACGCCAGAGCTTTTTACTCTGTCTAACGCCAGAGCTTTTTACTCTGTCTAACACCAGAACTTTTTACTCTGTCTAACGCCAGACGATTTTACTCGTCAAGAGGAGACGTCTTGGAAAACCGTGTGATGTGCGTTGATGAAATACGAAATGATGGGGTCTACGACATTGTGTACATGTATAAATTGTATGTGTGCAATTACATGTAATTGTATGTGTACAATGTGTACAGTAATGACAAATTGCAAACGAACAAAAGTACTGTACAATGTCATGTATATATGAGTTGAATCGAAATCTAGCATCGAACACCTACTGGTGGTCGAGTCCGAACACCTACCTATTGGTGGTCGAGTCAAAGAAGAATTGGGTTAACCACTTTTTTTCTCGCACACGTTTTCTTTCGCTATCTATTCTTTAAAATTAGTGAACGCTGCGTTTCATTGGCGGCCATCTATTCCGTTAGAAATCACACGGGTCTTGATGCAATACAATATGTCTGAACTTTTAAGGCCACGGGCAGTGAAGCGTCACAGAATGCTATAGAAGGCCATAATATTTTGCTGGATATACGAGACACAGAGACATGTCCCAGGCACTACTTGAATACAACTGAAAACGCACCCCGAAGGGGTATGATTAAGCACACTGGGTATTGCTGTGTAAACTTACATCAAAACGCCGGCCAACTTGGCAATATACACGCATGCACAATATCAAGTAATTCGACGTATACATTATATATTATTATTGTCTACACTAACCTTCACTATCTAACACATCTAACCTTCGCAGCTGAGTAAAGGGCGATTGAAGAAAAACAAACAAGACTTAAAAAAATCATATTTGAATACAATCAGACAAACAATTACGAGAAACAAACGAACAAAGTGCAAAACAAATACCTTTTGCATTTATTGCCTTCCTATGGCCTACCTTAGTTTTTTCACGTCGTCCAAGTTCTCGGGTTTGAAATAATCCAGGTGGTAGTAGATATCGTCTCCTATTTCGCAGACAGGTTGCCAACAGAACTGATTCGGGCCCAACATCCAGTCACCCGCATAGTAGTTCACATCGTATGGTTGCCCAAAGATGTGTTGGAGATAGTGTTTTGCTTGGGCTAACACTTTAGATTCGCGTGGCTTCAGTTTGTCTTTGTTTATCTGCATCCCGTTCAACTTTTTCAACAAGGCGACCGAGGTGTCTGTGATCGCTTTTAAGACCGAAGGTGACGGGTCGAAAGCTTTGTAGGACTTCTGCATGACTTCTAAGTCACTTAGGTCCATGAGGGGGTCATGGTACGACTTGTGAGGGTGAAGCTTAAAAAAGCTTCGTTGTACGTCGGACAAGAAGTCGTCCAAGCCAGCTCGTTTTGCTTCGGCCGAGAAATTACAGTATTCCGTGTGCTGGTTGACCGGTTTCGCCTTACAGCTCTTGTACGCCGAGGACAACACGATCAGTGCGATTCCCACGGCCACCAGGATGACAGAAACGACGAAAAGAACAGCCATGGTCAAACAACTGCTTTTTCGTGTTTGTTTGCCAACAACGGAATAACCACTCTGCCTCTTGTCGACCATCTCGACAAGTTCTCCGTCCAAATGCCTCGTGTTCATACTTGCCGATAAACGGGTTCTGACAATCTGTTTCCCACGAGATCGCTCTTCCGAGGACACCACAAGCTGTAATCTGAACGATTAAAACAAAACCAATGGTGTTTGATTCATACGTACACGTGAATTCTTATATTTATCAGTGTAATAGATCTCTTAAAACCTTCACTCAAGAGAGATTCCTTCCCGAGTAATCTTATCCGAGTCTAAACTTCCGTTGGTATGACGGGTTTGTCGCAAACGAGCAAAGCGTGTATGAGCTTATATATTTGTCACTTCAACTTCTCAATCACTCCGACCGCAGCTTAAATGTGTACGAACTGTCACCGTGATATGTTTTGAGCTTCTCTTTATTGACACAGCTCAACAAAAAGCACGGGGTCGGGCAGCAGGCGAAACCTTGCCGTTCACCCAGCAGTTCTCCTACTGTGCCCTCCATCGCATTAGCTTTGTCGTGGGATATTCACAAAGATGCGCTTTCAAGCTCCCTGCGACGTTCGGTAACATGCACTTAGCCGTTCAAAACTCAACGTTCACTGATCAATGATCTCCAGTGACTTTGTGGTGTTTATCAGCTGCTTTAATTTCCCATGCGTTACGGGTCATGTTCTATGTTATTCATCAATGGCCCTTAAACTGACAACGAAAAGACATTCAAGGCCACGTCGTATGTTTTCCTCTGATTGAGGATAGACATCTGGAAGGGGCTCTTAATTCATAGAAAATAATCCCCTTCCTTCGCCAGCGCCAACGGTTCTTCGCCAATTGTCGCAAACGTTTTCACTAATTGACGCATGGTTACCTATGATTACACAGATCAGTCGGTTGACGCTACCATAAAGTGAGCCGCTACCTATCGTATACCACATGCGATCTTTAACAAATTGTCAATTTATCCATTCGCAAAGCGAAGGCGGAGCTTTGCCTTAGGTGATAACGATAACGTTCTTGTCATTGTAGTTTAAAAGACCATTTCCGGCTTGGAATAATTTTAAATGATAATTGCGTCCCTTTCACGGTTCTTTCCGCTGCGGAGGCGCGATGCCAATGTCAACATATACCCCGCGTTCGCTTACTGATATAATATAACACAATTAAATACACAATTTTACAGCGTTCAATTTGATCGTACCTAACACAAAGTCATAAGAAACATTGAGCAATCGATGAAAAATAGTCTTACGTTTTAGTTTAAGCGGATTACCTTACACGTACATACTCATATTCTGCTTCTAGTAGTGATATGTCGTCAACACAATTTTCTAACATAACTTACGGTTGAAACTTTTAAAATGCTGATAACGTATATGAAAATCTTTGTTTACGAAACTCATTGTCCGTCATATGCGCACTTGGGGGCCATGTCATGATAACAGATAATCTTTAGCCATTGGGTTTTGACATTACAATACTCTAAGCTATGGCTTATTGATTCTTTTTAAGCCACGGCTGCCACGCACACAACCAAGTTTTCCTTACAACTTCCTTGGTGTAGCTTCGTTTCCTCGTGTGACGATGATTTTCGAGAATTTTCTTTGACCAATTTAATTCCCTCGTTCACGTCGGGACGAATTTTCCTCGACGGTAAAAAAGCAGTTGCATTGTATCTGTTCACCCTGTGACATTTAATACAAGGCAAAGCATAAACCGTCGAAAATAAGTGTTAAGATGTTTTCTTGTTTTAGGTCATATTTTAAGTTTCATGTGTTTATTTTCAGTTTATGTTTTGTCTTAATTGTATTTATTGTCAGCTGGATTATAATGCCTAATGGATTAAAGTTTGAAAGATTCAGATTTCAAAATCAACCTGAAACATTAAGGGGTGCGCAGTGATCAGCTAATGCATGGACTTCGAAGTGACGTACGTACTACGTAATTTTTAGTATCCAGTTTTCTATAAAGTTTGCTTTTCAGTCATTTGGGCGTCGCAAAGGTGTTCCAGTAGCGGTCGCAGAGGTAAAATCACGATCTAATCTCAATATTTCTGCATCTGTGAAAATACGTCTTTTCGGGCAGGAAAGTGTCAATTAATGCGTTTATTGTTGGTAGCAAAGTCTGTGGTAGTATATATATATATATATATATATATATATATATATATATATATATATATATATATATATATATATATAGATCGTGAGTCTATCTCAGTTACAACTTGATACCGCTACAACACCGCTTCACCCAAACGGAAACTAAGCTTTACTGCCTTACAGACAGGCAAGAACAAGTTTTCTTGCCCAAAAACTTGTTCTTGCCCAAACGTAACTTGGCGTGATCAGCTTTCAAGCAAGGCTCTTTGACTTTATTGAAGAAGTCTTGTTAATTTGTGTTGCATGCACGATACCCATGCAAATCAAGCTTGTTAAGGGAAAACTTGTCCCGTAGGAAAACTTGTGTGTGTGGATTTCTGGCAACGCCAAACGATTCTCTTTGCCTCTGGGGAAAGCTCTGGTTAGGGATTAGTCAATGCATTGCGTGGATATATATTTATATATCTATACTGTGATAAGCACACTGAAATATTGCATATTAATATGGCGGCTAACGGCTAAATAATATGTATATACCTCTTCTTATTGTATCAATTCCTCGGCTACTAGTTGATACTGTTCCGTTTGGTATATAATCAAGTTAACGTTTTGTAATCAGGGCGACGTACTGAACTGTCTTTCTTTGAATTCACATGTTGCTTGTTTGATTGCATGGCAACCAAATTGGAAACATGGACGCAAAACTGAACAACTGATACAAATGCATGCAGATGCTCTATGTGCACACGCCAAGCGTGGGCGATCCTTTCCCCGCTTGTATTAATTATTTAGCAAGATAACAATTAGATAAGCTTGATTAACTTTTTTATAAACTAGATAGTATATTATCTGTATACAAGGTCTGTTGTCTGCAAGTTTTAATCCACCACATCTACGCTTCAGCTAAAATCTTTATGCTGTGAACTAAATTCATGGGCAGATAATAACAACGCCTGGAGACAATTATATATATATATATTTAATTTATTATCCGTCACTAACAAATACGAAGTATCAGTTCTATTAGACCTATATATAGACCTTGAAGATGATGTCTGATGAAGTTCGTTTAGTTTCTGTGCATTTTTTGTTTTTGGGCACCGTTGTATTATAATAGTCTACAGTAATTCACCCGATGCCCAATAATACCAACGCAATACTACGGTTAATGTTGAAGCTGGAATTGAATTCGGGCTGGCTGAATATATAGGCTTGATTATAATTATATTGCATCTTTTATTTGGTTTTGCTATTATAGATTCTACACGAATCATTAACGGTCTATTAATTTTGCAGAAACTAGAAAACTATAGCATATTTTCTACCTCTTGCCCAGGCCTCTCGTAACATGTGTAGGTGGACGTATAGCACGATCGAATTTCATCGCTCCTTACGACAAAACCTATTGCTGTTTCAAACGTCGTTCTCAGGGGCGCCGGAAGCTACGTAAGGCGGCGGGGGCAGCCATATAAAAAGGGCACTTTTTCTCAGCATTAATTTTTGCACGTGGTGAATAATATTCGCCAATTTTGCTGTATAGCATAAAACAACCAAAAGCCATTATATAATAAATTGCAATGTACTGAAAAAGTAAATTCAACGACTGAATTGTACACATGGATGCTACATTCCTATTTACATTTAAGAAAACATGACATCATAAGTTGTATTATACATATAACTAGTGCATGTGGTACGTTTGTGAGCTTTGTGTGATGTAACAGACGTTTGGTGGACGTTCGTCAAGCTCAATTACTCAAAAAAAATTTGAGCCTCAGACAGGGTTCGAACCTGCAACCTTCTAATGACCGGTTAATGATGTTAATCAGATAATGTCAGCCAAGGTAAAACATGACATCCTTAACGAAATCACAAAACACCCACCAAGTTAAAAAGGTCTGAGCAGAATTAAGACAGAAGTAACCCAAGGTAAAATTACAATCGAAATATAGTAAGGTTAGATATACTGCCGAAACAGAGAACGTAGAGAAACGTGGTAAACAAGGTAAAATTAGTTTGCTGCTTCCCCGCGGTCTGAAGCAATAAACTAGCTTGTAAGACATTTTCCATGTTAATATACAACAGTAATCTAATACGATAATACGAATGGTACTTTCTGTAGAAAACATTCCTCGTACGAAAAAGGGCAATTGTTGCCCCCGTGCTGCCCCCGCACCGTGAGGGCAGGGGCAGCTGCCCCCGTGGCTCCGGCGCCCCTGGTCGTTCTTCCCATGCGCCGAACGTAATGGTAATGAGCTAAATCATTTGTTTATGCTGATTAGCATTAGGTTCGGCGCATGAAAAGAGCGACGTTTGAATTTATAACTTTGTTTTATTCTCGGTTTTATACCAGGTTGTAATCGGGATTTTAAAACTATTCATTTTGATCTACTGTTTAATTTAACCCTTGACTACCAGGGGTATTCCCTTGACGAGTAAAATCGTCTGGCGTTAGCCAGAGTAAAATACTAAAGGTGCGTCTACATGCGCGCTTGGAAGTCAAAGAGTTAAAGTATTGTTTAATTAAAACTCTTGTTCAATTTAAACTATTGTTCATTTTAAACTCGCCTCGGCGATTTTAAACTATTTCTAAACTACTTAATTTAAAGGTGACGTACAGTCCGTTCTGCGCATGTACGAAATTAATGTTTACATCTTTATTTGCAAAAAAATACTGATACCTTATTCAAGATTGTAAGCTTTTCTTGCTTCCCATTCATTACTTGTACCCAAAACAAAACATTTTCAGGAGAAATAGAAGAAATCCGAGGAGATATTCTCTCCGAATCGCTTGGTTTTCTGCCATGTTCCTAACGGTTTACATTGAGCTGAGTACTTCATGTAATTATCTACGAATGTCTGTTTTGAGGGGACCACATTGCGGTCATGCGCAGAACGGACTGTACATCACCTTTAAACTATTGTTCAATTCGAGTTATTCAACTATTGTTCAATTTGAGCTATCGTTCAACTATTGTTCAATTCAAACTATTATTCAACTATTGTTTATTTTAAACTATATTGTTCAAGTTAAACTATTCAAACTAACAAGTTTTGCTATGGTCTAATAGTATCGAAGTGCTATCTTATTTAAGCATTTATGAACTAATAGGCATATAGGGTAAGTTCTACGTAATTGTAGTGATGGCCAAGTAAAGGTGTGGATCATTTAAACTATTGTTCGATTCAAACTATTGTTCAATTTAAACTACTCTAACTATTCTTCATTTTGAACTGTTGTTTAATTTAAACTATTGTTCGATTTAAACTATCGTTCAACTATTTTTCAATTCAAACTATTGTTTAACTATTATTTATTTTAAACTATTGTTTACTGAATTTAAACTATTGTTCAATTTAAACTATTGTTCAACTATTTTTCAATTCAAACTATTGTTCAATGTAAACTATTGCCGTTTAACTATTGCTTAATTTAAACTATTGTTTAATTAAAACTATTGTTTAATTTAAATTATTGTTCAATTCAAACTATTGTTTAATTAAAACCATTGTTTTATTCAAGCTATTGTTGAATATTAATCTATTATTCAACTATAGTTCAATTCAAACTATTGTTCAGCTATTGTTCATTTTAAACTATTGTTCAATTTAAATTATTGTTTATAACTATTGTTCATTTAAAACTATTGTTTAATTTAAACTATTGTTCAATTTCAACTATTTTTTAATTTAAACTGTTGTTTAATTTAAACTGTTGTTTAATTTAAACTGTTGTTTAATTTAAACTATTGTTTAATATTAATCTATTGTTCAACTATAGTTCAATTCAAACTATTGTTCAGCTATTGTTTAATTTAAACTATTGTTCATTTTAAACTATTGTTCAATTTAAATTATTGTTTATTACTATTGTTCATTTAAAACTATTGTTCATTTAAAACTATTGTTTAATTTAAACTATTGTTCAATTCAAACTATTGTTCAATTAAAACCGTTGTTTATTTAAGCTGTTGTTTAATGTTAATCTATTGTTCAACTATAGTTCAATTCAAACTATTGTTCAGCTATTGTTTAATTTAAACTATTGTTCAACTATTGTTCAATTTAAATTATTGTTTACAACTATTGTTCATTTAAAACTATTGTTTAATTTAAACTATTGTTCAATTCAAACTATTGTTTAATTTAAACTGTTGTTTAATTTAAACTGTTGTTTAATTTAAACTGTTGTTTAATTTAAACTATTGTTTAATTTAAACTATTGTTCAATTCAAACTATTGTTCAGCTATTGTTTAATTTAAACTATTGTTCAACTATTGTTCATTTTAAACTATTGTTCAATTTAAATTATTGTTTACAACTATTGTTCATTTAAAACTATTGTTTAATTTAAACTATTGTTCACTTCAAACTATTGTTTAATTTAAACTGTTGTTTAATTTAAACTATTGTTTAATTTAAACTATTGTTCAATTCAAACTATTGTTCAGCTATTGTTTAATTTAAACTATTGTTCAACTATTGTTCATTTTAAACTATTGTTCAATTTAAATTATTGTTTACAACTATTGTTCATTTAAAACTATTGTTTAATTTAAACTATTGTTCACTTCAAACTATTGTTTAATTTAAACTGTTGTTTAATTTAAACTATTGTTTAATTTAAACTATTGTTTAATTTAAAGTATTGTTAAATTTAAGCTATTGTTCAATCTAAACTCGCCTCGGCGGCTTTTTTGTTCTTACCACGTTGTGATGTTATAAAATACCTAAAACATTTCAGAACCGGTCTGACAAATGTACAATAGATGGAAACAAAATCTAATTGAGAAGGAATGGATATGCTAATGAAGTTAACCGTTTTCAACTAAAAATAACGCAACTGATCAACACCAGTTCTTAGATCTAGTTCTTTTGTGCTCTCTGATACATCATGTTTGGCACTCCCAGTTCTCTTGATCAATAGTGTGTTGATCTCGTCACAACCAACATCCTCGTCGTTCAATCTACAGTCCACATATTTATGAATGTGCGAAGTGAGATATTCTAGAGGTGCTGTACCTTGAGAAAGAACGTGGTAGTGGAAATCCTTCAAACTAAACTTCTCTCCAAGTTTTTCTAAGGCGTAGTCACGGAGTTTTTCAATGTGCAGCTTTCCAACCATGTAAGCTGTGGCTTGGCCAAAAATACTTTGGTACCGCGTTATTTCTTTCTTCGTTATATCGCTATTGTCCCAGGCATACTCGTTAAACAACGCAACCGACTCGTTTCGTGTAAGCCCTTTGGAATGTAAACCAGTGTCGACGATTAGACGTAAAGCTCTCCAAATCTAAACACAGGTAAAACATGCCGGAAACTTGAAATAAATTAAAGTGGTTTTTCGCTTCGCATTTGGCTGGTGGTCCCCCGACTCTACCTGCCCCCCCCCCCCAAAAAAAAAAAAACAAAAAATATATATATAAAAAATTTTTAATCCATTGCTGTCTAGGATGTCTGCATGAGGGTTCTACCTTTGACGAGTAAAATTGTCTGGCGTTTTGGGGCGGTTCAGTCTGGCCGGCTCAAGCAGGAATGGGTTAACCAATTCTTAACCTATTGCTACATAGGATGTCTGAGGGTTCACGACCTTTACGAGTAAAATCGTCTGGCGTTAGACAGAGTAAAATAATAAAGGAGGTCGTTTTTGGCTGGCTCAGGCAGGAATGGTTTTGAAAAATTATTATAAAATAACATTTTCAAAACGCACGCGGTGATTGGTTAAAAGCCATGTTCTATAACTCTATGGAAAACTTGGAAAGACTACGCCATCCATGAGCAGTAAAGAGAATTTTCCATGTTCCTATAGAGTTAAGAAACACTTGTGGATGTTTGGAAGAACTCGAAGTAGTGTGGAAACACTCGCCCGGTTCTCGTTCTCCCCAACTTTCCCTCGTGCTTCTATAACTCCTCAGAAACACGAAGAATGTTATCTATTTTCTTAATTGAACGCTGGTGCACGTTACTACGACAAAGCGCGCGAAAACTATACAAAATACAAAATCTTCAGTAAAGTCTGTTTTGCCAGATTAATCGCATGAGTCTCTTTATTGCCAGACTTTGCATCTTAGTATGACTATTTTGAATGTATAATAAAACAATTATATGTTGGATTTGATCTCGGTCTGGATAATTCTTAATCAATATCATGCTCAGCCTCATCCAATAATTGTTTAATAATATGCTGTCAATTACGTATGTTCAAACCTGTGCTTTGAGCATGCCATACTTCTGCATCAAATTATTGTCGTAAAAATCTGTCTCGGAAATCAATGGATTCTCAGCATACAAAGCCCATCCTTCCAAGAAAGCAACGTAATACATTCTTCGGTCCATCCAAGAAGCCACATCCTTACAGTTATCCTTGAAATGCTCAATCTGACCTTGAGCCTGACGTAAAAAAGAATTAACAATGAATCACTACTTAATTACATATATTACATATTTCATATTACTTATTACGTATTACTTATATATTACTTATTATATATTACCTTTTAACATATTACATATAATATTACTTATTACATATTACTTTTAACATATTACATATGATATTTCATATGATATATGGATGGCCCAACTGTTACTATGGCTAAAAGTGAAGACAAATAGCTGGTTTTACGAAGTCAAGCCATCGCCATCACCAGATTAGCTATCCTGACACTGACGTTTGGCTATTAATTTTCGTTGTGCTTCTACATGCATGCTATTCTCAGATATTTCAATGTTCAATAGGAACACAACCAAGCAGATTTTCCCATTTTGACGTCACCCACTCCTCATTTCCCCTCTTCTAAATTCCCCTCAAGACTTAGCAAATTCCCCACTGGCGGTGCGTATGGACTAAAGTATTAGAAAAGGTTCATCTTAATCTGAACAAGGACGACCTTAAGATAAACACCACTCAACATGCCTTCATCCAAAATAAATCTACAGTTACAGCACTGACCAGACTGGTATAATGCCACGGACTCCAATAGCTCGAACGATGGAGTCCATGTTGTATTTGTTGACTTTCATAAAGCGTTTGATCTTGTTGATCATGCAATCTTGTTGGCCAAGCTTGCTGCCATGGGAGTGAGCAAAAATTTCTGGAAGTGGGTGCAAAGTTTTCTATCGAACAGAACCCAACAAGTAAAACTTGCTGGTGTTCTATTTTAAAATAAGTTAAGTAATTGCTGGGGTGCCCAAGGAGGAGTAATATCTCCTACGCTCTTTAAAGTGCTTATATCACTTGTAGCGTATTTGAATAGAGCAAAAAAAGTTAGTTAATAAGTTATTTTGCCGTTTTTGATTTACTTTAATAGTTTCTGAGATATAAGCCTTTAAACATGCCAATTTCGGCTTTTCGCCAAAAATTTCCGTCGTTCATTTTAACACCTTGGGGGCCTGGGACTCAGGAACCTAAGCCGACCGTCTTCTTAGTTGGAACTCTCGTGCGTACTGGAAAACGGGTGTGAGCTGGACATTCCGATTTTTCAGTCAAATATACGTGTTTTTGTGAATCAATAAGCTGAAACGTAGTTGTTTTGGATTTACTCGTTCCTGAGTCCCAGGCCCCCAAGGTGTTAAAATGAACGACGGAAATTTTTGAGAATTGGTATGTTCAGAAGCCAATATATCAGGAACTATTTGACTAAATCAAAAACGGAAAAATAATTTATTAACTGATTTTTTTCGGCTCTATTTAAATACGTTAAAACCCCACAAGTGATATAAGCACTTTAATGTTCACGTAAATGATATCGAAGAAAACATCCCGAGTGATTTACCTATAAAAACATGTAAATATGCGGATGACTGCACACAATATCAACTTGTCTCTTTAAGTTCCGACAGCCGCCCAGCTGCAGGATGCTATGAACCAGCTGGAAATCTGGGCTGAGAAGAACAAAATGCAACTGAATGCGAAGATAACAAAAGAAATGTGTAATAAAAGTAGGCAGTGTAGAAACAACAATCGAAATATAGTAAGGTTAGATATACTGCTGAAACAGAGAACGTAGGAGTCTAACGTTTCGAGCGAAGGCCCTTCGTCAGAGAGAAACGTAAACAAACAACGAGCTTATATACGAAAGGTAATCATGTGACCAAAAATAAGCCAATCAGATAAAAATGACAATAACAAACTGATAATGAGATGTGAAAAATTATCCAATCAAGAAGTCGTGTCGTGCTCCTTATCCTGTTTACATTGGTGGTACAGAATTAGAGAGAGTCGCTGGTTTCAAACTTTTGGGTGTTCATGTACAGAATGACCTGAAGTGGAATACGCACGTCTCTAGTATTGTTAGCAAGGCAAGTAAGAGAATGTTCCACGTGAGGGCGTGTAGAAAAGCTAACATTCCGTCACAAGTTGGGCTCTCTATTACGCAACCAAGATCCTACCTCTACTTGAATATGCGAGCCCTATGCGGGCCGTAGGAACCAGGGGGACAAGGGGGCTAACGCCCCCCTAATCGCCAGAAGGAGGGGGCTGAGCCACCCTAAAAATTAGACGTGAAAGCACGATTTTTTTCCGCTGCCAGTTGGCGCAGACGTATGGCGCAGAGGAAGATTCAATCTTTCTTTGTCAACGGCAAGACTCGCAAGATACAGAGACTGAAGTTGATAAGTTAACCAAGATAACTTTACAGTTAAAGCTACTGATGCGAAAGCGCCAAAGAACCTCGCAGTCATTGGAAATGTTATGCACCACCAATCCTTTAATATATATAAAGCTTGCGCGCTTCCCGGCCTTCTCGCTATAGGATGTCCTTTCATAAAAATTCTGCTTTCTCCTGGAAGGAAGTAAAGGTAAACTAAAATGATGTTGTTTATGATCATAATATTTTGTTGTAAAACTGACCACAAAATGCAGGAAAACGCGTTTCAGAGAGTTAGAAATCAAAAAATTTCCGGGGGAGCATGCCCCTGGACCCCCTAGTGGGTTTTCGCCCCTCCCCCACCTGAAATCTTCCTACGGCCCTGGCGAGCCCTATTTGGGGCGGCTTATCCGGGTATCTCGCGGATGATCTACAGAGGTCCAGGAGCGTTGTCTGAATATAATTCTTGGTTTTCATCTGAAGTCACGGCGGCCATGTTGGTGCACAGAAACAATGAAATGGCGGCCATGTTGGTGCACAACCTTTATCCTATGGGAATTTAACTCTATTCTTATTCAAACATTTCGTATTGTTTCACCACCCCAAGGGGGCCGCTTGGACAAAGGCGAGATAACCAAACCAGAAAAGAGCTTGAGCAGATCCAGCGATGTGACTCTTGTAGCCATCTTATAAGTAAAGCTAATACCAATACTCACCAACTCAGATCGAAAGCAACCAAACCTGACATTAAAATTCCAATGTCGCATACTGAAAGACATAGGCAATCTTTTAAGACTGATCCATTCTTAAACTTTTTAAACTGTAAAATTTTAAGATTCTGAATTAAGGCGTTTTACTAACTAGTTTTATAGATAGTTTTATAGATTTGTTGTAAATTTTTATTGTAGTTTATTGTTTTATATTTCATTAGCCTGTAATAACCACGATTGAGAACATGTAAAAACCACTGT